>CM022529.1:7078323-7678323 GCA_012273795.1 Dendrolimus punctatus | reverse complement strand
TTGTGTAGCGATGTGTGTAGGAATCATGACCGTGGAAATTTCGTTTCGTAAGTACAAGGCAGGCAGCATCATGATGAGACAATTCACCTGTCGGTACGATTAGTCTACGCATATGTTCACAAACAAGCAGATTGAACTAGCCAGTTTTTAGATGTAAATCACGTAGTCGCGCGTAGGTAGCAATTAGATGGATTCCGAAGAAATCGAGCTAACATGAATGACGGGAGGCGACGCCTCGCTTTGCCTCACCGACTGCCGACCGGCACACGGGCAGCGGCCAGCGTTCATAGTGAGATCGTTCTTAACTACCTACCTATTTAATAATAACGCATTCATATACATACATACGTATTACATGCATATTTAGAAAACGTACGAGAGGATGCGATGTACAATATTGGTTTTAAGTTTGATGAACCTGAAACTTTATAATCTTATTAAATATCCTCAGAAATCTTGTAGTAATTATTATAAACTCGTTAAAACTCAGTACTCGTGTAACTTAATGATAAAAGTATACATATACAAAAATAACAAGTTATACAGCATTATTATAGCAACAGTCGACGAATTTCGACAATAGTTAGTGATAACTGTGGACGCAGATAAAGAATATATTGTAAACAAAGGCAATAATATAAACTTTAATATCTTGTAACGAACGTTCAAGATAACAAGTATATTTAGACAAAACAACATAATATTTATTCGTGTAATGGTCACTACACTTTTTTGTTATAAAATGAATTGGAAATGTCATTCATATTTGACAATATCCTGAATACTTAATAATTGTATTTAAATGACTTACTCGAGAAAATACTGAAATATATATTTTCCAATATAATGTAAACAGGCTATCAAAACTTAATTTTAATTCGATATAATTGTAAAATATTCCTTTTATTCGTTATAGCTATTTAAGTCTAAACTAAATTAAGTAAATACTGTTAATAATTCATACTACTATAACATAACATCTTCACGGCCCAAAGAATTACTTGAGTGACATGAAATTGAGTATAATTTAGTGCCTTTTTAGGATAACGAGCTTGAACATAATAGATACTTTTTATCTTAGTAATGGGACAGTTTTAGCGAGATTAGTCCCTATTTATATATGTACGCGAATGTTTCTGAAACTAATTCAAGCAATAATAAGGAATCTTAGACCATTATTAGAAAGACGGAGCGGTTTCTCAAACGAGGCCGATCGTCGAATAGGATGCCGAGCGTCTGAGTGCGCTACAAGAACGAACACTATGAAATCGGATTAAATTAATCGAACTCCAGCCGGATACATTACTAATAATCACACAGACGCGAACCACGTGTAATATACCTATTACACAAGTTTATAAAAATGCTTCGCTTCATTTGGCGGTTTTGTTAACGTAGACTTCGCCTATACTTTTATTTCGTTTGAGGTGTAAACAAAGATTGGGGAATAGCTTGGTAGAAACCTATCTAGGAGAAATACTTATATCAAAAAATATTTTTAAACGAATTTTTAACCAAATCAATCAAAGGTTAAATGTAAAACGTAAATCAAAGTTAAATGTTCAAAATTATGGTTTTTACTTCTCTACGTCATTGCTAGTATTCTACTTTTATTGTTAGGATATTCCCGCGACTTCGTCCTCGATTGACTTAATTCCCGCGGGATTCCCGGGACAAGATGTGCCGCAGCATTGACAAATGAATGCAAGCTATCGATTTGAAAACTGTGTCGGAATAAGTTAATTTTTTATGCACCCGAATACCTAACTACACCCTACCGCGAAAATTTCGTTAGAATTTTATTTGATCGGGGCATTTTTTTTAAAATCTCAGAAAAGTTCCCGAGGATTTTTTAAAGTCTTAGAATTTGCTGCCAATCAGCGAAAACCGCATCGAAATCGGCCCTGTAGTTTTTACGTGAATTCGAATAAACAGACAAGAAATAAAAAATTGCATTGTGTTCTCCATCGTTTATATAATGTATTGCATTTGTTTTTTAAATAGCTTCAATGTACAGACACGGCATGTTTAGAATTTTATATTATTATAGATAGTGCAGAAAATGTAATAATTTAAAACTTTGTTAGATATCAGCAATAATAATATAAATTACTCAAATGCATTACTACCCTAAAAATGTTTTAAGCTTTTGTAGCACCTTGTGCTTTTTTGTAACCGACTTCAAAGGGAAGAGGTTCCGAATTCGTCTGTATATTTTTTACAATTTAAAAACTAGTAGCACACCAAATCTGGACTTCTTTCATTCTTCTTGTGTATGGGGGCTATCCCGATATTATTATATTTTCACGCTTTTGTACACCATTATAAGTTAAATGCACTTTCGAGAAGGTTTGCGATTTTTTAACTAAAGCAAAACCGACTACTACTAAACTAAACTAGCTGTTGTAAAAAGAAATCGGTTAAATATTTATTTAATGTTTTTTTTAAATTAAAAATCAGTCCTCAATTGAGGGGAAATCGAGTAACGACATACAAAAAAAAATCATAGACGAATTGCGAACCTCCTCTTTTTTGAAGTTGGTTAAAACGCTCTGACATAATATGTACCCCACATGCATACACACACATGCACACACAGACACACATATATTATATACACAATCGGACAGAAATGAGGAACTTATGGGGATTCATTTTTGGCCAATCAGGCTATGAAACTTTAATAAGAACATATTGTATGCTCAGAGTATAAATAGACTCGGATAGTCTTGGACTCTCAAAACGAAGCCGGCTAAAGGATGCCGATCGCGCCGCGGTGCGTTACGAAACCTCAGTATTAAATCGAATTACATTAATCTAATTAATACGTATAAAGGTGAAATAGTTTCCAATGGATACATTATTATTAACCACACAAACGCAAACCGCGTGTATATTACATAAGTTAGCGTACACAAAAAATGCTTCACATTTTTCTTCACGTAGGCTCCATCTACTAGTTTTTTTTTTCGTCTGAGACTATGCAGAATAATTCTTTTTATTTTTGTCACACTTAACAAAATACGAGTTAACTATTATGTATGTATGTACACACAACATAGAATGTTTCCAAAGTTTTAGGCTATGAATTATGTCGTAATAGCTCTTTACAAGCGGTTTCGTTGACATAGTTCTTACATTTTTTTGTATATTTATTACGGTAATATAAATATTTTTAAAACCCTTATATAAATATTTAAGGGTTTTAAAAAACCCTCAAAATAGCGCGATTTTTCTGTTCTCGGACACCTGCAGTCCGCTCATTAATTTTTATGTTAATTTTAGAGACATGCGGTATGGTTCTATTACCTTCGACTCATTTTAATGACATAAAAAAAATCATGTACACATGCAGTAAAGAGAGAGAAGTGGACAGACTGTGCGTATTTCCATATTACGAACCTTTTTCGGGATTTAGTTTGAATATTTTTACTTGATTGATTTACATAAATGGTCGAAAACTAGGGATGCGCGAACTGCTCGGTTTACCCTATACTTGAAGGCCATATTGTATATTTTTAAATTTAATAAGATATGCAAATATATTACAATTAATTAAATTTATAATATTAAGTAGGTACATAGTATGGAGCTAGACTGTAACCCAAAAAAGTTACAAATAGACATTATGTTATGGTTTAGGAAGTAGTAGGAAAGTTTATTAATAATAATTATTGTTACAATGACAGGTTATAGAGTTGGGTTCCAAACCGGTTATTTTAAAATATGGTGAAAGTATATTGCTCGGGAATAAATGACTGGTATTCATATTCGTTATTAAAATACGATATAATATTTCAAGTGTTATTTCCAAAACTATGAAGAAGGAACTGACAAACGTACAAATTTTCAAAAAAACTTTCACAATTATAATTTAGTATATATAATCATATTTGTATTTATGAGATAAAATCTGCAACGATAACAAAATTGGTATAGGTACTATGCCACCAATATTGACTTACACAAAAAATTAACCACAGCCGGTGTTATGCGGATGACAGTACTGGCGATGCGCAGCACTCTGGTAGTGTAAACGTTCCTCTATCATTTGTGGAGGAAAGTCGGGCTAGATTTGTGTCTGAAGTAGAGTATTTCTTAGATAAAGTCTCTGAATGGTAGAGACAAAACATATTCACAGACGGTCTAAATACGCATGGCCTTCGGAGCGACTTCGTCTCTTTGTATATTCTACCGACGGTATAACGCGGAGTGTTCCGAGGAACTGTTTAGAATAGTACCTTCGTATTCTACCACCGCACCGCTTTCCATTGGCTTGGCGTTCATTCCCACTTCCTCGAGCCGCTTCGCTCACGGTTCTCCAGAACGTTTCTCTTGCGTACCGTGGGGATTTGTAATGAGCTCCCAACTAAGGAAATCCCACAGCGCTACGATATGGATTTTTTCAAAAAGGGTGTCATAAAACTTCGGGGCCGCCAGCGCGTTGGTAACACCTCTGGTGTTGCAAACGTCCATAGGCAACGGTAACCGCTTTCCATCAGGTGGGCCGTCAGCGTCTCTGCTTTACTGCAGTTATAAAAAAAGCTAACGTTTAGCTGTGAAGAATAATTTACAAAGAAAGTAAGACTTTTTGGTTTCACGTACAATCTATAAAACAGTGAAAGTTTCTACCTAAAAGGTAGTAAAATGAACAAATTGAATTCATAAATAAATATCTATTTAGTTAGTCCCTTTCGGATATTCTTTGTAATTTTGCAATACTTGTTACCTATTTGATTCTTTCTATTATAGTAATGCAAATGATTAAGTGTTTAAATTATTACATTGTATCCATATATTTGCCAGGTGGTAGCCCGTCTGGATGGCTATCAACCCTGGTCTAGAGTATGCCGCTGAATAACCTTGACTTGTGTTCCGGCATTAGTGGCCAGGTTCTAGTCGCCTGAGAGCGGCAGCACATTGGTAGCGCTTTGTATTTGGTACAAATGTACAATGTACAAATGGTAATTATCTAATTTTGGCTAACATGGAAGATGAACACTAGGGACGACGATCGCCAGTAAAAAACGTCAACTAACTGAAAAGCTCCTAAATCCTGCACGAGTACCTTGGAATGATGAATTATTCTTCGTTCACTTAGTAAGTTTTCTTATTTAAAACACTCTTTTGAGTTGAAAACAGACAAAAATGAAGTCTTAATAAGTTTCTTTACAAATTTGATAGATTAGTTTAAAAATAAGTATGTTTTACGTTAAAAAGGCGATGTCTGTTACGCCATCTAGGTAATAGGATTTTAGAGTTTTTTAGTGTTACCTTTTTTACTAAACGATTTTAACTCATAGTATTTATTTTTCGTCTATACTGCGCCTGTCTTTGAAATATTTAGAACCTAGTCTTATCCATACTGAGTAAGTTTGAAGACTTCTTTAAGAACCATAAAGAAGCGTTCAAATTTACTCTTAACTCCACATGAATAAGACCGTGACTGTATTGTAGGTTGCTAGTCCAACTCGGGGGTCGATATAGACCACTTTGCGTATCATCAATTTATCTAGACATATCCATGATATATCACTAAATCATGCAGCACAAATTAAATACATGCATAACATGTAATACTCGTGTATAATTATGTATATAGCTACAACTACGTCAAAGGGCTTTTAAGACAGGACGAAAGCTTACATATAATGCACGACTAATATACACTTCTTGTAGTAGCAGTAAATTAAGAGAAGGGACTATATTCTGGGATATGGCATTAAAATATCTAAGCTGAAAAACCAATTTGTTCAAAATAATTAGGCTCGAGTCTTGGAGATCCTTAAAAATGATTTAACACAACCATTGTAAACTTACTTAAACAAAACAAGACTGTTCAAACTTATGTATTTCGTTGCCAGAGATTTTTTACTTTCTGAACTTCTTAATTGATACAGTTTGCATTTACTTGTCTCATCCGTGCAGGAACGGAGAGAGAATACAATTTCCTGCGGCCCGGCGGCCTGTCGTAAGAGGCGACAAAACAACCCACAGCCAGGTGGTAGGGCATTTGCCCGACTGGATGGCTACCACCCTTGGTCTAGAGTATGTCGCCATAACAACCTTGAGTTGTGTTCCGGCATTAGTGGCCAGGTTCCAGGCTCCCTAAAGAGAGCAGCAGCGCATTCGTAGCACCTTTGGTGTTGCAAATGTCCATAGGCGATGGTAACCGCTGTCCATCAAGTGGGCCGTCTGCCTGTCTGCTGATCTACTGCAATTAAAAAAAAAAAAACTATACTTTATGTGTAAAATTTTGAGACTATCGCAGTAAAACACTTTTAAGGGTACTTAAAATTAGTTGATGCACTAACAGCACTAGCAAATAGGAACTGTGTGTAGTAAACATGAAGTTGAGGAACTGTTTGATCTGGTGCCAACGCCACATTTTCATGTACACCGCTCGCCGTTGGTGGTATGTTGATCCTTATTTCCTACCATGCTCAACTACGCAGCGGTTCCGCGAACAATAACGACGTGGAGGCAACTCTTCTCGAGATTTGTTTACCTCTGCGCTGCGCGAAATCCTATCATTCAAAAAGGGTGTTATATAGTTTCTTTGAGGCTAGCGACGCTGTGTTGTCGCAAACATTCGTAGGCGACGGTGACCCCTTTGAAGTGGGTCCTTGCAGTTTCTGTTTGCTAGGTTTTTGCAATAAAACAATATTCTCTGTTTCTACATTTTGATTTGGAATAATCGTTACACTATCAGACGTGTCTGTAATACAGGTTCCGAACTAAGAAGTTGAAGTAAACATGTGTCTTGACTATTTTGGCTGGTTTTATATTTGTTGTACAGGAACAGACCAATATTTGTAACTCTTTTCTTTCACCTTCTCCCAATTATTTGGGGTCGGCACAATATATAGTCCTACCATACTCCCCTATTCTGACATGCGTCCTTTGTCACACCACAAATCATCATATCATCCTTCACACAATCATCCATCTTTTTTTTTGTCAACCTTTACATTTATATCTATCAACCTTGCAATTTAACATTATTTTTGTCACGTGCCTTTCCCTCGTCATTATATGGGTTATACCAATATTTGTCACTATAATGACAGGTATATAAGAAAGGCTTACTTTTATAATTTTGTAGAAAGTACAATATTAAGTTATATCTCCGCTGGCGCAGCGACCCAAAGTGTGTCTTGGCCTCCGAAAAGAGAACACGCCACTATCCCTGTCATGCACAGTTTCTTGCTTTTAAAACGCTCATTAAAATATTTTCAACGTAACATGATTAAAAAAAAAATCTTTCCCGCTATGCTATAAAACTAGACAAAGATATAAAAAATTTAGCATGCTCTAACGTTTCGGGGTGTTCTTAGTAAAAAAAACGGTTTAGAACAGTTATGCACAGTTATTTTTCAACTAATCTCGAAAATCTTTCACTTTGGTGCACAGCACATCTTCTGCATTTCGCTCATTAAATATTTCAAATAAATGATTAAAAAAATCTTTCCCGCTATGCTATAAAACTAGACAAAGATATAAAAAATTTAGCAAGCTCTAACGTTTCGGGGTGTTCTTAGTAAAAAAAACGGTTTAGAACAGTTATGCACAGTTATTTTTCAACTAATCTCGAAAATCTTTACTTTTGGTGCATACTCTTTATTCCCTAATTGATGTTAAAGTAATATTATTGTTTACATTTGACTATAATATAATTATTATAATTAGTAAAATAAACATGGCATAAGTAAATCAATGAAAATTAATTCACTGTAAAGCTAGTCGAATGATAATGCGTTATTCATTGCTTCGAGGAATGTTTCATTTTTGTGATGAAACTTATACAATAAACACGATATTGTACAAAAGATTCTAAAAAAATCTGTATTCTGTATAATCCTCATGATTTAGGTTTGATGAAGTGCAAACCGCGATAAATGAAACGTCAAGAATTGCTAAAAACCGCGTTAAATGAATCAATATAATTTTTTACCCTTTAATAATATCAATTAAGTATAGCTTTGCTCCCGTAAGCTTTTAGTTCGTTTAGTACTAAAAACATTGAAAGATTGACATATCCTAAAATTTAACGACCTTATAAGGAACTTTCTTGCCGAAGATCAAAAGTTAATTTTTCAAAAGGGGAAGTAAGAGCAAAAGAACTTAAATTCTATATGTTCATAATTATACAGCATCGCTATAAAAATGTAGAGTAGGATGATGATATTTCTTCTTCAAATTAAAATTTTAACTTATAACCAAGGAGCAAATAACTTTTTGTTTAGCCCATGAAATTATTTACGCAATCCATAAATAAAGTATCAGGGCTTCAAAACAGTCCTATCAATCTTATATCTGCCGTTTTGTTAAGAGTCGTACAGTGAATTACTCAATTTTATTTAGTGGTGGTTTAATGACCGGTTCTTACTAACCGTTCATTTGCATTAAAATTTGACATAAGCTCCAAGTAATGCCCCTGTCCATATAAGTAATGTCTTTCTACCGATAAGGCAACCGAAGAACCGGCTGGGGTACCCGAAATCGTTATAGATTTTCGAGAACCGGGATTATGGTACTTTTCATCGACAGAACCGGGATATCCTAGTAATTTTTGGTACTTTAGCGACTACCTAACCGCTTAGTGAATTAGTACTGAGCGATTTTACTAAAGAATTAGTGATCAAAATTCTAATCATAACAAGAAAACTAACTATATTTCACTTCAATCGTAAGTTTTATATGAAGTATTTATAACATTTATATTTCATCAAAATAAAGTCTTATTATTAGCCTGACTGAATGAATTATACGGAATTTTGATAGTTCTTTTGATTTTAAAACGAAGGCTCTTTTCGTTCTAGGCACCGATGTTACTTAGTAATCAAAAAAATGACCTCCCTTCGCCGCCATGCTTCAGTCGTTTGTCTTTAAACTACTACCAAAAAGAAAATATCAAATAACTTACTCTTTTATGTTGTCGTTGTCATTTCCCGAAAGAATCGGGAATCAATTTGGGATTACTGGTCCTAATATGACTACAAAAATACCCGGAAATTTTCGGTACTTTCGAGACCGGGTTTCCTGGTACCGAACCCTAGAACCCATCAATGAGATCACAACGTTTCATTTGTTTGTAGCACTCCTAAAGTAATATTACATATTTACATCAGGTTATATACAATACATAATCTCTAATTTTATTCAAGCAAAGAATTCAATAATAAGAGTAATATAGATAGATAGCTATTACTCTAGCTGTTAATCAGATCCCAATACAGTTTAAACATTGCAGGACTTTCTAAGGATAAAAATGAAAGAACATAGAAAGTGAAAGCTAACGATATATTAGTTGGTATATGCATTTAGCTTTAATATTTGAAGATTAAGTTACGAAAAAAGCGAGTCTTCGTTCTCCTGTTTTCACCTTAGCCTGGATAAATTATTGAAAAGTGGCCGAAACGTCGTAATAATAAAAATGAAATAAATTCCCGGGCTTAAAACCATTATAAATATACTATTATATTTTCTTAAGTTTTCGCGACTAGTATACATAAAATAATAAAAACGTTAAAACGTAGTTTTATCAAATATACTATTAATTAAAATATGATTATAATTTTGCAGTGAAGGAGTCGCAAGACTACTAACTACAAAAGTTTTTGTTTTTTTACGTGGGTGGTGTAACTTAAAAATCATTGAGAAACAATGCTTTGGAAGATATGAATACAAAGAGAAAGTCCCGCGCGAACAATGTCGCGGGTGCAGCTAAATTGTAAATAAAATGTTTTCTGCTCTTTCTATATCAACAATAGCCTATTGGTGATTTACTAGAAATATCTGAACTGCAGACACAACACTTATAACTTTATAATGCACTCTTAAGTCATTTTTGTACGATTACGTTTCGCCGGTTTTGTTTGTTTTATGAATTACATTACCATCTTTTCCGGTTTAACAACTTCACGTGAGGCAAAAGAACAACTGACTGATCAAAAATGTTTACGTCGAACTCTAGTTGGAAAAATCCAGCAAGACAAATGATTACATAAAAGTCATGAGAGTATTACGTGCACGTG
Organism: Dendrolimus punctatus; assembly: GCA_012273795.1. Taxonomy (NCBI): domain Eukaryota; kingdom Metazoa; phylum Arthropoda; class Insecta; order Lepidoptera; family Lasiocampidae; genus Dendrolimus; species Dendrolimus punctatus. Next base: position 7,668,286 of record CM022529.1, on the reverse strand, counting down.
TTGGTATGACCTAAATTGGTCAAACACTAGAATGAGCGTACATTAAACATTAAGTCATAATTTTAAAACTACATAAATTCTGTATATCGTGAGCCATTTAAATGGAGCAAATTAAGAGAGCAAACTAAAATCCATTAAGCAGCTAATAAACCTGTTAGGTGGAAACGATTTCCGTATGTGAGTTGATTGTACTGTAGAACGTGTGCAAGCGAGTGTTCTAAACATATAGAGAGGGATAAGGTCTTGAACATTTTACGTTATTAAATTGGTATTTCAGATGCTTTCATAAGAGAATAAATAAATCTCCAATAACTTGATTCATAATCAGTTTAATAAATAATGACTAAGTTACTACATCAGGGATGCTGTGGACAATATTGTGGACTCTATAGTCAATTGAAAAGGTTCCAAAGTGGCAACAACTATTTATTACATGGGGTGAAAATGTCTTTTAGAAATTAACGTGATTGGCTAGCTAGTCATTGTTCAAAAATTTCCTTTATGCAAATTTGTTGTCTTTTCATGTTGTGTGTCTACTATTATAATTTAAAATTGTTTTTTTTACTTAGTACATTTCGTTACAATGAAATGGATATTTTACATAGTTAGATTTTTGTTAAGCGTTGTTTATGTTATGCATACAAGAACCCGGGTTCAAAATATAAATCCAAATTATCTTAGTGAATATGATATTAACAGTTGCGAGAATAAGAGTAACACATCCGTTAGTTTTATTCTCGTAGAATATAATCATAATTAACGAATGGATTTGTTAAATTTACAGGTGGGGACGATGAGGGAACAGGAAGGCGACGGCCCGGAGAGCCGTTAGCCGGACTCGATGGATGAGTATGGCGGGCCGGCGGCGCCGCCCCGGCCGCCCAAGCCGGCGGCGCGCGTCCACAGGCCAACGGGCGCGCGCCAGCCCACCGTGTCGCTGCTGCGGCCGCGGCCAGAGGGCGAGCGCGAGCGCAACGCGTACGTGGAGGCGCCGCGGCGGGCGCACGCCGCCGCGCCCGCCTCGCACGCGGGCGCGCACCAGCTCCTCAAGCCGGTGACGGCGCAGCCGGCCGCCTCGGCTGACAAGCGGCGCGCCGGCGCCCTGCCGGCCGACTCGATCGTGTGCGAGGCCTGCGGGCGGTGCCGCTGCGAGCAGTGCGCGCGGCCGCGGCCGCTGCCCTCGCGCTGGGTGTGCGGCTCGTGCCTGTGCAGCGCGGAGGCGTGCGTCGACTACGCGTCGTGCATGTGCTGCGTGAAGGCGCTCTTCTACCACTGCGGGAGCGGCGAGGAGGAGGCGGGCGAGCCGTGCGCGTGCGGGCCGCGGCTGGCGTGCGTGGCCGCACTGGCGCTGCCGCTGCCCTGCCTCTGGCTGTACTGGCCGCTGCGCGGGTGCGCCGCGGGCGGCGCCGCTCTGTACGCGCGCTGCCGCCGCGCCGGCTGCCGCTGCCCGCAGCCGCCGCCGCGGCTCTCCAGTATTATCTAGTCCCGCCGCGCCGCCCGCGCCCTCCGGAGCGCCGGCGTCGCCTCGGGCGGCGCACCCGTGCTGTACAAATATTTATTGGCGAACGGGCAGCTCCGGACGCCGCGGGGTGGACTCAGTGATCGCTGTGCCTGCTGCGAGTGGTGTGTGGTGGCGCGGGGCCAGCGCCGGACGAGAGCCCCGCGCCCGCTCTGTAAATATAGTCGTATAGTGTGAATGTACGTGAACGTGTCGCCTCGAACGAAGAAAGTCTCAAATTTTCTTGAGACCGTAACGTGTCATAAGAAAACGTTAACATTAGTATTTTTGGATTCCACACAAATCCAGAGAAGATTAAGAAATGAGATATAAAAACATACTTATTAAGATGTAGATAATTTACCATTTATTTATTAACTGAAATTTGTATTTATTTGTAAATAAAAAAAACATATTATAAATACGAATGTTTACTACATTGTTTTTGTTTTTTTGCTTACCTTTCACACTGAACACAATAGTAGCACCTGTTTGTAACAATAAAGTGCTTATGTAACACATTCCATGTGTTGTTCAATGAAACTTGTATAGATCATCATACAACAAAACAAATTTTAAGTGAATCAGCAAACTGACAAAAATAGCTGACATGTGTTAAAAAGATAATTAATACAAGGAAAATATAATAAACCCACGTGCCATATGATGTAGAGAAATGGTACTATTTTGACATATTGAAAAAAATTAATTTGTTACACTTGCGTAATAAATCTGAAAAATGACATGCAATAAAAACTAAGCGTAGCTAATAAAAATGAATAAGCCAAGTACTAAGCATACTTAGCATAAATTTAAAAAAATCCCTGTATTTTTTTCCCCAAAATAATTATCTTTCAAATTTTGCTCTTACGAAATAAAGGCGTTTTAAAGCTTTTTTATATATGTAAATGAGTTTCGAGACGTTTTTGCGTTTTATTAGTGTTTGTATATTTACTGGACTTCTAAACTTGAAATTTAGTACATATACAAATATATACCGAATTATGTTTTATTTTAATATCCTTTAATATTAATAGTTTGATATTTCGCAGTCGTGGTAGCGTAATGGCTAGCACACGCGTCCCAAACTCAAAGGGCGCGGGTTCGATTCTGGCCGGAACGCATGCACTGCTTGGGCAGTTTTCTGACCTAATGTACATTTTGTTACAATTATCACGTGCTAACAACTGTGAAGGAAAACATCGTGATGTAACCTGCACATCGAGGTAACCGGTGTGTCAAACCTGCCAAGGCGCCATGAACAAGCGTGGCGGGTATGCTATCCGTTTCTCCTATAATGGGAGGCCCGACCCCAGCAGTGGGACATATTGGGCTGTTGTTTTTTTTATTTATAGTACCTGCCTTTAAAATATATAAAAAGTATTAGTTTACATAATATTTTCTTAAGTTTTCGCGACTTGTATACATAATAAAACTACGTTTTGACGGTTTTAAGCGCGGTAATTTATTAGGTTTTGGTTTCTTCCGACGTTTCGGCCGCTTTTCAGTGGCCGTGGTCACGGACCACAAAGGTGACATTTGTCCAACGAGTATTGTTAAAGTTTTATTTAGCCTACCGCCAACTTGTTCATTTTAATTATTTAGTTTTAATTTTGTCTATGGTTATTATTTACTCTATGGGAGCCTAGTCTAATTTAATAATTATAATATAATATATAATAATAATCTAATAAATTACCGTGCTTAAAACCGTTAAAACGTAGTTTTATTAAGTATTAATTTATGTACTGACAGCACACTACTTCAAAAGCAAAACCGTCTCGAAGCTAATTTATCTGTATTATATTTGTGTTCCAAAATAGCTGCAATGATTTTTTTAATGCGGTTTACTCAGATATTTTTCATCGTGGGATAAATATTCAGGGGTTCTGTGAGAACCTTGGCTAGACTACGAGACACAAAATTAGTTTATCGAAGATTAAGATTAAGAAGCTTAAGCGTGTTTCATTGAATAGATTCTTTAAAGTTACTTAAGCCTATACTAAAAGAAGTAGCCTTTACGCATGAGGTTCCACTTAAAATACAATACGGAGAAGAGGTGTATTAATCTATCTGACTTTGAATAAAATTTTCATAGCGTAAAATTACGTATTAGTGATGTAATTTTAAAACGCCCTAATTTTTATAATTTTTCTCTAAATTAAAATAATGGTTAATTTAAAATTAAATGGGGTTCCGTAGCCATTCAGGCAAAAACTAAATCGCCACGTCGGGCTGTACATCTGTTTAGAATAGTCAGTGGTTTTTCTACTTCGTCTGCATGGGTGACATTTCAGAGACAAGTGTAGTTATATCGCTATAAAATTATGTATCCCCATCCCCCTTTTAAATTAAAAAGTGGAAAATTCTGAAAAAAATACTCTGCGAAAATTGTTTTGAACAATAACTAAGCTGATGATTGTCAAGGGAGAATGAACTACAGTGTTGTCAACTGTATGGGGGTGCGTTGTTCGCTGCTGGGTTGCAGCTGAAGCTTGCCATAGCCATCAGGCCCATGTCAGTACAAGAGCGCGTTCTACCAACTCTGGTTCAATATCCCGGGCCTCTGTGTGGTAATGGGGAATTCTTGGCTTTTATCGGAAACGCGTTCTCACCCAATTGTAGCGAGTCTCCACATTTCCTAAACGCGTCCCCAGGTGAGAAGTCCATATATTTCCCACTATATAAATGATTGTATGAGAAATGAGAACGAAGCAGATATGTGGTGCGAACTTATGAAGGTCTACGGCCAACAATAGACTGCGATAGTTAACGACGACATAAAACATTAAAGATATACATACTTATTTATTATATTTTATGACCTTTGTGATCAGTAGTGGAATCTGGGAAACGGCATTTTCTCTGGACTGGGCATTTTAGGAATCTTGGTCTCCAGCAGTATCTGTGATGTGTTACGTATATCTCAATATTTTTGAAGAAAGTCATATGTATTACTAAACAGCCTTTAAATAAAATTTATAAAAAACAAATGCTTAATAATAATTACTACCTACAACTTTTTCTTTTGATGGATATCGTTCCAGTCTCAAAATGTTTTCACAGAACTAAGCACGTAACAATTGAATGTCAAAGTTTATTTTCTAAAGGCAAAGGTTAAAGATTAAACAACCAATGTCACTTAAAATAGACATGGGCCAAAACATCAATTCATTTGCTTTATCAGATCATATAATCAAGTAAGAACACAATAAGCAACAAATATAGATACTTCCTACGTCTCTAATTCTGCCTCTTAGTATCACTACTTTTTTGTTGTTACTGGAATACATCTGAGAGATTTACGGCCCTCCTGAAGGAAAAGGGTTATTGTCGCCTCTGAAAATTTATATCAGAGGAGCTATCAAGTTAGATGGTTATTCTGTTAGTTTTGTTTAGCTAAAAGTTTCAACTAAAATCTCATATTTATTTCTAGTAATCACAGAATATTTTTTGCAATAGCTTAATTTGTAATAATATAGAAGAGAAACGTTACAAGATAGGAAGCAGAATCGCCTATTAAAACCGCAATTGAAAAGCCTCCAAATTTTACGTGACGAATTTATTAAAACTTTTATATGTTACATTATTTTATATTACATGAAACTGGTAGGTTGTTCTGTGTACGCCCGCGAAAGTGCCTGATCCAAAAATAACCTACATATTTTTGCTATGAAAAGTATGATAGATAGAAGACAAATAGTGTATGGATTCAATTTGGAAAATCCATGCTTCTCGTGTAGACAAACAATTGTTTGCTTGTTCGCGCTCAGGAAACCATCTGACTTATGTATACGCACCAGATGGAAAAACGAAAAATATTGTATACCCAAAGACACTTCAATAATCAGATTACGAAACTAAACAATTTCTTTACGTAGAATTGCAACGCACGCCGGGAACAGCTAGTTATAAATAAAAATCAAAGAAGAAACAGAATGAGCTTATAGTCTGTAATGCCAGTCATGGAGTTTTTCAAATTTACGATTTTTGCTATTCGATTGTCAATTTGTAGTATTTTGCAAATCACTAATAAACCGCCGTCACCTAGAATCAGTATTCTATTTATAGTCATGAGACTGTAGTTACAATACAATTAATAATAATGAGTAAGATTTAGTTAGGTAAAATCTATATAACATTCATTTATAGTTATTACAATAATAAATTACAGGTTCATTTTAAACGATATAGACTTTCACAACGATGAAACGTGTAATACTAATAATACCCTTACGATCATGTCTATTTATAAATTCAGACACTTATATGAATCGTGTTTGCCTACAGAACGTACACAGCCGACGGAAGTTCGTCGCGCCTGTTTCCTTTACCGTCTCCATCCGGGATGCTTGGGACATGCCTCCCGTATAACCCTTCCTTCTTCCCCCCTACACAATATCTAAGATCACGTATACACATGACCAACTATCGTTTAGCGTTAAAGAAATCGAATCATTCGACTGTTCGACGAAACTACACATAGAGGCAAAGATTGGGTTGTAGCCTGGTGTGACGGCCCAACTGTGATGGAAAGTTGGTACCGTCGCCTATGGACATTAGCAATACGAGAGGTGCTGCCATAAACATGCTAACATAAACCGACTATTCTCTATGAATCTTTATTCTGTCAGTAACAATAAAGATAAATTGACTATGCTTAATAAGTAATTTCTTTGCAAATGATGGAGTGACTTTATAAACAAATGTACATACGCATGCGCGGATTATATTCCAACTAGGTACTTTATTTGCGCAAGAATAATAAAGATAATTTACAACAATATTTATTTTGACATTTACTTAACAATAAGAATTAAATATGGCTTTACACGCGGCTTTCCTTGTAGTGCTCGTATGGAAATCGCAAATTATATTCCTGTCATTGCAAGATACTTCATATCAAATTCCATGTAAAGCCAGTTATTTCTAATGCCGCCGTGAATATAATAAACAAATGCACTTCAAGATTTGTATGATATATTTTTTCTTGAATTTCATTTTTCATTCATCAGATAAAAGTTATATGTCAACTAATTTATGATAACTACTACTAACTGAATACAAAAACGAAATAATTGAGCTTTTATTTTTAATAAAATAAACATGCCTTGACAATATTCTCTACATCGATAAATCAAAAAAATTACCATTTTTGATATTGGTCTTTTGTTCACTAGCTGTGGCAATCAGAAAGCTTTAAGTCCCAACAACTCAAGAGTAATTAAATTTATAATCGAAGATCACTATTTGCGTCACTTTGAACCACATGTAAACAATTATTACTAGAAAACATTCATTAATGACCAGTTCCTATATCTTAGTAGTAACCGTTCATTTGCCTTATCGCTGGTTCAAGTTTGACAAGTAATGTCAAATTTCTACCAAGGGCAAGGGAATAAATTACTACTATTAATACTCTTTTTCAGCCAGTCAATGTCCACTACTAGACGAACACTCCCCAAGTCTGCGCCACATATCTACTCTTTGCTATTGTTACAAGTTGGCGGGACTCGAATTAAAATGCCGTTAGAATTACTATAGAGCTTATTAGAACTACACAAACACGTATAACACAGGTACAAATATAACGCAACAAATCCAAAAGCAGAACCAGAAGGTCGTAATTCCATAAAACGTGCAAAGTCTGTCACTATTAGATTCGCTAGCTATCGTTTTATAATTCACAAATGCAAATGTGCCCGGCAACTTCGACATAATTTCCTAGAATTAGCTTGTACTTACAATCCGCAACATTTGGCTAATGCTCCTGAGCGGCCGTAAACGAGTACAATAGAACAATAGGCTGTCTTCCACAATACCTAGAAACGTATGCCATAAATAAGTGAACAAAAAGAAAACGATCAGAAAAGGATTACAATTAGTTCAAATGCTGACAGGTAATAAAATGTGCTTTTACAGATCTGTATGTGGAATTTGTCTTTGTCGGAGCCAAAGTTGTAACACTATTAATTGACGTGTATTACAAACATAAAACGCAGAACAAGACATTCAGCCGTCGATATTTAATACTAATAGGCCATTATACATCTCTGAGTGTGACGGTATATTCATTAAAGTTGCTTGTTTGCCCTGCAAATAGAAACATTACTAGTACGTAACGTAACATACTATAGTCTGGCAAAGTGAGATGGTTTTAAATTAGGACAACAGATGTTGACAGGCTGTCGACAGCATTGTTTGATGACCGGATGGGGCCTGGCTGTGCGATTAAACGAGTTATTGGTTAACTTATTACGCAGCGATGAAAGTGTAGGAAACACGGAAAATATTTCTTTACTAATAAAATTTAAACGTTCATCTGTGATTCAGGTTTAATGAACTTTATTTCCCATGGCAATTTCACAGTTCATGTAATGTCATTGATTCGAATATGACTACATTATATCGAAATATTGCTTTTCAGTTTATTTAAAAATAATATTTTGAGACTTTTGTAGACCAGAATATTAAGAAAACAAAAAACATTTATGTAAAAAAATGTCTATTTATACGACGTCTATAAAGTTAGTTAATAATAGTCCTGAGAAATAACAATGTTTCACTAAAAATGTAACTCTGAAAGCTTTATTGACGTTCTTTTATTTAAAATTACTCGTCTTATTTAAAAAAATCTTCAGTGTTAGATAGTCCATTTATCGAGGAAGGCTATAGGCTATAAAACATCACGCTAAGACCAATAGGAGCGGAGCACGAATGAAGGATGTTTCAAATTCGGGGGTATTTTATTTACAATTTTTTTTAACTATTACATGCGGACAAAGTCGGGGGCAGAAGCTATTCTATATAAATATATTGCAATATATCTGAAGGGGGTGTCGAGATTGTATTATAGGTACCAATCGCCGTTCTTTGGCCACTTTTTAATTTGTCCGGGCATCAGCTGTCTGGAATCGTTATTTAAATTATCCACGCTTAACGAGCGCGTAAATTTCTATAAGCGTTTCTTGATTCGCTCGGCATGTGACGGATTCCGCAAATACCTACTATAGTTTAGTAGGTATTTGCGGAATCCGTATACTCATCTCAGTATACCTCATCTATCTACCATGCCCATTCCGCGCCGACATGTTACCAGTAAGTCTTCTGCGAACTCTCATCGCGTCTTTACGTATCGCACCGTCATTAGCCAACCGTTGCCCAGTGCTGGACGTAGGCCTCCCCAAGTTTTCGCCACCTATCTTGGCCCTTGTTGTCATTCAGTCCTCACCGGCGACCTTGCGGAGATCGTTGGTCCTTCGAAAAGTGTTCTACACTACGTTTGCCGCTCCATTTCAGGACTCGTTTGCTCCACCAACTATCAGTCCCGCGACAAATGTGTCCGGCACACTGTCACTTCAACTTGCTAAATGTGTGAATATGCCGGGAACCTTGGTTCTCTTACGGAACGCAGCAACTTTATGTTAAATCCGCTATTAAGGAACCACAAGCGTGAGAATATTTGGAAGAAGTTGTACTGCCCTAGGGACTCCGCATTGATCGTAGCGTGGTCCCTTCATTATATCCCGCACCACATCACCTGCAGTGTGGGTAGTTTACCTAAGCATTATAAGATACTGCTTAGGACGCGTTCATAATATGTAATCATCATTCCTAGTATGGCTCTTGCATGACTTGACTATACTGTCGAAGGCTTCATAAGAAATGGACGTTCAGACAAAAGTGCAGTTGATTGTACAAGGCTAAAATTTGGAAACCCTTCTTTTTAGGTACATTTGCATTTGTAGAAAGTCTTACTAGTATTAGTAAGACTTTCTAAATTGTAACATGCATGGTTATTAGTAGGGTTGTAACGGAGGCCTTCTTAGCGGATGCGGAGGCGACGGGTTTCACCTCCGCGGATGCGGAGGTTAACTGAGGCGGAGGTGGAAGTGAAATTGGATGTTGAAAAAATAGTAGTTAATGTTTTATACATTACATCGCGTCGGTAAAACTTCGTATTCATTTGATAAATGACGTTTGCAAGACCCCCGCCCCACCCCAACCGCGTTCCCGCCGCGCACGCGTTGATTTTTGTTCATTTGCTGCGCGCGGCCGGACGGCTGATTCGTCGCGAGCGTCGCTGCTTGCGTATGGTTCGTAAATAAACCTCCGTTATGACTCCGCAAAAATTACACGGATGCGGAGGCGGAGGTACGATTTCTTGTGGAACTTCCGCAGTAACGGAGGCGGAAGCGACGTTCCGTTACAGCCCTAGTTATTAGTAAACAACAACAAAAATATTTTTTGCATATACGCCTATATGTTATGAAGCTCTCGACTATGTAATCGTATAGACAAACATATTATAGAATAAAATGCAATGTGCCGTGCGTAAGTACACGACATCGAGAATATAAACGCTATTAATGTGCATCTGAGATGGACCCTCCGGCTTAAGACATAAATAACGTAAGAATATAAATAACTCTTTGATATTCCGTATGTAAGTATAAAAAATATGTCAACCTTGATGTATTACAATAGATGAACCTGTTTGATCCGAGTGAGCCATGAGCCTCATGTTTTAAATGTAAAATTGGACAAGTGCGTCGCTGTCGCACAAGTAAGGTTTCCGTAGAGGTTAGAAGCGACCATCGTTTTTATAATTGGGCTACGGAGCCATAAAAAACATTTAATCAATATACCCCATATACAACAATAAATAGAATAAACTGTCATCATCATAAAATTACAAAGGTGTTGGAGTTTTTTGTTGGAACGACAGTTTGTCCTTTCGGAAGTACAATACAGGCGGTTGTAATGGTGCTTGGCCATAATGACATTATTTAATCAATAAACAAACTATTAAATTAATATAAAACTTTATCTTTATAGAAGCATAAAACAATGTAATATTACTATAAATTATATTTTATCGTCAGTTAATCAATTTCAAAATAATACTATTTTACATTATGTAAGTCGTCATTAATTATAAACGAATACCTAGGTCATAAACGAATATTTATGACCTAGATATTCGTTTATTGTATATTAGTGTTACATACCGACAAAGAAATGCACACCTGGTTTATTACCTTTCCCCGCATGTGGACCTCTTTTGTTTACTGTGTGTTTAAAATTGGCAATAAGACAATAGCATATTGTTACTGTTTTCGTTTATGGCCGTTTGTAGGATAATGAGGGATAATTAAGCAGATGTGCAGATTACGTTTTCTTGGAAAACTCAGTCCACGCAGTCGATTGTTGTATTGTAAAGTTTACGATAAAACAATGCCTGAACGAAGGGGTGGGGCAGTCTAGCGAGAACCACGATCAAAGCAAGACGTGTACATTCCATAAGCGATATAGTGACGGACTTTGCGCGTGTTATTGAATCGTGTAGTTTGTACTGGTTGTATCCAGTTATATTTGTATCTGTTTTATACGTGTTTGAATAGTTCTAATAAATTCTATAGTAATTCAAACGGCATTTTAATTCGAGTTCTGTAGCTCGTAACAATATGCTTAATAATAGTTTTCGTCGTAACTATTTTCAGCGCTACTTTATTTTCAGGCCAAAGTTCAAAGGTTAGAGCGAGTGGCACAAGTAGTCTACCTGGGCCACCGCGGAACAGACTTCGCGCCCTTTTCCGCGGCCCTCGCTATAGGTGAGTGAAGGAACACGAGGAGTGGGTATTCCGGCAGCGGTAACCTACTTACACCAGGATAGTACCGATAGGTCTATAAATAGCTTTCCCCTCGTCAAAAAAGTGGCTCAAGTTGTACGACCTTCAAAGCTAATGTCTGTCCACATACTGACTTTGAATAAATTAAAAACATAGGCATGATTATTTACTAACGATAATCTGCACGACAATGTTATTGGCATTTGTCGGCCTTGGTAGTTGAGGCTGCAGATTCCACCCCTCGCATGATAAATTTCGTAAACTAACTTTGCATTATGTATTTTGATTTGGGTGTCTGAGATTAGCCCCAGAGTGGTCCGTTATATGTATATTACTCACAATACAAACAAACCTTGCTCAATTGGAGATATACAATGTGTCTTAGACTGCCGATTATTATTGAAGTTTTCAATAATATCGAGAGCTTCATAACAAATGGGCGTACAGACAAAAGTGTAGTTTTACACAAGGTACAAAATCTATCCATATAATAAAATTGTAGAGGTCAAATTTCTGTACAATTAAAAAAAATGCTAAAAACCGAGTCAGGGAGATGTAAGAAGTGAAATAGAACTAATTTCTATTTTTTTATTTTTTTTTGTTTCTCTGTTTATCTGTTTGTCTGTCTGTTTGTACCGGCTAATCTCCAAAACACTGGACCGATTTACATGAAATTTTGTATGATGATAGCTTATATCTCTGGTCAACATATAGGATACTTTTGATCCCGAAAAATTAAAGAATTCCCGTGGGATAATTAAAAACCTTTAATTTCTTAAACAGCTATAACAGACTGAATGTAATTTCTCTGCAACGTAACATAATAAAGTAGAGATTTTGACAGGGTGTGGTGTCGGTGAGAGAGTTTTATCTTATATATGTTAATATATAAAACTGATAAGGTTGTTTATTTGTTTGTTTGCTTGAACGCGCTAATCGCAGGAACTACTGGTCTGATTTGATTTTTTTTTGTCTGCATTAGATAGCCCATTTATCGAGGAAGGTTATAAGCTATATACCATGACGCTAAGAGCAATAGGAGCGGGGCACCAATTAATGAATGTGTGTTTAAGTGGGTTCCCGGATGGTTGAGATTTGCAATTATAACCGGTAGTTGGTGCTGAGATCGAGTTCTAGAATCCTCCTAATCACCGGGAGCGATTCTGGTGATTTTGTTTTTGTGTCATGAAACAAAGTCTTTAGGGAATTGAGAAAATATGGCGGTACGAAGTTCGCCGGGTCAGCTAGTTGAGAATAAAAGTGGCTAGTGGCAAGTGGCTTTCTACCAGCCAGCATTTTAAAAATAATGTAAGCTATCGTTCTACTGCAAACTGTGTAAGAATAAGCTAATTTTTATGCACCCTAACAGCTTCCAACCACTCCCGGGAAAATTCCCGCGGGATTTCGGGGGTAAAAATATCGCATATTTAATTACCAAATTTTTTTTATCGATCGGTGAAAAAAATCGCATCGGAATTAGATTTTTTCGATCTGGCCATACTAAATCGTTCCCAGAAAAATTCCCGCGTGGTACCCGGGATAAAAAGTAGCACAGATTTTAAGTTTAACAACTTGATGTCGATCAGCGAAAACGCGATCAAAATTGGCTCAGTAGTTTTTACGTAAATCTCGAATAAACAGACAAGAACAAGACAAGAAGAACAAGAAGAAACAGACTCTAAAAAAATTCAATCAAAATTCAAATTCAATGTACAGACACGGCTTCTTAGGAATTTAATTATATTATAGATTTGCATGTATGGCAGCTACCTCTAATTTCTTGCTGTCTCATCAAAATATTGGGTCACGGCATATCTTGTACTAGATACGCTCCTTTGAAACTTCATCTAATAGATCCAGTAGGTTTTAAGAAAAATTAAGTGAGGGTGGCCCACGCCTGACAGGGCACGCGGAGTAGGGAATCCCGCTGCACCGTAGCCCTGGCACAAGACACGGGACGGAACACCTAGGGGTTTTTGTGGGTATCTCTAACTGGGGAATAGCGTGGCACCAGTACTGATTGGGCACGGTGGCACACCAGATCTGGTGAATCCCACACTCATACGGGTCGCGAACATCCCCCCCCAGGCTTCTGTGCTTGTCGCGACTTAGTCCTAAAACAGATTTCCCCTGGCCAAAAAAAAATAATGACTACGAATTACAAAGACTTGTATGACAATTCATCAGGACGGTCATGAACAAAGGATTCCGTATTTCCCAAAATGAGTACGGAATCCTAAAAATCAATCCGTACGTATATTCGGTTGATTCGGTGACTTCGATCCTGACTACGCGCCCGCTTGGTGCTTGTCGTTCGGAGCTCGCCGATGACCCGTGGCACCGAGAAGAGTGATCATTCATGCCATTTGTGAGTTTCATTTGTGACCGGGGTCTCGATATACTAACTCAACATAAACAACCGAGTCGACTTGACATTGACATTTTTGACTTTCGGAATTTTTTGACATTTCGGTACAATATTGATTTGATCTTGATACCATGGAGAATATTGTACTTTTCGTATTCTGTAAAGACGTTGCATGTCAATGGCACCTCAGTTGTCAATATAACATGACAATTGTCACGTGGTCCAATTTTCGTAAACTGAGCCGAGGTTACAATCGATTAATTTTTAGAAGGTTTTAAATGGAAGCGCCGTAATAACAAAACTCACTTTTTCTTAATTGAACGATTAAATTAAGCCAAGTATTAACAGAGATTGAGGATTCTACAAGTAGGTACTCACACTAGTCCAAATGCAAGGAAAACTCTTCGTGTGGCTAATATGGGAATCCGACAGACCGGAGACCATTTCCCTAATATTTTAGAGTGTTCAGATTTTGGCATGAGTGATACAAAACTGGACAAAAAAACAAGATTGTTAGGAGTTTTATTCGTCCAGGAATGGAGAAATATTACAATTTCCTGCAGCCGGGCGGCGTGTCGTAAGTGGCGACAAAACATCCCACAGCCAGGTGGTAGAGTATTTGCCCGTCTGGATAGCTACCACCCCTGGTCTAATGTCTTGAGTAGGTACACCACCATAACAACCTTGAGCTGTGTTCCATCAGGTGAGCTGTCTACCTGTCTGCTGAACACATGCACTTAAAAAATAATTGGTTAGATTTTTAAATATATATAATAAAAAAATAAGTAACGATTCGCTCGTATCTGTTCATGAGAATTACTGAATCCGAGCCCAGAGCTGTCGTTTTTACCTTTGTAATGCTGTTGTTTACATGATTCACTTTGGTTGCTTCATCCATATTGAAAGACAGAAATGACCCGTCTAATTTCAGCTTAATGTGCTCTCCACAGAGTCTCGCTACTTCACTGTCAAATCTGGCCAGTTATCGAGCGCATTCCTTGACCCCTGCCCCGAGATGCAACGACGGCATGCACAGCTAGTTTGATTTTCTTCGAATTACAGTGTCTTGTTAGGAATTTATTGAACTACGCAAGTGATGTCGAGTTTGTTGACAACACGCGTGCTTCTTAGAATAGAATGCTTACATCCTCGTACTTGTTATAGGAACAATGATGGTTTACAAACGAGACTCAAATTGATTAAAACAAGTCACAGTGCGAGTCGGAATCGGATATGCAAGGTTCCTTATGAAAGGTATTTCCACCTGCTAGTTCCAGGCGGAAGAACAACGCTAATCTTATTGGCTAGCATTATGCTGAGTCGGGGTCCAATTTTAGGACTTATATTTTTTGCTTTATTTTATTCTTATTATTGTTAAAATGTTTATTTGTCCTAATCAAAAATTATTTCTTTAAAAATTATAAGGTTCTGCCTTATAATTATGATGAAGTCTTATTCAGTCTACAATTGAAAATGAACAAATGTTAAATATGGTATATTTTCTTCAAATGCCGAAGCACTTGGCCTGTTGAAAGCTTACCATTATATTTTTATCTTGAACTAATATGAGAAATAAAAACGATACAAATAAATCAAAAATGTATTAAACAAAAGAGCTCTTTATTTTGGGTATCTCATTCTCATTGGTTAAATTTCACTATACATAAACTTTACTTCCATATTCCATAGTAACTATCACAGTATCTAAATATCATAAAAATTGCGTATAACCTGTGATAAAATTAGAACAAACAAATATTAAACATACAGACAGACCCTTCTACATTTATTTTATGTATTAGTTCCATACTACTACTCTGGATGGATGTGAAAATTGCATATATGTTAATATTATAAAATTTCCAATGCAAATCACATCCATTCGATGTCTCTTCACATTACGGGGTGCATATTATTAGTGTCAATTTTGACGCAACAGGTTAGCTGAAAATGTTCTAGACTACGAATGATGTTTTTCTGATCCTGTTCATCTTTTAAAGATGCCTTGGCATAATTTTTGTTTTTGACCAGAGGATCAAGTAGGCTGGCAAATCAGAATTTTTAACTTATTTGAATTTTCAAGTAGGATACTCAAGCGTGCGTTTGCAAGCCACATAACAAATTTATTAGTAGTTATGTCCGCGAATTTATTATAAGGAACTAATATTTATTCGTATCTTCTGAGTCCTCGAAATTATTAAAATGGAAAAATATACAGGTACACTCAAGCGTTCATTGCTTTCAATTTGATTGAATTAACTAAAGTAATATTCATAAACATACACTTGAATCACTTGGTTGATTAGTCAAATATCAGCAATATGATGAAATTCGTTTTATATCTGAAATTTTCATTGAAATCCATTAAGCCATTCCGAAGTCTAGTAGATCATGAACTTTCATACAAACTTTACAAAAATTTACATGTTTTTTATTACATAAATTGTTAGGCATAACAGAATTATCACACACAACAATAACGAACAACATAAGAAAACGTGCACATCGCAATAATCGATGTGTGTAATACGCCAATTAGCCTTGAATAAACATGTAAACTACCATTACTTGCTCTAAAATACGGAAAAGTCGAAGTGTCTGTGTGGAATTTCCAAATATATTATGTCAAATTTTAAGGAAACGTATTTATACAATGCCTCATCAGAAATGACCGCATTGTTAAATTTTGCCTATCAATATAAAAATTTGATGATTACGAAGAAAATTTAAAGAAGCAACCGAAATATCTAGTGTTAACTACAAAATAGTAAACCTTTTAAGATATGAGGTATCAAGGTGTTCATAATTCTTTAGGGTCCGAGCTCCATAGCTTTCGATCGGCCACACATTCCTATCCCGTGACACACTCTATTGTGTTTCAAACGGATTGCTTATAAATACTCTATACGTATCAAAAGTAAAGGTTTCAAAATTAACAATTGAAATTTAATGTGTATCCATTCATGTAAGATTATCAAACAATGATGAATATCTACTTGTACTGCAGCATGTAGACATTGATTTGGGGATCTATTGCTATTTTTGCAAAATAGAACTCTTTTATAATCGTCATATAGGTCTTTGCCACAATCATTTATCTCAGAGACATTGGATGAATTTGGTAAAATGTGTTATTGTATAATGAAAAAAAAACCGGTCATAATTATAAAGAAATAAGGGACTAAAATTTGTTAATTACTGAACATTGTCGTTGGATGAGTTTTAGTCATATCTGAGAATATCAAAATCTCAATTATATTTTTCGATGCCTTTTTCAGTTTAAAATAATATAGACAAATAAAATACACGTTTTTAAGTAGTGAAAAAATTGTCGCATGTTTTTTCTGAAAAATTTAAAGGTAAGGCATATAAAACAAGTAGATACATATTTTCAATAAAAAAATGTTTAAACCTTTATGGGTAATTTTTATAAATATTTTTAGGAATTTTAGATTAAAACGTTTTTTTAGGATCTCGTAACCAAATGTCAAAAACTAAAAAGTTGATGTTCATCACCTCTACGGAACCCTTTACCGTGTGTAGTCTGCCACGCATCTTACCTGTGTTTTATCATTTAAATCAACAATAACATGCAATAGAGCGCCATTGTATCATGTCACACTTATTTGCATTAACAAAGTGCGATCTTATTGATTCTGAACAATGCATATGAATTTGGAAACAGGTGTATTTTGAAGTGATTTCTATTCAATTGTTCGATTTCGCACTGATTACTGATCACAGTGAACTAATAACTCTCTGAGATTATTTTTTTTGTCATAATATATTGTTTAATGTGTACTGTTCCTATTTCAAAATTAATAATATGACACCCAATTCCCAGGCAGTTAACAATTTTATCTTTGTGCAGTGGACGGAACTTTTATATCCCTCTCAATGAACGTATAGGCATGCATTTTAGAGTGCGAAGTGACACTGTGGTGAGATAACACACCCAGTGCCGGGTCATCACTCAGGAAGCGGTCTTTCAAACGGACCACACTTACCCACCAGATAACAACTATTGGGTAATCGTTAATGACTGTCAGTGTCACCGACGGTTGCTAACCTCGTTTCATCGAGAAATTATACAACAGATTAATATTTAAGAGACCACCTTACTATGGAAATATTGCTGGGAATTGCAATTTAAAAGTAAAAAAAGTAATTTTAAAAAATGCCGAAAGCCGACCTAACTAGATAAGGTCATAGCATGGAAGACATATTTCGGCACTCGTGTTTATTTTGAACTTATTATTTTCAGAAGAAATAGTGCTAGTGCGCCCTCTCCTTTTTCGAAATGAATTCACCATGGACGAAGACTCTCGAAGGCTTGCTCGCAACTATCAACTAAACTACACTGTGTTCCATCTTATCTTTCTATGTCAGGGCCCTTGGGAATCGGATACCATGGACAGTAGAGGCAATAAGTACGAAAGTACTCAACTTCCCTTCCACACAAGATGTTGTATGCAGAAAAAGTGTCAAGCAGTATGCTGAAAATAGAGTTACAAAATTGCTGGGGTACGAAAAATAAGATATGAATTAAAAATTGTTGAAGTGCCATAAATCGATTAAAATTCCAGTAGAGAAAACCTTCATCTATTTACTCTTTGTGAGAATACGTAGTGAATTAATTATTTAAAATTTTAAATAATAAAATACAAACCGGAGATATTCGATTCGTTCTTTAGTTGTCTGTCGCAGTCTAATAATATCTTTTGGCGGTTGCTTTAAAATTTATCCTTTTTATTCACGTTTTGACGAACACTTTTCAACAGAGATGGTACACTTCTTATCTTACCCTCCATACCAGAAACGTAACCGACAGTCCTGAAAGCGCCGGCTAAAACAGCTTCTCATGTCATAAAGATCTATCTCTAGATCATTGCATTAACGATGAGATACCGTGTTATCGTTTATGGCCAAGTTGTTAGGGCGAAAGGAACTTGTGCCAATTTCTCCTTCCGATTCCTATTCTACGGCGACGGGTAGGAGGTCAAGAAAGCTGTGTCTTCCCGTTTCTTTACCGCCGCTTCCTTATGTAATATCACGACATGGTAGAAGGATGGGACTGCCTTCTATAATCCTTCACTGTCCAAAATATTCCGCACTATGACCAGCTGACCAGTGACAGGTCATCCCCAATAATGCACACCCTTACTGTCTCTTCCC
This sequence comes from Dendrolimus punctatus, assembly GCA_012273795.1. Taxonomy (NCBI): domain Eukaryota; kingdom Metazoa; phylum Arthropoda; class Insecta; order Lepidoptera; family Lasiocampidae; genus Dendrolimus; species Dendrolimus punctatus. The sequence continues at coordinate 7,649,613 of CM022529.1, read as the reverse complement.
CTATTCAGTTGCTCTGTAGCATCTGTCCGCAACGCACATTGTTATATTGCCAAACATACTGCTAATTTATTAAAAATACTGTTTTTTTCGCAAGCCAGGTCACCATTCACGTAAGATCCAGCATCGTCTACAGTCTATTTTGAGTATATATTTTAAACAACTGAAGAGGAAGTGTTATGGATGAATATATCTAATACGACTGATTCCGTTGGACTTATTGTGATTGAAAAAAGCTTTTAGCTAACATACCCTAATATGGGGCCCTGGAGCGTATTACAAATACTGAATTCAAGGGACTTAATACTTTTCAAATTTGAGATTCCTGACGTCAAACGGACGTAAACATTGTCCGCGCAACGAAATCATAAATCGATTCATTCACGTACGTTTTGTTTCATCAATCAATAGTCCATAAATAAAAGATCGAATTTCAAGGAAGCAGCATCTACTTCGGATTTTGACGTCACGCACAATATTAAGAGGGACAATACATTCGGCCATATCCATTACAGATAATACGAAATGTGTAGTTTCATTTATTGAAACCTCGACTGTCTACTGTGATGGGTAAACCTTGTAGAATAAATAGTGTAGTGAACACACGTTACAATAATTCTTAAACTACCTATTTTATACCTATATAAAAGAAAAAGGCGTTATACTGTTAATATCTTCTAAAATATCATGACAGAAATACATTTGCAATATGTAATAGGTAAGGTATAAGATGGTACTGTATGGAGTGTTCTTCCCTTTTGCATTCTTGTAGAATATTTTGAAACTTTATACAGTTGTTGTTGGCATTTGTGTGACGATTTCTAACACACAGCACCACAGGTGGCGCTCGAGTTGTATTGAATAAAAGTAAAGCAATTACGAAATTAAAAAAAGGAGTTAAAAATTACGAAAACGATTAAAAAAGGCATTGCAAGGCATGCCGAGCATTATACCAATGTCGTTATACTTATAGAATTAATATCCCGTATATATGCGTCCGAAACACTTGAAAGGTAGTCTATGGATCTAAATTCCCTCATAGTTAAAATCTATATCAAATAGAACGGTATGGCTGAAACATTCATAAAACTTAATTTATAACGTTCTTGTAAACTTTCCTACGCAATCAATATTAATTTTAATTATCTCTACAGAGTAAAAAACAAAGACACTTTCCGCGTCTGTCTGTCTGTGGATATATCCGCTAACTTATCCTAAACTACGCAACGGATTGTAATCGGTTTTCACCCAAAGACTATTTTTCCCTGAAATTTTATAATTATCATCATTATATTAATACGTGAAGCAAAAATTTGTACCCCTTTTTACAAAAATTGCGCGGACGGAGGAGTATGATATTTCGCACACTTATAATGTATACAGTGTAGCTTTGGCGAATTCTGATTATAGAATGTAATTAAATTAATTTTGGTCGACTTTCGACCACTGGGCGACTACTAGTATATATTTAAAAGAAATTATTAGGTTTTTATGTAAGTAAAATACCATTGACAGCGGCTTAACCACGATAAAAATATATTTAACCCTGTTACTAAATAATTTTTATTTACGTAATTTCACTCCTATTTGAAATAGACTGTAATATGAAATTAAACCATTAAACCACTGCAATGCGTGGCCGTGTTTTGTAAGTATCTAACAAAATGTTAAATATTTTTCATATCAATTCAAGTCTGGCGAGTGGGCAGCGGGTTTATCTTGCGCAGGGGTCCGATATCTCGTACAAATTGGCGACGTTGCAAACTACGGTCAGCGGGTCACGCGCCGCGGCTGCTACTGGACACTGGACACTGGACAGATAAAAAAGCGCCCTCGTTGCCGGCGACGCCCGCCGCACGCCGCGCCCCGGCGCCCCGGCCTACGTAGATACACCTACTTGTCTCAAGGAATATCTGTATCGTTCTGTGTCATCCGTTCATTCAATACGTACAGGGTCAATGAAGATACAGCTGGGCCTACGGGTGCTTAATAGCCGCCTATATCCTACTGTAACGACTAATCTTTTTAGTCGTCATTTATATTAAGAAATATAATTATTCGAAATTGTTTCATCGAACGCCTCCTAGAACAATCGACATCAGAATTGTATCAGGCCGCGAGCTGAAGACATGGTATACACTACTATCTTTAATTTTCCTTGGGGGCATTCATTAATTACCTACGTGAGGTGCTTTTAGCGACTTTACGATCCCCCCTCACCTGATCAGACATCATGAGATTCGACTAAACTCGCTCCCGTTTCCCCGAATCTCACGTGAGATATTTCAACATTTCTATTTCTAGAGTAAATGCATTGGATTTATTCTAAAAAACATATAATTTGCTGAATATTTTTATTTAAGACTAGTTAAGAACACTATTTAAGATTGCTTAAAACGGAGGCTAGAATCACTATGAGACAATAATAAAATACTTAAACGATAACTACTAAAATTCATAAAACAATATTTATCAGTGTCCAGCAGAGCAGCAGCGCATTTGTGTTTGCACCTTTGGTGTTGCAAATATCCATAGGCGATGGTAACCGCTTTCCATCAAGTGGGCCGTCTGCCTGTCTGCTGAACTCCTGTCATTCACAAAAAAATCAGTTCAGTCCGGAAACTTATGCAAGGCCTTATGAATGACTATTGGTACCCACATATCCATGGGATGAGGAAGATGGCATAGGGGAAAGTGGCCCATCTTTTGGAACTGTTAAAAAATACACAGACTATAAGATGGGCAGACATGCCGATTTTATAAAGTTCCGTTTCGCTCAATTAGCTATGGAACCTGAAACCCTGAAGCCCTGAAACCTATTTGCTATTTATTTTATTATTCCTAATATTCGCAAATTCTGGCAAAAATGCATGCTAATAACCAAAATGGCAGTATGCCAAGCGAAAGTTTAGTTTTATTATAGAGTTTTTGGTCTGGTTGATCTGGAAAATTTCAAGAGATGTCTAATTCATTTTGTAAGTAGCACGCTACATGATTACTTACGAGATAGAGTTACAGAGAGTGAAATGTTTTAACACTAGAAAGAATTGCAATTTACTCTAAATTAAAGTACAGTCAACAAGGTATTTAGTTTGAGAAGCCACGCATATGTAGAAGTAGTCGTAACTGTTTTTGTCTTTTGTTATAATTTTTGCAACTGTATGACTTTTCTTCTTTGTGTGTTCTTTTGTTTTTTGCCTTTGTCACGGAAGAAACGGCCCTAGCGGAACTTTACGGTTGGTTGATTAACCAGCAATCGGCTGAACTAGAGAGCTAATTTAATTCTTCATCTCTGTTTCTGTTCTCTGACTGAATAAATAATTATTGTTATTTAGTTATTTGTACAGTCGGGGAGTGAAAATATTCATCACCTTAAAGTCGACTTTTGCTTGCACGAGTACAAGAAACAATACTGATATTTTTTTAATAAATTTTACGTTTGTAAAATATAGAGAAGTGAAAAAAGAAAATTGAAATATTGACAATGACAGACGTTGAAATTAACAATAAGAAATACAGAGGATATATATTATCACTACGTTTAAGATAAATATTTTAACCAATAAAATGGTTTTATATGTCTAAATATCGTCTTAGACAAGATAAAAAATCAAACATATCTGATCGAAGTAATTTTAAACTTTATTGTCATTTATGTGTGTATTGTTTTTAATCAGTTAAACATAATTTTCTATGGAACAGCCCGTTCTTTGACTTAGTTTGAAAAGGTAATATGTGCTCGCGGAACATCAAACTATTCAATTTGAACACTGGTGAATATTTTCATACCACGACCGTACATAGTATGTAGTTCTAAATGTTTTTTCTTTCTGTTCTTTCTCTTTTCTTTCACCATATCCCAATTAAATGGGGTCGGCATAATATGTCTTTTCCTCCCACACTACTCTATTCGGACATACATCTTCTGTGACACCACATATCCTCATATCATCCTTTACACAATCCATCCATCTTTATTTTGGTCGACCTTTACATTTTTACCCATCCATCTTATAGTTTAACATTATTTTTGTCACGTGACTTTCATTCCTCGTTATATACTCATACCATCATTCTGTTCTTTATATGCTAAGAAAATTATTAGAGTTGTAAAGCTGGGCTCTATTCAAACTTTGCTTTAATTTCGTATATCAATTAAGTACAAATCCTCTTATCAGTCTAATAATTTTAAATTAAATTATATACAAATATTCCAATTTATGACGTATATTAATTTAAATAAATGTATAATGTACAAATATAATTATTTAATTTAAATCTTGATGCGACCAGATTTTTAATTTACTGGAGCATACTGCTCGAAATAATTTTGTACGAACAGCTTTTGAGGGTTCCATAGTTATTCTGAAGAAATCGAAGCCCTTATAAAATATCGTCGTCCCTCCAATAACACCAAAATTAGGGATAGCGTCCATATAATTATGTCTGTAACTGAAGGTTGAAAAATTATGTGGTGTATATAATACTGTATAGAATATGATTTTGTATTTAAACCATATTTTTAGACCATAACATTAGAAACTTGAAATTATAACGATATTTCACCTTTATTTGTAATTTTAAGTTAATAAGGTGAGGTGGTGTTCGCTTCCGAAATCCTAAAGAGTATATTCCCACCTTAAGGCCTCATACGCACTATACGGCTAGACGGGTTACGGCAACCGGAATCACGTAGGCTGGGCGCAAACGGGCCACAAGTGGCCAGCAACAAGATGTTCACACGCTTTTTCATATATTTTGTAGGGACTCGACGCACACTAGTGGCTGGTGGCAGACAAGTGCCACTGCCACTTTTGTTCGCACGGTGCCGCGTGCCCCACCAGTGGCTCTGGTCGATGTACCGTTTGCGCTTAGACTTAAGTACAGACCGTGTGCTGAACAGTAGGTGCCTCGTCGAGGGCGCTGCTTCCGGGCCGAAGGGCTCCGCTTCCACGGAATCAAGAAGGCCACCAAACCCGGTACCGCTGGAACAGCTATCTGAGACTATTCAGCTAGATCCTGTATAAGTAAAACCGTACAGTTCATAAGGCACCGTCTGGTTGACCGGACAATACGGCCGCAGCACTTGATATGATCGCGCCCGCGCCAGTTCGACAGCAGCCGCAGCGTAGTTCATATAGAAATAAGATTCACGAACATTTTCTCGCTTTTGGACTATTGGACAGCTGACCGTACTATGGCTAGTTTCATAGTGCGTATAGGCGGTACCTTAAATTATAAGGTGGCTAGTGAAGACATATTGTGACCCCTGTTTCCCATTGGGTAGGCAGAGACGGTGGATCTCAACTACTATGATCGTGGCAAATATTTTCGCTTCATCAACTTCCGTTAATATCTTCACGTATACACGTTTATTTAAAGTGTTTTTTACCTGAATTTTCTTTAAAATTTCTCCAATTTCATTATGGTGAGCACATCGCGGTCTACCGCCACCATACATATAACTTACACACATCGTAAGGCAACTTTAAACGAAAATTCATTTGCACAAAATTCGTACCGTTCGTTTTTGATATATCAATATTTTCAATTGAAAAACATTCATGGTTCCATAGCAAAATAACAAAAACATTTGACGTTGGGCACTTGTTAGGAACCCTTCATTGGGCGAAGACCTTCACGCACTTAGCCCATTTTTGGCTATTACATTCTGTCCCCTACTTAATTTATTGCTTAATTTCCTGCTCGTAAAATTCTATACTATTTTATTCATATATCAACTAATTTTAATTGGATGACAATACTATAATTTTGGAATATCAATTTGGTATTTCCCTTTATCGGTGTCATCCGTGTGATGTAATTTTTTGAGGCTTCTGTAGTCGTGTGTTTATTAATAAGAACCTTATTTGATAAAATGTTGTTTTAGGTTCTTGCCGGCCCTTTACAAAAACAGTGACTAGATTCTAGAGTTTGTTTTGTCTTAGGTACTGTGATTTATGTCACTCTTCTTAAAATGAATTCGGGTGGATTAATTTTGGTTGACAGATATAATATATTGTGACAGGCCGATACTTGTCCTTTGCAGGTGTTTTATGACCCCTATGAATTTGAGTGATCTATTGTTTGCGCTAATTGTTCTCTTTGTTCACGCCGCCGTAAGAAGTCTTAAAAACTTCTTTCTCTTGTTAGTATTTCATTCATGTGATTTTCTGAACTATGTTTGGGTTTTGTTGTATTCAGCTATACTTATATTAACTGTGAATTACGCAAGCGTACTTCTAATAAACTCTCTGATAATTACAACGGCTTTTTCGAATTTAAATCGTAGAAATCGCCTAAAAATTCGTAACAATATGTAGGTAATCGAGAATCAAATCAATTGAGGCAGTTTAAGTATGTTATCTTATAAAATATCACATTGTTCTTGATTATTTTGTGTTGCAATACACATTGAGGAAGTGTGGGACTTATGGAAACTTAATCAACGGTACAACCCCGACAAGTTTGGTATCGACATGCCCGTAGAAATGTTTTTCCATATTGTCGAATGGGACTGACCCTCACAAAGAGCTATCTTCGTTTATAGAAAAATAAGAACATGCACAGAACATCTGCACAACCTCGTATAAACAGTCTTGTTCCTGGTGGCAGCTGGTACTGTGCCCTAAGAGCCTTCACTCGCGGTTGTGCGCCTACGGTAATCAAACGTTAGACGCTATTCACAAAGTCGCCTTGATTTCATTCCTATCCTGTCTATGACACTTTCCATGAGGTGGCCTGTGTATATAGATGTAGCACTAAGTGTTGCATTTGTTGGAGTCTATACTAAATTATTGATTGAAACTTTAGTCCCTAATATATGAATTAAGTAATGATACGAAGAGCTTAGAGATCACACAAATGTTTTAATGTGTACAAAATACAGAAACAAGTTGCTATCCGTTCAATGGAACGCTTTGCTTGGCTGCGAACTAGTTCCTGCGTAGGCCGAGTCGTGGGAGCTGACATTATATCTTGCTTCATTGATTTTGCACAATTCAATTTAAGCCCGAACTCCAGTGCTGATATTACTATTTAATAAACTGACTACAGCTTCCTGATCTATGGTGATAAATAATAATAAACTATCATTATTTTGGTATTGCTTTATGTGTTCGCTCATGCAGTAAGTGGCGAGCCACAGCCGGCTTGTCTTATCAATATCTTAAACCTAACATCCTAAATAAACACATAGTACAGGAGTATTACATAAAAAACTGCCATTTCATTATGTTCTGTCAGTTGTACTGGCTAATCCTTTAATGCATTCTTGAAATCAAAGAAAAAAGAGACTAACTAAGAATGATATCGCCCAGTAAAAATATAACACTGGATACTACATGACCATATAGCGCTAGAAGTCTGCTCTTGTTTTTGACGTTTTATTATTTAAAGTATTTGTTTATAAATCATTAAAAAAATCTTTAAATTTGATATAGAATAGAATTTTTATTGCACGCAATACTCTAAAATAAATTGATACTACAATCGTTATACGCAGTGGTGTTATCGCTGGGAGCGATTTCTTCCAAACCACCTTTGTATCGAACTCAAATGGTGTAAATTATTTTTTGATAATAAAACGTCAAATAGCGAGTGATGATGAATGAAGTGAATTAAGTGACCTCTGGCGGTATGAGGTCATGAATGATTTATACCATATTTAGATGTATGCCCACTTCCCTCACCATTTTCCTGCTTGCTGCCGTGAAAGTTGGCCTAATATGGACGAGGGACTAAGTGCTGTTTATTGCTGGTCAATTTTAACTCCTAATCCTTCTTCGATGATAAATTCTATCACCACAACGCCATGTATTTGAAGAACACGTCGGTTCCTTTTTAATCAACTTTGTGGCCACTAATTAAGTGATTTAACGGTTAAAGGCTTGATTATGCAGTAGAAACCAAGCCGCGTCGCGACTATTAGCCTGTGCTCTGAGTAACAATTAGGGCTAGGAATATGGCGAACACAATTATCCAGCAGTCTGCGGCTCTCAGCTTTCCCGTTAATGTATCAATTTGAACTACATTCTACTTCATTGCAAGATGGACTGGCTCATGTTTTACTAGTTCACCGGTTCCTTGTAAATTATCACCTCTAGTGTTAGGAATGAAAAAAAAACACGGTACAAATAGAAAAACTAGGGTACTGTATTAGTGGAATTGTGTCAAAAATCAACTTGGTGTGGAGTTACTTAACATATGTTTTTATTTGTTTGTATTCATAGACAAAACTCTTTTTAAATGAAATGGCAACATTCAACACTTAAGGTTCATGAAACACGATTAGAATAATACATGAGTTTTAAGCTTAAAATGCATTTTATGTAACATACATGTATGTATTAATCAATACTATATACGTATTTGACTATGTTTGTTATATTAATTTTGCAGAAATTTGCGAAGTATTTAATAGTTATGCTTCGCTTAGAGCCTTTAGCCTCCCACTTGATGGGAACTTAATTACGGAGAACTACTCCTCCGCATAATCGTGGCAACACCTTGACAGTTGCTTATATAATCGATAAATTAATTATTCTTATTTTATATTATCTATATCTACTGCGGGCGCGATGCGAGGGCCGGATTGAGCCAAAGGGACGTGGAGAAAGAAGCAAAGGAAAGAACTAACTTCGCCACCGGTCCACAGCCACACTTCACTTGTCCCTCGGGAGCTTCATACAACATAGGATTTAACTATAGCATATATATAAAGTTATTTATTAAATTATACGCTGTTAACGAAAATCTGCATTAGTGTTTACGTATATATACATTATCTGTCAATATTTAATGTCATTAAATATTAATAATAATATCGCATCAGGCATGATGCATTACATCTATCCCTACATCTGCGTAAACGGTCTATAGTAGTAACATATCCCAGATGATGTGCGTTGAAGCTTTTCAATCTTATCCCCCCGTCTCCCTTCTATCATCGGACAACCAGACGCACTGGCATACGGCGCGGTTTTATGGAGGACACACCACCTATACGAACAAAGCGCTTTGAGTCCACCTTCAATATGCGTACCGCAAAGGTGTGGAACACACTGCTGGATTCTGTTTTTCCCGAAACCTACAACCTGGGTCTCCAAGTCTCGTGTGAATAGTACCTTCTAACGTGTTCGATCTTAGACCATATCTCTGCCCAAATCAAGCGAGATAATGGTCAAACACGAACCTGTACGTGATAAAAAAATGAAGCAGCAAGGTAACGCACTAGTGCGCTCTTCTTACTATTCCAAAATTGGCTTCCTTTAGCTGACGTCACTCTAAGAGCTCGGAGCTCGGTCCATCTATTTTGTTCGATTGAGATAATAGCAAAGTGAACTTCTAAGGCGTATCTCATTTCGGGAAGCTAGTTTGTCATTGTTCTGTCGTAAGGCGGATGCGGGTCGGGTCGTATCTCGGCATCGGCTCGTGTCCGGCGGAGAGCGGACGGACGCGCGTCCGGTTCTGCGCCGGCGCATCCGATTACGATGGAATTTACACTCTTGTTGTCATCTAACTATTAACATTTATATCGCTACACTGTCAATGTTACAATACATAACAAAGTTTACATATTATACGAAGGTCTGATGGCCTAAAGCGGTCGCGTTCGCAGATTCGTGTGACGTGTGTTTTTCAATTTGGATCAATCAACCAAAGTGATCCATGTAAACGTAAACTTGATTAATACCGGGGACGATGGACTGACATCAGACATCTGTACGCAAGTAGTCTTCCGCGCACCGGAGTTGTGCCTGTCACTGGTCAATAAATGTTTAGAACTCGGTTACTTCCCTGGAAGATGGAAGAGGGCAACCGTCGTCATACTCAAAAAACCGGGGAAACAAAAGTACAACACGCCTAAATCATATCGACCTATTGGTCTTTTGCCAGTGATGGGCAAACTATTCGAGAAGATGCTGATAGGAAGACTGCGGTGGCATCTTGTGCCGAAGTTTAGCTCCCGGCAGTACGGGTTCCTGCCCCAACGTAGCACAGAGGACTCCCTCTATGATCTGATGGGCCGTATACGTGAGGGGTTGTCAGAGAAGCGACTCGTAACCCTGGTCTCATTGGACATAGAGGGAGCATTCGATAGCGCTTGGTGGCCAATGATAAGGACCCGTCTAGCCGAAGATAACTGCCCAGGAAACATCCAGAAGGTGCTGGGCAGTTACCTGCAGAACAGACAGGTCACAGTCAGATACGCAGGCGAGCAGGTCACAAGAGCCACGCAAAAGGGATGCGTACAAGGCTCAATAGGAGGCCCGATTCTTTGGGATTTGTTATTGGACCCTTTACTGCGTGAGTTGGAAGAAAGAAAAGTCTACTGCCAGGCCTATGCCGATGACGTAGTGCTTCTATTCGAAGGTGACACCGGATTGACAATAGAACGGCAGGCCAATGCTATGCTCGCGTTCGTGCAGGAGTGGGGTGAGCGTAATAAACTGCGCTTTGCTCCGCATAAGACCTGCGCCATGACCATCACGAGGAAACTCAAGTACGACAACCCACGCCTGCACATGGGCGGGGTTGACATTGGCATGTCCTCAAAGATGAAGATCCTCGGTTTGACTATAGATAGGGCACTGACGTTCAAAGCTCATGCAACGAACGTCTGTGCCAAAGCCTTAGCTATCTATAAGCAGCTAGCGCGCGCTGCAAAAGTCAGCTGGGGGCTTCATCCTGAAGTCATCCGGTCCGTCTATACCGCTGTCGTGGAACCAATCATCTTGTATGCAGCAAGCGCCTGGGCTCCGGCAACAACCAAGCTAGGTGTACGGAAGCAACTAGGCGTGGTACAGCGGGGCTTTGCCCAGAAGCTGTGCAAGGCCTACCGAACAGTCTCCCTAAACGCATCAATAGTGCTGGCAGGAATACTCCCTCTGGACCTCCGCATACAGGAGGCAAAAGCCCTGTATGAGGCGAAGAGAGGAATAGTCCTGCCAATGTTAGCGGATAGGGAGGTTGAAAGGAGGGTTGCCTACGTACACACGCCCCACCCCGCTGAACATATTGAGCTGGAGTTCGTGTGCCTGGTAAACCAAAACGAGGTCGATGACCATTGCGCGCAGGCAGTAAGAATCTTTACGGACGGGAGCAAAATCGACGGGAAGGTGGGAGCATCATTGTCCATTTGGGACAATAATGGCGAGACCACAAACCGTCGGTTGAAACTCTCGCCCTACTGCACGGTATACCAGGCTGAACTCTATGCCTTATGCAAGGCCACGGAGGAGATACTAGCAAGCCCAGAAGACAGCTTTGGTATTTACAGTGATTCGCGTGCGGCACTACAAACCGTGGTGAATTGGAGCAGCACCCACCATCTTGCAGTCACGGCTAGGCGGAACATTATACAGAGTATGGCAGTAGGCAAGGGGATATCTCTGTTCTGGGTAAAGGCGCATGCTGAGGTAAGACAAAACGATAGAGCGGACGCTCTGGCGAAAGCCGCTGCTCTAAAGCTGAAGATAAAGCCGCATTATGACCGGTGTCCGGTCTCTTTTGTCAAGAGGATGATCCGGATGGAGACCCTTGACAAGTGGAGCCGGCGCTTCGGCGAGGAACCAACAGCGTCTGTAACTAAGTTTTACTTTCCAGATCCAGCATGCGCCTATAAGACAGTCAGAAGCATCACCACGTCAAACCTGACAACCCAGATTTTCACAGGTCACGGAGGGTTCTCTGAATACTTGAACCGATTCAAGTTGAAGGAGGACCCATCGTGTGTCTGTGAACCTGGAGTACCAGAGACCCCCTTACACGCAATCTTTGACTGCCCCCTCTTTGCCGTGGAGCGGTACAACGTCGGGTGTACCCTGAAGACAGAAATAGACCGGAAGCATATCAAAGAGCTTATGAGCAAGAAGCAGCGCGAGGTTTTTATTAACTACGCTACTAAAGTTATAATAGTAGTCAATAAACGCAACGGGTCAACATGTAACACTGGTAGTATATAATTGTATATACCTACACAGTGTACGTAAAATAGTATTTAAAATGTAAATACCCCAACCTGTGCTAATAGAAATGTAATAGATAAATAGTAATAAGTAAATAGTACATAGCTAAAATGTTACAAAAATAGAGCATATATACAAACTGTAATAAATATAATTAACTAATAAGATAGATACATAACCGAAATAGTAAATAAGAGAAATTTGTAATTAATAAGAAAGAAAATAAAATAAAAAAGATCCCCCCCTTATCATCCCTAGAATAATAAAAATAGTTTAAGATAGCTAGAATAAGACTTGTAAGCAATAGGCTCTGTCTTGAAACATGACGGAGGAGTAGGCGATAAAAAAAAAAAAAAAAAAAAAAAACTTGATTAATAATGCAGTTTTGTGCCCTTCTACTAAATTGATTTAATTTGGTTGATCCGTTTAATATCAGCATTATAGTATTGTTTATTTTTAACCAATATAAAATTGTTATAATAAAACTACGTTTTAACGAGTTTTAGGGCGGTAATTTATTTGATTTTTGTTATTCCGACGTCTCGGCCACTTTTCAGTGGCCATCATCACGGAAGACAAAGTTGTAAGTGTCAACGACAAGTTTTATTTAGCCTACCACCAACTCGATCATTTTAATTATTTTGTTTTAATTTTGTTGATGGTTATTACTTATTCTATGGGAGTCTAATCTAATTTACCACCGCTTCGCAACATGTTATGGCTTGAAGAAAAGAAGCGGCGCAAGAAAATCTTGAGCAAACATACCTAGGCTCTTATAATTATACATAAATATAATTATAAGAGCTAGGCATGTTTGCTGAAGAGTTTCTAAAAAACTAAATTATTAAAATGGGTGGAAGAAAAAATAAAAGCAAAGTATCAGTCAAGTGAAAATCAAATTAATTACCGCACCTAAAACCGTTAAAACGTAGTTTTATTATGTATACAGTATACAACTCCCGAAAACTTAAGGAAATATTATAGAATTATCACTTTAAAAAGAGAACAAAAAGTACATAGCAATACACACCTTCCCAGTCCCCGCCATGAACTGAATAAAATCCGCAAATTATTATAATTGCTGATACAACAGCCTCAATACATACATCAAGTTATTACGCTAATACTTGCGTATATACCTATTTGGATCAAGTTATGAATTACGTTGGAGCGAGCAGTAAAGGGTGACGCAGTTTGGATTTCATTGATGCCGACCTACGACTACCCCGTACCCATACTATATCATTCGCCCCTGTTTACCACCACCCCCACAGAAACCACCCCCAACTCTCAATGGATACAAGTTTCACAACATTTATATATAAGTCTAAACCAAACCAGCAACTTTGCCCGGAGAAACGTAAAAATATATTATATTTTCGCTTTTTATACAATGTCTAACTATACCTGAACGTTGGGTTTTAAATGTTTGCTTGTCAATGTATGTGAGAGCTTGTCTTGGATAGAGTCAGAGGCCTTTCTCTCAGAAATCTTTCGTCGTTTCTTTCCTTTCGATCAGCTCGAACGAGTCGATGAAATTTTAGGTAGAAGAAAAAAGAACAAAGTTTTCTTTATAAATCCAATAATATAGTCCACATAACATAAAAATAAATGGAACATATATGCACTTGGATATAAAAAGACGAGCAAAAATTTTTTTTAAACGAAAACGAACTACGTTTGAGATGGCATGGTAAGTTTCTGAAATTTACCATGCGGGAATCGAACCCGGAGCTTCTACGTTGCAGTAAAGGCTTAGCCCGCAAAACCAGAGGCAGTCACAAAACACTCACTCACATTATTAATGCAAAATTTATAATGTTAGTTAGGTTTTTCTATATTTTATTGAAGTCCCTCGTAAACAATGTGCTAGTGCTAGGCATAGGTAGTATGTAATATATTGTTACGGCCGACAAAGACCAATTCACGCCTGCACCTTTTCGGCATTTTCACTTCTTTTGTTTACTTTGTGTTTAAAAATTGTAATTAGAAAAACAGCCTGTTGTGTATTTTAATATTTTATGGTGGTCATTAATTACCCAGGTGTGATTCTTGGAAATAATTGTTACGCGGTCGAGTGTTGTGTGGAGACATATTGTATTTGTAGTATAAAACAATGCCCGAACGCAGGGGTGAGGCAGTGAAGCGATAACCGCAAGCATGGCAAGACGTGTGTACATTCGATAATCTAGATAGTGACGGACTTTGCGCGTGTTATTGAATCGTGAATTACGGTTGTACTAGTTGTGTTCAGTTATATTTGTACTGCTATTATTATACGTGTTTGTATAGTTCTAATAAACTCCATAGTAATTCCAACGCCGTTTTAATTTGAGTCCCGCACTCGTAACAATATTTTAAAGGTGCGTGTTTACAAACCATATATTGTTTAACAAAAATATCTTACACTTGTAATAACTTCTAAAAAGCGTAGCTGATAATCACGTAGACTTATAATAACTCAAAGCGCTCTCTCTCACACTACTTACGTGTTTTAGATGTATGTGATTATCATCGAATTATTTCTCAATTTATGAATATATGTGTGTTGATTTATTAGCTAACTATTCATTTTTTTCTACTCAACGTGTGGTAAATAGTTGTGTTAGCAAGCAAATACCCCCCGCTGATAGCATGCTGTAAATGTTTTAAAGAAAGGTGTTACATTCGGTAAATTAATTTAACTTTTATACAATTATTTCTAATTTCATTATTTTCGCTATGACACATAATACGGCATTAAATATTGGCTTCTCTTTATTAATTCCAAATCAGGATTTATTTTACAACTAGGATATACTCGCGACTTCGTTCTCGCTTGACCTGGGACTCCCGCGGGATTTCCGGGACACAAAGTACCCGCAGCATTTTAAAAACAATGTAAGCCATCGTTTTAGTGAAAACTGTGTCGGAATGAACTAATTTTAAGGATCCGATCCCGGGAAGATTCCCGTGATAAAATCATTACCTATTTTATTAACATAAAATTTGGTATTGATCATTAAAAAATCACATTAGAATTAGATTTTTTAAGCTTGCCGTTTTATATAATTCTCAGAAAAGTTCCCCGAGGATTCCCAGGATAAAAGTAGCGCAGATGTTGTCTGAGAATTTACTGTTGATCAGTGAAAACCGCATCGAAATCAGTTGAGTACTTTTTACGTGAATCACGAACAAACAGAAAAAAAATCTAAAAAAAATTGCAACCTGTTCTCCAGCGTTTCTATAGTGTATTCCAGTTGGTTTTTTTTAATACATATTTTCAATGTACAGACCGGCTTTAGAATTTTATCATATTATAGATTAATGCAATAATAGCTTTACAGTAAAGGTTTAACATTGCAAATAAAAAGGGTGAAAACACCGCTGTTGTGGATTAATATTTTCAGTGTTATTATTAATGAAATGGGGACATATGAATTTGAGTTTAGTGCTAAAGGCGGAACAAACCTGCACATTGAAGTAGAAAGCAATTAACCTGTTTTTATGCAATAGGTAGCCTACAGGCCTAAATTTGACATTAACACAAGTATTTTTTATACTAAAGGTAAAGCAAAATAATGGATTTTTAGACATGCAATAATAAGTTATTAACTTATTAGCATGCATACATACATACATAACTTCACGCCAGTTCCCTTGCGGGGTAGGCACGAACAACAACAACATTTGCTAATAATAACTTATAAGCAAATACCTTAATGGTCGTACCTAGCCTTAATCGAAGTAAAGGCGAAAGGATGACGCACGTAAACTAATTCATTAAAATACGTTGAACTTTAACCCTTCAATTCATATTCAATCCAATTGCCGAAAAGGGCTTGAATAGATAATCAATTACTCACTATGCAAATAGGCATTTGTCATCGCTTATCGTAGGACGTAGGGTTTTATATTGTAAGTTGTATCGTGGAAGAATACATAAAGGGTTAGATAATTTATCAGATGAATTCATCAATGGGCTTTTAAAACTGTGTTATTGTGTAAAAAGCTTTTTTGGGTACTATGCCAGAATCGAACCCGGATTAATTATTCTCTATTGTACACTACTCTCTCCAGTATCAAAAATTATAAGTTTTTACATGTTTTTATTTAACTTGCAATGGATGTACCTATGTATGTATGTATGTTGTGAGTTCCGGTGGAACCTTGCAAGTTAAATGTCACCAATTTCGCGGTTTCTGATTGAGCTGAAATTTTGCGCGCATATGTATATCGCGTGACAATGCAATAATATGATACCATGGAGCTGATCTGATGATGAAGTCGGAAGGTGCTATAGGAACTCCTGTTCTAAACAAGATAGACCCGTCGTGTTTGGGCTCGTTTTACTTGTCTTGGCTAACACTCTGCTGCTACATGATATCCAGGATCTCAAAAGCTTGTATTTAATAAAAAGTAATGTGTGTAAGTAAGTATGCAATACGTTTGTTCGAATGAAATCTTGCAACGAAACTTCCCGGTACTAAAACTAATGTTTGATTGTGTACAAAGATTTTTCCGTTAAACAGCGATGTCTTCCAGACTCCGGAAGAAGATTAAGGTGGTATGGGCATGTAATGAAGAGGGATGAAAGTCACGCGACAAAAAGAATGTTAAACTGCAAGATTGATGGGTACAAATGTAAACATAGACCAAAAAAGAGATGGATGGTTTATGTGAAGGATGATACGATGATTTGTGATGTGACAGAGGACACATGTTACAATAGAGGAGTTTGGAAGGAAGAGAAAGGTTTTCAAATTGGAAAAGTACATGAACAATCTGCCCGTAACACTTCAAGTTAAAATTTTGTTACGATTCATTTTGTCACTTGTCAGTTGAAGATTTTTCACTTGTCCGTTGCGATTCGTTTTTCCAGTTGTCCGTTGCGATTCGTTTTTCCACTCATCCGTCGCCATTCGTTTTTCAACTTGTCCGTTGCAATTCGTTTTTCCACTTGTCCGTTGAAGTTTCACTTCTAATATGTGTCCCAGCACACATCTCAATTTTTTGTCTACTTACGTATTATTATGTATCCGTCAATCTTTGAGCTTTGTCACGTTATTTCTTTCAGGGATAAATTAGATTCATAATAGCTATATATATATATTAGGGTGGTCGTTAAAAATTAAATTTCTTGCGACGCCCCCTAAAAAGCTTCCTTTTAATGAAAAAACACTGGGATTTTTTTTATAATTTTTTCAAGTCAAGACATCACGTGCCTCAAGACGATTCAAGTTAAAACTAAAAATATAAGAAAAATTGAAAGATAAGCTTGAATCACGAAGAATTTTAAACTTTTTCTGAAACTATAATTTGAAATTCATCACTGAGAATGATAATACGGAAGGTATTTCATTGTTAAAACTTTTCCAAAAATAATTTTTCTTAAAATAATTATTACTTCTAAGTATGAAGAAGTTTCATGAAAAAACATGATATTACCCAAAAATTAACTTGAATCGTCTTGAGGCACGTGTTGTCTTCCCCCCAGGGGGTGCCGCCCTGGACTCTTCTCCGTCCAGGAAGCGGTACGAGGGGACGCGTCCCCGGGGCCCCGAGCCGCCACTGTCACATCCCCCTTTCACTCCGTGACAGTGGTGTCCCACCTCTCCGCCTCCAAATCCCAATGCCTTCCCTTCCTTCCCAAACCTCCTCCCCAAACACCCATCCCTTCCGTTGCGACCGCCAGCGTCGAGATTTTCTCCGCTGGCTGTCGAGGACGGCGGTGGTGATGTCCACCCCACCACCGCCGGCCTGACTGGCGACCTACCCTCCCCCGCTCCGTCCGCCGACGCTGCTGTGTGCGCGAGGCGGCGGGGAAAAGGGGAGGAAGGAGAGGGGGGAGGGGTGTTGGTGCAGGAGCAATCCTTCGCAGCCTCCCCCTCCCCCCATCGCGAAGCCCCCCCCCCCCGCCGCTGACGCTGCTGAGAGCGCGAGGCGGCGGAGGGGGAGAAAGGAGAGGGAGGGGTGATGGCGCAGGAGCAATCCTTCGCAGCCTCCCCCTCCCCCCCCTATCGCGATGCCCCCCCCCCCCGCCACTGACGCTGCTGAGTGCGCGAGGCGGCGGGGGGAGGAGGAAGGAGAGGGAGGGGTGATGGCGCAGGAGTAATCCTCGCAGCCTCCCCCTCCCGGCGGCAGCGGGCGTCGAGGTCTGGGGGATCCACATAGACCTCCGCCCGCACTAATGCCGCGAGAGGGCGCGAGAGGCAGCCGCGCGTCCCTCTCAGGGCCGGGGAAACGTCATTTCCCGGCCCGCACACAGGAGAGGCCGCCTCTGTTTACGAGGCGGCCGGCCGCTGCCGGGGTTGCGGGTTAAGCTCACGCATGTACCGCGACCCCGGCGCTAGGCGGAAGGAAGGCTCCCATGGGGTTTTAGTGGGTATACCGGCAGCCGGTCGTATTGAACCGGCGTCGGGGAGCCCCACACACCGGCCGCGCATGATCCCCGCGCGGCTGACGGTGCGGCAACGCATTTCCCCATGTAAAAAAAAAAAAAAAAAAAAAAAAAAAAAAAAAAAAAAAACGTGTTGTCTTGACTTGAAAGAATTATTTAAAAAATCCCAGTGTTTTTTCATTAGCTTTTTAGGGGGCGTCGCAAGAAATTTAATTTTTAACGACCACCCTAATATATATATATATATATATATATATATGTATATATATATATATATATATATATATATATATATATATATATATATATATATATATATATGGAGATATATGGATATAGACAGTCTTGACATAGTTTAAAACAAAGTAGCTTTTTGCGACTCGCTATCTGTATGTTTCTCTATCCGCTAACTCCTGAACCTTGCAACGGATTTTTAACCGGTTTTTACCATCAGTTACAATTTTTTTAGGAAGATTTGTTATAGCTTTGCCGACGGTTTCGCTCGTGATATATAAAGATTTAATTAAGTTTTTATATAAGTTAATAGAGCGGTTTAATAAGGTTTAGGAAAACTCTAGTACCTATAGTAATTACGCGTTGTAAATATAGTTGTTGGAGGGTTACAAAGGTTCACTTTCGCCGGGTATATCTTGGTATGAACATTATTTTAAAATATAATTAAGTATAATTATTAATATTTGAACATTGGCCAGTAAAAAACTGTATTATAAAACTTAATTCGTAAAAAAGAAGCGAAAGAAATTGGCTTTTCGTATTTTTATTAGATATTAACAATTCCTATTTGCAAATGGATATTGTTAATTACCATGTTTGTTCCGCCGCGTGATGTAAGTAGACTAATAAATGTTTAATGACTTGTTTGTGTTACCAACTAATACATACATAATATTTCGCTTACGCGACCAAACTTTAAATTAAATGTAATTTCTAGTAAAACAAGGTCTTTATGCTATGAATATTTTGATTGAAAGAACAAGAATATTTTTCACACATGACACGATCTTATTCGTATGATCTCTACGTAGTTAATTGCACTCCACTGTTGAAGATAGTTTTATCCAAGTATACATTACATATTTCGGTGTTAGGCTTTCCTCAGCTAGCCAATACTGCAAATTACACGAAGATTGTATCAGTAAAGGAGCCTATGTTCGTATAATTTGCAGTATAGGCTAGTTGCTAATAAGGATAATCACGATGTACATATTTCCTGAAGATGTTATGTTTCAACGTCAGCAGCTGGTTATTGTAACAACGTACACATAAGGACATAGTAACAGCTTACGCTCTGTATGGTCTGCGGTCAAAATTCAGACCCACGCTACGTTATAGGAATAAAAATCGATCATTAACCACTAAGCTGCCTAGCCTATAACTATTTACACTTTGATAATTTCTTGCTAACTCAAATTATATTTTTTTCAACCTTGTTCTTGAGCGAATATATGATTTGATTGGAATTAAAATGCACTTTTAATATAAGGTTATAGCTTTTAAATCATGATCATATTTTATAAATAACAAACTGCAAGTTTTTATATATCTAATACAATTTACAGCAATATAAATAAGATAAACATTTCTAATCTATTTCTCAGGAAGTCGATGTATAAATATAAATTCTAGGCATAATTTGCAGAGTTGATATAACCACGGTTGCAAAACTTCCTAAGAGTTGCGTGTATACTGGAATACGAACGAGTAAATGTGACTATTAAACAGAATAATTAATTTTGTGTGTAACTCTAGAAACAACTCATACTGGCGCAATTGAATCGGTCGCCCCTCGCTCGCAAATGGAAACATCGTCGCACAGCGGCAAAGAGTAAAAAAGGCAATATTCTTTATCAATGCTTAATAAAGTTTAATACCTAGCATATAGCCGATTTACATATTTTCCGCCAGTAGGCTATTAAAATTTTGCCGACCCCTACCGACCTCTACAATTCGGTACCCTATTTCACAATTAACATAATTACAAATTTTGACAAAAAAATTGTATCTCTGTGATTTGTGCACTATCACTGGCAATGAACATACTTGTAAAACATAAAACACTTCTTGTGTTATAAATATCCACAGACGACGTAACCACTTTCCATCAGGTACGTCAGGTACGTTCATAATGTTGTGTATTCTAGAAGTAAAAAACACCTCAAATTAATTTTGTGGTCCACGGCACCTTATCTAATATGTGTGTGTGGTGTAAAAAAGGTTAAATATAGCTTTTGCAGTCGATTTACTGCTGAGCTCCGGCCTCTGGAAAAAGGACTTCTGTTACATGTTTTTTAATATAGATTGAGTAGATTGAAAAATAAAAATACTGTGATACAAGATTTCAGTTTTAGAAGCCAGTATCTACCGTGAAAAAAATAACTATAAAGCAGAAAATATATATTATCTACCTTTTGAAGTAAAATATGAAAATTACTATATTTTAAATTATCGAATCGGAAATTTCTGGGTCGGCGAAGTGTGATATTGTAAGGCAAGGGGTGGATGGAGCCCTAAATTACGTGACCTCACATTTCAAAACCTAATATATTTAAGCTTTAAAACTATGTGTTTTTTTATTTGAACTATTAAAGAAAAACTTCAAATATTTATCTATATGTGTACTGTGTATTTTATTAAAAAATATTTAAATGTAAATAAAACTAATTATGGAACTGCTGTTACAATTTAATTTCTTGATGTAAAATTGCAAAATTCCTCCATACCGTGACATGTGACCAGCTGTGACAAGGACGGAGGAGGGGTCAATCAATCATGAAATTCATGTAACGTTATTTGTGGATTGCGGGCCCCCTTGAGCCCGTTAACTGGCACTGTAATCGGATTCTAAATTTCTTTCACAACATCTGCCGAACCCGCTAGTTTTTTATAATACGTGATCATTGAAGTTAATGCATTTACAAAATTAAACATTTATTTATACGTAACTAGCTGTCCCGGCAGACGTCGTCCTGCCCGGTAAAAAATAGGGGTTGATCGTAGAGGGTTGAAAATCTAGGGTTGTATGTATTTTTGTATGTTGTATCATAAAAAAATAGAAATTAAAAATTTTGTCTAAAAAATAAAATAAAAAATTTAGGGGTGGACTACCCCTAACATTTAGGGGGATGAAAAATAGATGTTGGCCGATTCTCATAGATACCGGATAAGCACAAAAAATTTCATCAAAATCGGTCAAGCCGTTTCGGAGGAGTATGGCAACGAAAACTGTGACACGAGAATTTTATATATTAGATATTGAATTTGCGCTGTTTCAATGAAGATACATTATATCGAGTGTCGTGTTTAGCGCGATATATATTCTAAGGCCTAAGATACGAGCCTACGCTACTCTACGCTCGTCGGAGATCGGGCGGGAGGGTGAGGTGAAGTGGGAGGGCGGCGTGGGCGAGCCGGTGCGTGGGCGTAGCGTGGGCGAATCAACAACATAGCTATATTAGTGTTATTCGCATTTGGGCAATTAATGTGCGTGTCGCGATATCAACTGTGACGTCACAGCTCTAAAAATATAAAGTTAATAAAGAATATATAATATATAAATATATGAATACTAATATAATAATAAAGAAATGTGAAGGTAGTTTCGGTATGTAGAGAGGATGGATGAAAATAGAACCACAAAACAAGTGTATGACAATACTGCGAATGGTAGAGTTAGTACTGGTAGACCGCGATGTACACAATCATGATCAAATAGCAAAAGTGTTAAAACCAAGGTGTATAATCGATATGTGAAATCCGACTTAAACTAGTTTGGCAGGGGTTATATAATTATTTTACAATATTTGTTCCTCTGGAATGGGAAGGCTCAACCTAATCGCCATTGCAGTTGTGTTATTATTAAAAACTGTTACGGCAACAATTTTCATATTTTCTAAAGCCGCGTACAGACAGCCCCAATAGAGGCCCAACGATCGCTGTTTAGCATTTAATCTGCCGCGTGACAGTAACATTCGATTCAATTCGAACCATTCAAACAATCAACTAAACATCTGTAGCTGGATTTCTATAGCTTACTGTAGCTTCATTTGCCTATTACTGGTTAAAATTTATCAAAAATACCACAGAAGTAATTTCAATTTTCTGCCAATGGTAAAGTGGAAGAGTGGATAATAATGCTAATATTAAACGGATCAACTAAATTCAGTCAATTTCGCTTGAGAAGGTTTACGTCAAATAGAAACGAGATGAACTGGAGGCTCGCTACAGAAATATGTACTGGCTACTTGTAAAACGTTCACAGTTGTCAGTACGTAACAAATTGCTCGGTTATAAAAAAATATGTGTCCAGTTCACACGCAGTAGAAATGAAACACATGTAGTACACATAAAGGCATTTTTTTAATAGTTAATTTTCACTCAAACACGTAAAGTACCGACAACAGCCCGACGTGGCGCAGATTAAGCGAGCTCTTGTCCATGGACCATAACAAGTGTCCAATAAGCTAGTTAAGGACGCCTTTTCTAGTACGTAGTACATTAAACCTCATTGGTGGCCATCAGGTGGGCCGTCTACTTGTTTGCCAGATAGTAGTAATAAAAAAAGGGAGCGCTCACTTGGATAACCGAATAAGCACAAGACTATGTCAATGTAACTGTCTGTATGCGCCTTTAAGTCTCGTAAATAATTATAAAAATCTTGCCCCATTCGGCTAAAGTCGTGGGGCGTCGGCTCAGTTCGGCTGCGGTCGGGCGCGCTCGGCTGCGCGTGCGACGCTCTCGGCCCTGCAGGAAACAGGAAGTGGACTAACCGCGGGCTTCCGCTCCCATTCGCGCCGCTCGCTGTTCGCCGCCCGCCGGACGCGCACTGTTTCATTCATAACTCTGCTATTTTGTGCTGTTCAAGTAATATTATCTAGTCTATGTAAATGCTATGGGCTTTGAATTACACACCACACTAGCCCGGAAACGTAAGTGTAACATGAGTATTGTTTACGATCTCTGCAGCTTGCATTACTTTACACATGCGTACGCGATTAGTACGTTGATATGATAAACGACGTTTGTAACTTGAAACCTAATGTAAGTTGTAAAGTTTATGCTCATAGCATACGAGGAGAATACTAAGAATGATAATAACCTAGCGAAAAAACTTTTCAATTCTTCGAGATAAGATGGCGTAACTGTTGCTTTTTAAAATTGTATTGATTAGAACACGTTTGAAACGAGATCAGAAGACTGACGTTATGGTAGCTTAATGGTTAAGTGGTGTACTCTCCGGTCTCTTAAACATTGTAAGGCTCTTACAGTCGTGGGAGGTTTACTTATGGGCTGTTGTTAACATGTACATAAATTGCCTCTGCTTCACCAATGAGTTATCTTTGAAATTGAAATTTTTGGAAATATTTTTTATTTTTTACCCTTCTATAAATAAAAGTATTGAAACTAATAACTTTTTTCTGTCAACCTACAATGTATTTAAAAAATACCACGTTAATCGTTTTAATACAATTATTTTTCGAGCTAAATAAACTACTAAAATTTCAATTTTCAGGGCAACCCATTATTAAACAAAGAGGCGAAATGTACTGATTTATTCATTTTCAATAGGATCTTGCTAGTCGTTCGGTAATCGGACAATTATTATTCGTCCGGATACCGGACGACTAGAAACTTCGTTTCCAAAACTACTCATATATCTTATTCTTAAGATTGGTAACGCAGTGCATCGCCCTTGGTCAGGGTCTCCAGATTAGGAAATTTGACCCCAAAGGTTTTTATTTAGGAATTAGTACATTAGCGGTAGGTACAATTGTCTGGTCTGGTTTCTGGAAAAAGATTACCGACCACCAAAATTTCTTTATTTTGCCAGCTATATTAGCGTTTATTAACACCTGCCTCTTTTACTGTGACATTGGCAAAATCAATGCCAGCAACAACAAAGAAAAGAAGAAATGGTAATAATAATACTTCTGGCATAAGAAATTCATGAAGGGGAGATTCCAAAAGTCAATTTGGAGACCCTGCCCCCTGTATTGCAAACGTCTATAGCCGAGTGGTATCCACTTTCCGTCAGGACTGTATGTCTGTTGACCCGCTTAAAGTATTTAAGAAAACTTTACTTTACTTACTTACTTTACTCCGTGGGCTCAGCGACCCAAAGTGGGCCTTGGCCTCCGAAACGAGAGCATGCCACTTTTCTCGATCCTGTGCGGTTTCTTGCCAATTACTGGCTCCTATCTCCGATAAGTCAGCCTCTACTCTGTCCTTCCAGCGATATTTAGGACGGCCGACCGGACGCCGACCTACCGGCCGTCCCAAATATGCTTTCCTCACGCTGCGATTCTCTCACATCCGTTCTACGTGACCGAGCCAGCGGAGGCGGTGAGCTTTTATTTCTCCTATTATAATCGGCTCGGCCACGAGATTGTCAATTTCGAGGTTGCTTCAGACCCTCCAGCTACCATCCTCTCATTTGGTTGGACTCAGAATCTTACGAAGAACCCTTTTTTCCGCTACTAAAAGCTGGTTCTCCTCCTTGAGGGTAAGCGTCTAAGCTTCGCACCCAAGCATCAGGATTGGCCGTATGACGGTTTTATAGACTAGAAATAATTTGCACTTCAAATCGAGATTTCCTACAACCCACGCAAACCTGCGAACAATATTTCTACCTTGGATATTAATAGAAATAACACCTGGTGAGCCAATGACGCGTTCAGTAGCCTTAAGGGACCCTCGTGACGACTGGCCTTGGTAAGGCAATATTTGGAAATTATATAAGAATGCTATTTTTAGACACAAGTTATTGTTTGTATTTTTTCATGAATTGCTTTAATCGGGTCTATAAATATTTAAGGTTTTCTGTGACGTCTTCTATAGGACTAGGTTAATGACGACCTCTGTGGTTGCGTGGGCTAAGCCTTAGCGAGCCGACCTCACTGCAGCGCAGAGGTTCTGTGTTCGATTCCTGGCTTGGTAAATTTCGTAAACGAACTCTCCGTTATTTACGATGTCTGAAATCGGCCCCATCGTAGTCTGTTGTTTACCAAGCATAATTTGCTTAGCTTGGGGATATACAATTTATATGTTTGTGGACATGTTAATAATTATATTTATCCCTACTATGGAAGAATTCTTTTCCCATATCTATAACAACCAATAAATAAAATGAAAAACTCAGTCCGTGACAAAAAAAAATGTTATTGCAAGCTGGTAAACAGGCAGACGACCCATCTAGTGGAAAGTGGATCGTCGCCTACGGACATTTCCAATACCAAGGGCGATGCCAAAGCATTGACAACACAAAGACAAAATTCAAATCAAAATTTGAACGATTGACATAATCAGAGTCATTTATTTACAGAAAACATTACATGTACAATATTCATATAAGTTTTATAAGGTATCTACATATTTCACCTTACAAAGGCACACATTCTTTGTTTTTTATACTTAAATAACCAAATTAATTATTCATACATCAAGATAATATTATGATGAAGTCATAAAAATATTTAGTTGTCGTGAGCTTACTTATTCAATGTCACAAACAAAACAACTAGCAGGCAGCAGCAGACGTCGTCCAGCCTAACCGAAAATAAAATAAAATTTAGATTTCAATTGCAGCGCCATCTACCGCGTCCAATTTTGAATCTATACTAGGGATAGTTTAGAATAGACCCACTTCAACACACACAAAAAAATATAAAGATCGGTCCAACTGTTTAGGAGAAGGTATTTTATATATAAAGATATTGTTACGAGCTTCAGGACTTGAATTAATAATAAATGCCATTGGATTACTATAGAGTTTATTAGAACTGTACAAACACGTATTAAACATGTGCAAATAAAACTGGATGCAACCAGTTCACACTGCACGATTTGATGCAATTCAACACGCGCAAAGTTCGTCACTATATCGCTAATCAAAAGTACTAAACACGTCTTACTCATATCATAGTCGTTGCTTGACTGTCCCACCCCTCCGTTCGGGCATTGTTTTATACTAAACTGTATAATACCGAACAAAGGGGCCGCGTTATGAGTTAATCCGCGATCTGGCAAGCTTCGACGCAATTCAAAAAGAAAGGATTAGTTCGACTCTAATTACAGCCATAAAATAGGTACGATAACAATAGATGTTTTTAAAGTTTGAACATGAAGTACACAAAAGAACTCTGAATGCAGAAAAGGCAATAAACGGTGTTTACATGCAGGTGTGCGTACTTTGTCGGTATGTAACAATATTACATAATTTATTATTTGCAATTTTTTTACGCAAACAACATTTTTAGGAGATTTCCTTAATTTTAACTATGGAACTCTTCAAGTCTTCATTGTGCGTCACGTACACGCACATGCTTTACTTTTAGCCTTATGAAACTTTACTCTTTTTTTAGAAAGGCAGCAAAAGGAAATAATAATTGATGCGAGCAGGGAACATGCGTATCCGGTAACAACCGACCACGGGAAGTAGCGCCATACTCCCTGCACCGGAAGTGACGCGCCCCTTTCTATTCTACCCCTTGAATTGTGTGCCGGCAGACCCGTAAGCGCATACACGACCCTGCAGTGCAGTCCTGCTGTGGGTGGGGCTTGCTGTACTCAAGAGCCATTCTGCTCGGTGGTGTATGACGCAATGCAGTCTGCAACAACATTCACGGCGCTGCATTACCCGACGGACTGCAATGTAGGAACGTGAATGGGCCCCTATATTCCATTCATGTAACTTGGCTTAGTGAAAAAAAACCGTGGGATAATATTGAACAAAACTAACCATAACATCTAATTCATGAATGAATATAAAGCGACAACTTATGCTGGTTCAGTGTATTTAAATAAACTAATAAGTAGATATGTTGGTTTTTAATTTAGCCGGCTTACCATGGCCGTGACTGAGCTCAGGACTTGAATGAAACCGAGGGGAGAGTATTTTTACATGACGCTACGTTTGCGTTAATGACTTTCCATGCTATTTTTATTTTTATATTAATTCAAGTTCACCTCAGTATGAATTTAGATTATATTCAAAGAAACAGTTTAAGCGGTTCTTAACGCAGATATTATATATTTTTTTATTTAACAAATATGAAAATTGTGTAATGTAGTATTTTGAATATCCCAATTAATGTGCAAGTTCTTTTGAGGTTTATATGTTTCTTAGTTTCTTTTTCATGGCTTTAAGATACGCCGATTATGGTAAATTTTGTATAATGTACTTTATAATGTAAAATTATACATTATTTAATCAATTGGACGTATATTTTGCAAGTATAATAAAATAATGTATGTTTAACGTTATGTACGTAAAATTGCGAATAATCGATACTACTAACATTAAAGAAAAAATCAGAAGACTGTTCTTCTGATTGGTACTGAAAATCAATGTGTCAACACAGCAACCCTGGTTTGTTGAACATTTGGCGTAAAAATTCTACAACTTGTTATTTTTTAATCATATTATGTACGTCGTGTAAGTTCTCCGATATTTTTCCAAATAAAGTCTGTTCTAACGTACAAAATGGAACTAAATATCAAGTAATTAAATTACAATACTCGAATTGGCTTTCCTAGTATTGGTCCATACGTGGGTACAAAATACGGATTTAAAGTCTAGCCTAGCAAAGCTGTGTGGATCAGGGGCCTAAAGCGGCGGCTTTTGTACATTTGTATTACGAATATAACAATGGTCAACATGTCGTAGAATTTTTCTTACTTATTTATGTACTTATTAGGATATGAACAGTAAATTCAATACATCTTCATGTAAAATCCCATCCAAACAACCCCAGTAGATTCCGATAACACTCATTGTGATATAGACAGACATACGGACGAATGGAGGTAACGATTTCATAAGAGTTCTGTTTATAATAAAATAACGTTTTACCGGTTTTTGAGCGCGGTATTTTATTTAATTTTTATTTGGACATTTCGGCCACTATTCACATCACAGTAAATTAGATGAGGCTCTCCTATAGAGTAAATAATAACCATAAACAAAAAATATAATTATACAATTAAAATAAACAAGTTGGCGTTAACGTCTCCAAAAAATAGGGTTGTCTGGAAGAGATCGCTTTTTATTTTTTATTGCAGAAGTTCAGCAGACAGGCAGACGGCCCACTTGATGGGAAGCGTTTACCATCGCCTATGGAAATTTGCAACACCAAAGGTGCTACAAATGCGCTGCTGCTCTCTGAAAGGAAACTGGAACCTATCCACTAATGCCGGAACACAACTCAAAGTTGTTATGGCGGTATTCTCTAGGCCAGGGTTGGTAGCTATTCAGACGAGCAAAAACCCTGCCACCTGGCTGTGGGTTGTTTTCTCGCCTCTTACGACAGACCGCCCGGCTGCAGGAAATTGTATTATTTTGAAAGAATTTTTCAAATTAGACCAGTAGCTAATTTGAAAAAAAATCAGTGTTCGATGGTCCATTTATCGAGGAAGGCTATAGGCTATACATCATCACGCTAAGACGAATAGGTGCGGAGCACCAATGACTAATATTTCAAATCGGGGGGGGTTTTGAAAACAAATTCCACGCGGACGACGTCGCGGGCACAACTAGTGATAAATAACAACACATGAATATAGCGGCTGATTTGCGCTCAGAAATGGCATGTCTCAATAATTAATGGCTGGTAGGCGTATTTGGTATTCGTGGTCATATTAACATTGTGGTCGAGCTGGGCAATCTAGTTTTCCATTACATATCGATACGCAATTATAACATGTCGGCTAAAGCACATACCCACGCTCGTGCAAGCGCGGACGGGATGTGCCACGACTGCTAATGACTGCTATAGATATACATACTGTAAATAACTGAGTTATATACCTACCTCATGTTTAACTTTATGAGAATAATCGTAGTAGTTAAAGCATGCACGTCTTTTGATAATGTGGGTTAGAATCTTGGCTGGAAATTTCTGGACTCATAAGTTTACGATGTTACAATTCTATAACTGGCAGATAAACACACACTTTGTATACCTTCAAGCTAAGCAAGTACGCTTGTGTTATGGTTAATTTACACAGGACTACTCCGAGGGCGACCCTAGATAGCGAGATCATAGTAAATATTGAAAAATTTGTTTACTAAACTTGCTATGCTGTAATGATTACAGCTACAGTAATAACATACTAATATACAGATTACAGTGTAATCGAATCAAGAGCCTCTGCGTTGTAGTAAGATAGGCAAAGGGTTTCGCTCACTCTATTACTTATCATGTGTTGTTTGTGAGGAAACATAAAGAAAAAAATATTCACTGTCACTGCCAAAATACCTATATAAGTATTAAATATCACTCAAGCACGCCCTTACACGTGCTCCTACGTGAACACACATACATACATAAATACACACACACAAGCGCGCGCACTCAGCCACATACACACAACACACACAATACGTTTAAATGTTGTAATGCACACTTAAATTATTTAAAAAATGTTAATTAATAAATTAATTTAATAAGCTCAACATAAAATTCACCAAACCATAATGTACTACTTTACCAATAAAGAAAAAAAATGAGAACATCTTAGCAACCCAAAATACAGGCCTGTCCTAGTTTGGGGGCAAACTGTCAACTTACAGCCTCAAATAGTACCTAACATAAATAAAATGTATATTGTAATACATTGCATGTATACAAATAGATAAATATATTTTTAAAAATCAATCAACGAGCAACAGAAGATTGACCGTGTAAAATGTACGATGATGTATAATGGACTATTGTCATCCTCACACCGGATTATTTTTCCATAGTTATGACCAAGTTTTAAAGTTGCACTGAAGTTCCCACTATTATAGTACTTACAAGCCTGTCATCTCCGTTGTATTCAGCCGGATCGGCGAGGGCCATCGCCCATGGCCCTGACTATATGCGAATGAACGGAACACGGGAACCTCCACCAGTATAGAACCAGCCGGCAAGTCCATACATGCCGTCACTGAGATCCCCATACGATGGTACATCCATAAGCGGATTAAACTTATGCCAAGCACAAGTTCGGTCATGCATAGAGTACTGTTCTTATCTTTGAGACGGGTCAGCCAAATACCAGTTGGAGGCGTTGGAAACAATTGAGAAAAGAGCCAGGAAGCTGGTCGGCAATGATCGTCTTTTTTATGCTCAACTTCAGAGTCTAGGTCTAGAGCATAGACGCAAGGTCGCGGGGCTAACTGTTTTCTATCGGATACATTTCGGGGAGTGTTGATTAGAATTGCACGAGCTGATCCATCTCCATTTACCATCGGACAACCTGACGCACCGGTTTGAGCCACCGTTACATGGTGGAAACACCCCCAGTCAGAACCAAGCGTATCGCTTCATCTTTTCTGGTGCGCACATGAATGAAAAAAAATGGAATCATTTGCCGGAGTCTGTTTTTCCTGACAAATACAATCTTGATGAATTCAAGTCACGAGTGAATAGGTATCTTCTAGGTAAGCGTGTTTCATGCTAGACTGTGATATCGCTCAACATCAGGTGAGACAGAGGTCGAACGCAAACTTATCAAAAAGAAAACCGTCATTGTATTTATTGTAATCCTAAGAAAAACCACAAAATTTGTAATATTCAGCGATAGTGACCTAGGCTTAGTGACCTCAGGCTCAGTATTCTAATTATAGTCTTGAGGGACTATGGGTATAATACAATATTTCCTATTATTGGTGTGGATTGTATATGGGTATAATATTGTGTATAAAGTCATTATATTGAGTAATACCATGTATAATATAGATAATTTTAACGTTAATATTTCAACACAACTCAGTGCCGTAGTTAATCACAAAACACACGCTCATTGATGAAATGGCCAAATAATTTGCGTAATAAAGCGACTCGCAAGTCTAAGTATGTATTCTGCTTGTTGCCTTGCAGCCACTGGACAGCTGCTTCATTCACCACAAAGGTATGTTTTAGGAACATCACAAAATAATTCATGAACATGCGAATTACATCTCTTTCGTTGTAGTAATACGGTTCATTTTTTTTGTGTTGATAATGGTTATAATTGTTAGTTGCTACGAAATTTACCAATATGTAAAGCTGCGTCCTCACCTGTATTATCTTGTTTGGTTATTTATGTAATATTTAAAATTTCAAAATATATAAGACTAGTTTTTGTCCGCGGCTTCGCTTTCGTTGAAAGAGGCTATGCATGCCATGAAGTGGTCATGCTATAATTCTTAGAAATGTCGTACTTCATTTTTATTCCAAAGTACCCAATAATAAATCCCCGTAACGCCATCTAGCGAAGCAGAGGTGGAATTAATACTAATAAGAGGAACACTTTAAAATTGTCGCTGTTATGTCATTGTCTGTTAATGAATGAATGTTAATGAATTGCAACGGTAGCGGTTGGAGCGTAATTCTTCGGCTATTCATTTACGTATCCCTCGGGATCGCCACTTTTTTCTGGATCAAAGGTACCCACCCTATGTCTTATTCTATAACCAGTAATTATCTACACACATAATTATTAATTAACCAATTCTATATAATATTTGAAACGTTCTGTTTCGTTACTAAGGAGTGAAAACATCCTGCCAGGGCTAGCGAAAGGGCTAGGCCATGTACCTGAAGCCCTGGCATGAGGCAGAGGGAAGAAAACCGAGAATTTTAAGTGGGTATCTCTAATTATGGCGTGGCAATACACTTCTAGTTCTGGCTAGAGGTGCTAGTGCCAGTCCAATCTGGCGAATCCCACACACCGACCGCGATTCTGCCTCACACGCGGCTGATAGTCTTCAATCGGGTTTCCACTTGCAAAAAAAGGAGTGTAAACATCCCAAACATACATTCGCAATTATAATATTAGTTAGGATTCATTAGATAAGAAAAATTGTGGGACATGTTTTAAAGCAATTAGTGTACGTAATTAGTGTGTAATGTGGAGATTCTGAAGCGTTTAGTAAAATGTAACTTTTTGATATGCCTAAGAATAAGAATGTCGTTGGAGTCAGTTGTGGTTTTTTTGGCAAAAATGTGTACAATTACTCTAAAATGAACAATAGTTGTAGGATATTGATAGTTTTTGAGTAGCAATTATGCGTTTTTCTGAGGAATGTGAACTGTATAGTCAGAGGTGGCCTTTCGAATTTTCACAAGAACTCCATTGAATGGCGTCGGTTGTTGCCTGAAATACAACTGCGCTCCTATAGGAAGACCTAATAAACTATAAACATAAGAATTGGGTGTATGGACTAAGATTCCTTTGCCTGCCTTTGTGGCGAATTGGGATTGTTCACTTTTTTTCAATCCAGCTATTTCAAAAACCATTTCGAGGAATAGTGTCGCTAATCATTTCTGTCTAGTTAAAATTCCAAAAAACGTACGATCTTCTTGTATTTTGTAAGAAATGTGTTTGACCTTTATTTGACCTTACTAAATCCAATCAGGTGGGCCGCCTGCCTGTTTGCCTGCTTCAGGTGTAAAAAAAATTCTAGCTGTACATTATTTGATTTAAGTTCTGTAACATGGATTTTCCCTAAAGACCACTTTAAAAAATTTAACGATAACTATAGAGAATAATAATGGTTGACCACGAAAAATTATAAGCCTAGCGACAAAAAACACTAAAATGATCACAATACCTATTGAGTAATGACAGTGACATTTAAATAGTAGTAGCACAGATTACTATGATTAGTAAGTTTTATCATTTTTGTTTTCTAGGCAAAAGAATCAATGTAAACTTGTCCCTTATGACGTCATCGGAGAAATAATTTTAAATACGAATTATAAAAAAAGTAACACTTAAAATACAAAAATATTCAAATTAGTATCTTAAAATACCCTATTTTACGTAATAAAAATATAAAATCAGAGGGTATTTTTTTGTGAACAATCCCCATTGTACTACTACTACTTGGAATCAGTTGTTCTGTTTAGCTGGAGAGAAGTGAGGTTATATGGCAGAGAGTATTCCAAACGTTGAATATTCATGAATGACTCACTAGCTAGTTACACAAACCATGCGATACTGTGGAAAAAATAGGTGCTCCCACCGCAGTCGAGTGCTTTCATTAATAAAGTAACTAGTGTAACGAAATGAATTAGTAACGTGCCGTCATTCCCCACCCACTTATTACAAAGAACTAACACGCGAAGGTTAGATTTGCACGCAATTTACAAATATATCAAACTTTTATGTATTAAAAGCTCAAGATGTTGCATAGATAGATTTTTACGGTGAATCTGTAATAAAAATAGCTCAGCTTAGTTTATCCGAAAATGCACTTTAGGGTTTCGTAGCAATTTTGTTAAACACTTACGGTCTTATTCATATGAAGTTACAGTATGTTTGTAGGCTTCTTTAAGATTCTTATAAGCACTTACTCTAACTCAATATTAATAACAATGTTAATACTTATTAAATCAACTACGTTTTAACGGTTTTTAGCGAGGCATTTTATTTGTAACCCGTTGTTTTGGGCACTTTTCAGTACATTTTTGCTGATATGGAAAAGGCGGAAAAAATTTAAAAGTAAAGGTAGAGGAGTTTTAGAGGTAGTTCCGTTTTACAATTATTCTTTAGATAATTATATGATTTATATATAACGAATAATAATTTTCTTAAGTAACCTTAATTTATTCCAATTTTTTTGAGTGTTTGCGTTTGTGTCAAATACATGGTAGTGTGTATAATGTTAAATATTAGCATTCTGAACTCCTTATCTATATAAACTATTTAGTGTGCGAAAGTTCATACTCCTCCGTTCGCGCAATTTTTGTAAAAAGGGGTACAAAGTTTTTGCTTCACGTATTGATTTATTATTATATCTAAGCAAATGACGAATACAGTAACCGATATTTACTGACGGAAATGTGCGGAGTCGAATGTATAATATGTATTTACTTCTTTGAAAAGAACACTACAGCTAAAACATACATCAATCGTATTCTCTACTTATAAAATACTGAAACATCAAAAGAAACTTGTTAAGCGTAGGGTGTAAGTATATGTAGATAATAATATGTTTAGGTTGTATATCGACGACGTATTCATCGCCGAGACCCGTGGGAGCCGAAACACGGAAACTGTAGGTTGAAGATACCGTTTCTGCTTTGAAAGGATGTCGTTAGAGCGAAACATTTTTAATCTAATAATGTAATTCGATAATTGAAATAGCATTACGCAATTAAACACAGGAAGTTAATGATACTCTATGCCTGACTTAAGATCCTGTTTTTTTTTTTGTTTATAAGACGAGTATATCTGGCTCATATCTATCTATACAATTATCTTTTATAGTTTGCATTCTTTAATTTATATTCCTAATTTAAAATCTTTATTTGCATACTAATAATGTAAACTAGCTATGTCTGCTGCTTCGGTTATGCAAGATTGACACTTATCGTCATATTTTGGTATATATTTTGTATTGCTTCACACATCCTAACAGGCAGACGGCCCAATTGAAGGAAAGTGGTTCTAGAAAACCAATGAAATAATCGTTTAATCAATATTTTTAAAATTATCTGCATATTGTAACGCCTGTTTCCCATTAGGGTAGGGGAAGGCTGAGGGGGCTTCGGGTGCGCTGTCGCGCTTGCTCCCCAACATCGGGGGGCCGAACGCCACGTGCCGAAAACTCTTCGAAGGCATCGTACGGTCGATGGCCCTCTACGGGGCCCCTGTATGGGCAGACCGCCTGACGGCCAAAACCGCACCGCTTTTGCGTCAAGCCCAGCGCATAATGGCCGTCAGGGAGATAAGAGGATACCGTACGGTGTCCTTCGAAGCGGCCTCGCTACTCGCCGGATCCCTCCCATGGGACCTGGAGGCCAGGGTACTGGCGTCACTTTATGTATGGCGCAAAGAAGCCCTGGCCAGAGGCACCAGACCCGCGCCTCGCGAAATCGAGGCGTGCAGGTCGGAGTTCCGTCAGGTCGCCGTGGAGAGGAGACGAGCGGGGTGCACATGAGCGGAGGCCGTCTGCGATGGAGACGGCACGCCCGGTGACACAGGCCTCGGACGGTGCGGGGCCTGGGGGGAGAGGATCAGGACACAGGCGAGAGGACCGGCCTAGGCCCGGACCGGCCCGGACGATGCTGCGGTACCATGGGACCCATAGACCTCTTCCGGCCGCAGGCCACTAGGCAGTCGTGGAGAGCGGCGGGATGGCCGGGCGGGGCGGCGCGGGTGGGGCCCCTAGGGGTATAGGGGTTCTCACTCACCCACACATGCCGTCGAGATGAGAGCGCGAGTGTTTCGCGCGCGCTCATCCCTTTTCCCGTGGGGCGCGTTACAGTCCGCCCCACGCCTGGAATAGACCGAGTAGGGCCGGGGGAGTAGCTCCTCCGGCATTGGAAGAGGCCCAGTGAGCGGGGCCCACGCCTGCCAGGGCACGCGGAGGCGGGATAGCCTACACCCGTAGCCCTGGCATAAGACGCAAGACGGAACACCCAGGGGTATTAGTGGGTATCCCTAACTGGGGAATGGCAATAGCGTGGCACCGGTTCTGACCGGGCACGCTAGTGCCACCCCGATTTGGCGAATCCCACACTCTCACCGGGTCGCGAACATCCCCCCAGGCTTTTGCGCCTGTCGCGGCTTAGTCCTCAAACGGATTTCCCCTGACCAAAAAAAAAAGGGGAAGGCAGATACGATGGATCTCCACCTGGTATGACCCTGACAAACACTTTTCGCATACGGTCATATATGCAAAATTTGGTATACGCTTGTTTAGAGTGCTTTTTACATTACTTTTTAAATTAATATATAAACAAGAACAAACATCCTTCCCTCCAAACTTTATTGGTTTCTAGGATCAGGACAGGAGTATTTAAAATAGTATTTAAAAAAGAATACACAACAACAAACAGACAAGAAATTAAAAAAATGCATTATGTTTTCCATAATCTATTATAGTCTTATCCAGTTGTTTTTTTAATATCTTTAATTACAGACGCGGCATGTTTAGATTTTTTTTAAATATTATAGATCATATTAAGGACACGAATTTTGTACCCTAAAATGTATTAATATGAAACGTACACGTATACGAATTGACAAAAAATGAAAAATAATAAATATATATGATTTTAACTATGACTTAGATTTTAGCATTTAGAATTCAAAAACAGGCCCTTTAATAGGGAAAAAACAGTCAAATCAACTGAGAAATCTTTTATCATCTTACAAAACGTCCTCGTAGCCACACAGGTTTTGTACGACTACTCATTTGGACGTCATAAATAGGAGTCGAATAGCGCATTAATATTATTATTGCTTAAAAGTAAATAAAATTGTTTCGGTCATAATATTTTCAAAATTAGAAGATATCCTTTATACCATTCTAAAGGTTAGCAGTCGTGGTAGTATAATGCGCATGCATCCCAGACTTAAAGGGCGCGGTTTCGAATCCTGGCCGGGAAACATGCACCACTTAGGCAATTTTCTGACCTAATGTGCACGTTGTAACAATTAATTAGAAGGAGCTACTAATAACGGTGAAGGATAACATGGTGATGAAACCTGCACATCGCCATAATCGATGTGTCAAACGTGCCAAGCCGCCTTGGACAAACGTAACGGGTATACTGTCTGTTCCCAATAGTGGGAGGCCCAAGCCCAGCAGTGGGACTTTCGTGTCTGCCCTGGTCTTGTAAATGTCTGTAGATGACGGTAATCACTTCCCTAGACCTGGACCGTCTGCCTGTTTATTAGTTGCGCAATAAAAAATAAGGACGTTATTTTAACGCCTATTGTTTTAATGTAAAAAAAAACATCAAAATGTATTTTAACATGTGTCCACGTCCCTATTTTATTTATTGATATACATAGGTTTAGTATATCGCATGTTGTACGAAATAAAAACGTATCCCATGAATGAAGGCTGAGTGGAGTGCGTCCGCAATTGATAAAATTCAGGCCGGTTTGAATGGAACGCGCATCTGGTGCGCCAGGTGCCAACTTGGGGACGGCTGCTCCGAACAAAAGGCGAACCGTAGCGAAACAGTCACGCGAAAACAGGATATAGGTTGGCTGCAAAGTACTTACGTGATATTACAAATACGTTATACATGAACCCTTTTTCTAAATCTGTGTGTTCTAATGAGCTAATGAGAGCCTGAAACTATAGCTAAGTCTCATCCCTCCTTTGTTTTACAGGAGTTTGTAGCGGGAACGAGATATTGTGTTGTCCAGTTTTATTTTCTAAATGTGTATTTTACTAAATGAACAACAATTGTAGGAAAATATGTTTTTAAGAAATGTAAACTTTGTAGTCAAGCAGGCCAGCTTTCGCGCGACATCACAAAAATTCCGTTGGTTGGTTTTTTCTAAGCTTCTAGATAAATACTAGGTAAGTAGGTATTATAAAATATTCTTAGCAACTGAAATTCAAATAAATATTACAATTAATATCTGCTAAAGCGTAGGTAGGTAGTTTCAATTATACGTTTCCATTTTTAAAGCTTAGTTTACTCCTCGTATAAAATTGCATCTACCTACGAAAATACGAAATTCGTTCGACATATCCGTTACTATTAAATAACACGTTCAAGAGTGTTCGAAGCAGGTTAGTGAATTGCTGGCAACTATCTCTATCGTGTAATTGAGTCCGGATCTCTATTTTTACTTGCCGCGAACTTAAATTAATTAGTGGCCGTCATTTGGAGGAGCAGCCTGGTAGGTGGGTGCGCGCGTTCCCACGCTGCGCCCGCGCCGCCGGAAACCGCGTCCTCCCCCCGTGCCCCGCGGCCCGCCCCCGCCGGCGCCCGCGCACTCTGCTAAGCCCCAAATCGATCTATCGCTCACGCATTCGCCTCCCTTTTAAATTAAAAATTGGGTAAGTACTTTGCAGTCCCATGACGCCGGGTTCTGTAGATTTGACAAAACGTTACCTGTTTTCATTATTTGACTAAGACGCCATACAAAAACTGCTAGTTGTAGAACTGCAGGTCAAAAGTGAAAACTTTGTGACACCGACGCGTTCTGTGTTTTTTCTCCATCTCGATAGTGCCTTCCGGGTGGGGAAGAAAATTCTGAAAAAGATTACTGTTCAAATTCCATTTACGTTAAAAATATTTTGAAACACTGACTTCGAATGACTTCGATTTTTTCACAATTTTCCCCGTGATAGATTAAAAGTTAAAGGACAGGTACATTATTTTCACGAGTATGGAAATTAATATATAACTATTGAAATTATTAGGGATCATTGTTTATTGCATTTGAGATAGACATAATTTTAATTAGAATATTTAGTATGATATTTTTGATTAAAAATATAGTGTCCTACTCAACAAAATTAAAATTTACATAACAATTTAAAAAAAATTCTAAATAAGTTAATATAAACTATACTATAAATATAACTAACAGTACAAAATAACAACCTATAAGTAAAAATTGTTTGCTATATTTTTTAAATATCTGATTAAATAACGTTAGCCAGTAGTAAACCTCACCCGACCCGACATTGGAAAAAGATAAACCCTTAGTTGCATATATGGCGACGGCGACGACCCCTAATATTTATTTTTAAAATTTCACTACATAACTTTGCATTTAGTATATTATAACTGTACCTTCAGTGATTGTAACGTACAAAGACGATGCATAGGCGAATAGACGGAAATACTGATTTCAAATAACTTACGTTTATGCCAAAATATTACGGAGCCCTAAGAATGTTCGATGCACGTCCTTTCCCTACCTCGGAAACATATTCATGGCGAAATATTCTATTCACCGCGCGACAGACGACACCCGGCGGCAATCCCTTTTACGGCATAATTGTACTTCCTTCCGTTTTTGTGCACAGCCACACTCAACCTTCTAAATACTCACCCAGTCACGGCATATGCCAAAATTAAACAGGACGTCATATTCGTGTTTTGTTTGTTATTTGTATAGAAAGAAGTCCGATTTCACAGACAGACCTTCCTGATTTTTTGGTCACGTTTGTTAGTAAAAGTTGCTGCAATAAATAACAAAGTTCCGGAAGGAAATAGGTACTTTATTGAATATTTGAACGTTATTAGTGTGCTTCGTGAAATATTGTCCTTGCAAATGGTCACAAAAAGTTCTTCCGGTGTTCCATTGTCTCATTTGGAAGGTTTTAAGTTTTACCTGCTGGAATACAATGGGTATTTAATAAAAAAAAATGTTTATCTTAATTTGGCTGACAATAGGTGGAAATGATTTTTACAAGGCCGCGCCGTTAGAGATTCGAGGTGATTACAAGACACCACATGGACTGTGCCCATTCACATCTAACTATAGATCTTAGATAAAATTAGACATGATAAATAACTCGTAAAAACATGTATGTAATAAATATAAGATTCAGTGACGCATTGTAATAAAAAATAAGAGATTATTTAAAGAACAAAAAGGCAAAATATAAAAAGTTCATACCTGCATTATTTTTTCCAAAAGATGATAATAATAATAATACTTATGTTGCCCCTCGCGCATCTTGTATGGAAGTTTTACGTAACCCATGCAACGAGCGCCGAATCTGTCTATTTTCCATGTGTCTTGAACATTGCGACGGACAGACGCCGTAGTTCCCATAGTCCCCGATCCGTAGTTCCACTAGCATTTCATCCTAATAATCCGGTACCTTTTGTTCTCATTGTCTATATAGTCCTACACTACCGGGGCTTGTACTTGGATGCATTTTTATATGGTGTAGACATGTATAATAGCCAATGAGTGTCACACCACATTTAAATTAAATTTCTCAAGGGGCCTCTACGTGTTGGCCTTCTCATGGCCTTGCGTGGGACAAGCCCTCCAAAAGTCCGGGCCATTTCAGAGACCATAGTAAATAACGGAGATTTCATTTATGAAGTTACCATACCAGGAATAAAACTCGGAGCATCTGCGTTGTAATGAGATGGGCCGGCAAAGGCTTAGCCAACTCAACCACAGAAGGCGCGAAATAATAAAAAGAAAAAAAAAGAAAAAGATCACTGCCCCGAAAAAGGCAGAAGAAGGCGATTACATTAACAAAAATATACCCGCATGGGGGCTTTATGGCGAGGCCTTAGGTGAGTAGCAATCTGAACTCGACTGACTCCGGATGGCCAAAGCAAGGCCCTCGCCTCCGTGCTTGAAATGACATAATGTCGGTAGCTTCGGTGAACCTACAACCCACCTCTCCACACCCTTAGTCACTCATACCCATTATGCCTCTCGTACGGCTTTTTTAGGTCCCATACAGAGAGTGGCGAGTCATCGTTTGTCCTTTTCTTCATGTTCAACATTGTGATCGGCAAACGCCATATTCCCCATAGCCTAGATCCCTAGTCCTAGTTCCACTAGCAGTTCATCCCATTAGCCCGGTATCTTTTGTTCTCATCATCTACTAAATAGTCCTACACTGATCGGGGCTTGTCCTTGGGTTCATTTTTATATAGTGTGGACAGGGATAATCACACCACATTTGATTGCCGTACGGGCACGGACATGACGATTGCAAAGGGGCTCCATTTTTGCCAAAATGCTACAGAATTTTAAAAAGCAATTAGCAAAAAATATTGAAACGTTTTAAAATGTGACAAAGAAAGGACACGTTCCAGAGTTGTAATTGTTTGTCGGGGAGTGGTTTTTAAGTGCTCGTTCGTTAGGGATCATATATTTCCAGTAGTGATCCTTTTGCGGCTCAAGCTTGCATGTGTATTGTGTAAATAAAGGGCTTGAGGCCGCCGGGGCGACCTTTAAGGTTGCACTCCGGCCGTCGAACCTCGTAACTTGTTATATAACGTGAAACGCAAACTAACGCGCCCATGTACTCGTGTTTATAGCTGGTTATGACCATACGCGATGCCACTTTGAGTAATGTATTTTATTCAAAATTCATCCCTATGCATGTCATATATACCAATAAAATTGAAATGTCTGTCTGACTGCTGCCATAATAAATTCAAAATGTAAGTGAAAGTTTGTACTTATACAAAGCGGTAACAAAAATTACAGTTTTTCTTTAATGTTTGTTTCACATTCTGTCTGAAATTTGTCTTGAATAAGCTCAACAACGATTAAGATTATAATAAATATTTTAGTGGTTATAATAATTTATCTTAAATTTCGTGTTAGTTTCATTCATATTATTTAAGGTTAGGACGCCAAAGTTCAACACTCATAAGAATAATAAGAATTAACAGTTGCGTAAACCTATTATTTAGTAATCTTAAGATAACCTACTTTTTATACCGATGCGAAACCAAAATTCAGACGCGTTGGGAACTATTAAATAACAACAAGCATGTTTTACACAAATAAATAATTTTAATTTGAACAATAATAAATCCATTTCATAGCAGTCCTAAGAGTTCTCTATCTTTGCATCGAATAAAACCAAGTCTCGTTCTACGTCTGTCTATATATCCGCTAACTTCTCCTAAACCATGCAATAGATTTTTAAGTAATAATCATCATCAGCTAGATAATTTTTCAAGGAAAGTTTGTATAGTTTATACCAGCTTATGCCCTCTGCTTCGCTTGCGATTTACGAAAACCCTAATTAAGTTTTACGTAAGTAGAATAGAGCTATATACTAAGATTTGACTGGCAAACTCGGATAGATAAAAGAAACATTAACTTTTAGAAGCATTTATATCCTAGGTGATCTAAAATGATGGGTAGCGTAGCCGCAGGATCCTTAAGCTGAGGGTACTGCGCGCGCGCGTGCTCGCAAACAAAGCTCGCTCCTGTCCTCCCCCCGCTCCCCCCGCTGTTTCCCTACTTCGCTCTTTAGAACCACCGTCCTCACAAATAATAAGTAAATAAGCACACTTTGTTCACTCAATATTGTGTTTTATTTGTACGTTCGACCGCTCATTCCAAAAGTTACATATTTGAAACCTTTATAAGTTTATTTTCGAAATATAAGAATGTTATAACTTAGCCATAGCACGCAGCCTAGACTCAAATGATGCGGGTTCGATTCTAAACGGAAAAGCATTGACCTCTTAAGCAGATTCCTGACTTTAATGTGCATATTGTTACAATTGAAACGTCCTGATAGTGAAGGTTGGTCGTGATGAAAACTACACATCGTGATAACCGAGGTGTCTCATCAAACTAGACA
The DNA here is from genome assembly GCA_012273795.1 of Dendrolimus punctatus. Taxonomy (NCBI): domain Eukaryota; kingdom Metazoa; phylum Arthropoda; class Insecta; order Lepidoptera; family Lasiocampidae; genus Dendrolimus; species Dendrolimus punctatus. Next base: position 7,607,216 of record CM022529.1, on the reverse strand, counting down.
GACCAGACCTTGGACAACTGTGGTAGATGTGTTAAAATCAATCCTTTCCCTTTGCAGAAATCCTCACAAGCTACAATATGGATTGTTACTGCTTCAGTTTTATCAAAGTCGGTTCCGAGACACCTTAGAGAATTTTTCGCTATATTTTTTAGTTTCGGCTTTGGTCATAAAAGCCCACTTGAAAAACCAATCCTGTATATGTACCTACTATGTACACACGGTAACAAGGAGCAACAAAAACAGTAGGTTGGAGACGGATGAACCTTGAAGGATTCCTTTTGGTGAATACAAGGGCTCCGATTTTTCTTGACTAATACTTGGGGTACGACCCTGCAGCATGTCAGCTAACAGATGTAATGACTTTGCTTCCACGCCATATATCTTAATTTTACATTAATTAAGTCGTGATCCGTCACGTCGAATGCTTTCGATAGATCACATCACAACATGGCAACTTGTAATCTATTCTCTCAAGCTTGCAATACTCGACGAGTAACTTCACGTGCCACCATTGTAGTCGATCTACCTTCTCGATAGGCAAACTGTCTATCCGATAAAGAGTTTTTTCACGCAGAAAGTAAGACGGTAACTTATCCCGTTTTCGAATTTTTGCAATTGCAAGAATAATAGACACTGGTCTGTACGCATTGATTATCACTACATTTACCCTTGCCTTTATATAGTGGTATCACTTTACTAAGTTTAAGAACAGATGTGAACGGCTCCCTTCAGATGGGCATCCATTGAAAAGCTTCACCACTATGGGAGCAAGAGGAACTATTACCAGGATTACGATGGGGATAATTTGCATCAAGGAAAATGGAATTTTTTGCAGCATATGACCCATTTTACACGAGCAAAGCTCATTAGCCATACTTCTTAATTTTCTTTTAAAAAATATACTAAGGGGCCATCCATAAATTACGTCACAAGTTATAATAAAACTACTTTTTGACGGTTTTTAGCGTGGTAATTTATTTGATTTTTATTATTCCGATGTTTCGGCCACTTTTCAGTAACGTCGAAATAATAAAAATCAAATAAATTGTCGCGTTTAAAAGCTTAAAACGTAGTTTAATTATTTATAGTAGTCGCGAAAACTTAAGGAAATATTAAACAATAATTATTACATCATACAATTAATTAAGATGTTTTAGTGCAATATATTAAGAATGAAACAATCATGTTGAGTCTGTTTGATAACAATAAATCTATTTACGTTGCCATTAGCAATACATTAGATACGTACAGTGCAGTGCTGTTTATCTTGACACACTGTTTACAGCTCGGAATAGTTGCAAATTAAATTATGTTATTGGATGCTGTGGCAATACGATACGAGCTATTATCAATAGGAATACGTAGGCATATGTGAAAATAATGTTATTGGCACTGAATGAGTATTATTATCTCGCATTGATGTGTTGGTTGTGAGTTATGTGTTTTTGCACGGGCGCAGACCAACAGTCCGGCAACGATTGAGCTCATTGAGCGCTTCACCGCAGCCTCGCTGTCTTACTTAAACTGGGTTTCCATATCTACTAGTCATTCATGTACCTATTTAGACGTTAAGTATAATAATAATTTATTTATTTACTTTCCAATAAAAAGAAAATAAAATGAATCGAGTACAAAAATTTGAGAAACTTAATAGAACGGGAAAGATAGGAGCCCAAGCTAAGTAAAGCCTGTATGATGGTACTCCTAGCCCTCGAATCCCCATTAATAACCTCCACCAAAGGGCACTACAATCAAAGAATGCAATGCAACCAGCCTTCTGGGCACGGTCCCCGTTGGTAATGATCTCCTATCCTACATAGTGTATTTTAGTTTCGATGTCTTTGACATTCTTAGTTAACATTTAAATAGATGAATAATTAATTTACATATAAGCTATAGAAAAAAGAATATTGGTACTAAGAAAAGGTAGGTGTTTCACTCTGAAAAAAATAAAAAAATAAAGAGGTATGTATACAGGTAATGTCAATTTGCTACCAATAGTAATCTTAAACAATGGATAATAAGATACAGGAACTTGGCTTTAGAGAATACTTTCGAGCAGTATGCTACCTCCTAATTATCTATTTTGAAGTCTACTAGATTCATATTGTTCACATTAAATTATATCCCTGTTCTTTGGACAATATTCTTCAGTTAATCCGAAAACAACACATATTTGGCGCGAAGGTAAATCTCCTGAAATCATCATTCTCCGCACCCACGTTTTTTTTGGCTATAATGTCACTGATTAAATCTCATAATTATTATCAAAAAAAGCACTTGGAACGTGTTTTATTAAAGAAGATATATAGTTTTTAAATAATCCTGGTTGCGACCAAAAAGGAACTCGGGAGATTCACCCGTGAACTATGTTTTCATAGGCGAAATCTTAATCCATTATTAAGCACTGATCTCTTATTTATTAAGAGTGTATAACATGTTCCAATAAAAACACAAATTATTTGTTATAGAATTATACTTTTATTATGTAATATAAAAGTATGTTATACTTACTTTTTTATTGCCTGAACCACGCAAAAAGGCAGACGGCCTCCCTGATGAAAAGCGGTTACCATCGCCTATGGACGTTTGCAACACCAAGCTTGTCGCTAACGCGTTGGCGACCTCTAAAAATGTTATAACGCCCTTTTTAAAACCCCTATGTCATAGCGCAAAGGGGAAACTGCGACGGGAAATTCCCTCCAGATCATTGTATGCGGAATAAATTTTCTAGGGAACCGTTGCGTAGTTGAGCGTGAGACCTCAAGGAAATTGGGATGAATGAACGAAATTGAGGCATTGGCACAAGATCAAACAATTGTTCAGAAGTATCAGGTAAGTATTTACGAGGTATCTTTTTTATTTGTGTGAATGTTCATTAAACTTCTGAATTTTATTAAGCATGCTGGAATGCATCTTCAGTATGCGGCAATGTGTACTCACTTGGACTCATTTTGATATTGATATATTACTGAGAAACACTATTGAAGTTCTACTGTCGTCGTAATAGAGAAGTACAAGTGGAACAGGACACGGCGCATGCGCGAACATTAGCATGCAGCAGCACGCGCACGCCGGAAGCCGCGCGCGGGAACATGGCCGCGTACTTACATCCAAGATGGCGGCGTACTTACCATGAATCGATAATTAACAACGACAACCGATTTCATATTTCGAATTCATTGCACCTTAATAGACGAGATGTGAGGTAACCGAGACCATTCATAGGAGCGTTACACCACGCCACCGGCTGGCACTGCTATCAGAATGCAAGGCGCGCGAGATCCTTGAGCTATCCAAATTAATCTAACGAAATCGATCGCTTGAATTGTTAAAGACGTGTTTTGTTTTATGGGAGGTCGTTTGAAGTACAAATGTACGTTTTATTGTTTGATTGTCTTGGGTCTCATAAGGCGCACTTGTCAGTTGCTGATATGGTGCGATGGTGATCAATAAATAATACGACTGCGTGGAAGGAATTACGACAAGAGATTGCAAAACATACCTATAATCTTGGCTGGCGTATACCTGGGGCAATGCATCATTGCATGCTGCATTGCCATCCAACGTGGCAATGCGGCCAGCATTTTGGGAACGCTTCCAGTTGACTACGATGTGGGTTCAATTTTGGAAGTGAAACTTCTGTAGAATCGATTTGAAACTCGATGAAACGGAAAAGCGACACTAAAAAGAGATTTTTAATTTTATTTTTAACACATAAATCTATAGGAACAAGCCTGCGAGAGAATGAAATATGAGTTTTACATTACGCAGCATAGATTAGTGAGTCAACAAGACCGATGATAAAACAAAGGTCTAATTTGGACCAAAATGAAACTGATAATAATATATTATCTGTGAGTATATTCTCTGAAGTTTCACTTCTACTGCATGTGAACTGCACACGCACACAACTTTTACTTTTAGAATTATGTTATTTTGAAGTTTTAGTTTACATATATTTAAAAAGTTTACATATAAAGGTTTTATATCAACGATGCGTCTTCGAGTCCTCGCCGGGAAATGTGCACCATTGAAGCGGTTTTCTGATCTAATGTGCGTATAGTTAGTTACAATTATCACGTGCTGACGGTGAAGTAGAACATCATGTTGAAACCTGCACGTTGAGGTAATCCATCCAAGCGTTGCTTATGGGTATGTCGTCCATTCCCTTAAAAATGGGAGGGCCGCCCCCAGCAGAGAGACATTTATGGTTTGGTATAAGAAATACGTTAAGTCTTACAGTTGCGTCTTTAATTTATTTAGAATGGCTTCTGTGGTAGAGGGGTCAAGTCTATGGTCTCTATTGTACAGGATTGCAAAGGTCCTGGGTTCGATTACTAGCACAATAAATGCCATAAACGACGGATTACTTACTCTGGTTTCGGTGTCTGGTAACGGAACAAGAGACCCGTGTATTGTGAGGATATTACAATGGTTTTGTTGATGTCGATTATCAGATCACATTATTTGAAAGTAATACAATAAATCCGACCAAAGCCACGGATAAAAGCCTCTCGTGTATAATAATTTTATAGGCAAACACGAATGAAAGTATTAGTTTTCGATTAATCGTAGCATAACAGTCATAGTTGAGCGCGCATAGTTTTTTACAGCTACCCTGCGCAACGCTTCACTGCTCTATGCTCCCGGAGAGCTGTCACGACAACCGTAACTGAGTCTCCCAAGCCTGATATTTAACTATGAAACCATTTCTTATTTAAGACTTAAGATCACGGTCGATAGATATACTCAATTTTTACTAAAAAGTTTTTAACCCGTAACCATTTTAGGAAAAATGAAACTCATATTTTATTGTCCTGTTTTTATTTGTTTTGTTTTTTTTAGACACTATATAGGTGAAATTTGATAGAGAAGTGTTATCTACAAGTATATGAAATTACTTATAATCGTGTAGAAAGACTGCGAAACAACTGATAAGAGGTTACCGGCATACACGAAAATTAAAGTTGATTTTTTTTAATGGCCATAGTCGTGTGGGGTATTTTTGGTCAAATCCTGAAAGCTTATGATGATGTTTTTAATGACATTTTTAATTATAAAGTCCAAAGATAGGGAGAGGACTAGAGTTTAAGAATCCCTGTGGTATTTTCAATGGCTTAATTATAAAAATCCGTAACACACAGACTGGTAGAGTTCCACTCTTTGGTGGTGCTCAAAAGTAAAAGGGAAATGTTTCACCCAAATAAATAACTTTTTATATCAAACAATAACAACCAAACGTTTGAAATGAATTATTGTATTTATTGTTGTGTATCGCTGAAGAATAGAGTTAAAGAATCTTATAGGTGTATGATAAGCCTACACCAACTTTGAAAGCATCGTCTTTACATCAGGTGTGATCCAATTGAAAATATTAAACAATATGTCTCGGACTGATGGAGAAAGAAGAGACATTTCACCGAATTTCAAATAATAAGAAAATGGGGGACAAGGCAGCAGAATATCCAACTGGAATAAATAGTACTTATGAAGAAAGCTAATTCTACTCCACTAAACTGGCGACTAGGTCGAGTCGTCAATTATATTCTGGACCTGATCACGTGATGAGAGTCGTCGACATCTATATATCTGAGGGAACTATTCGACGTGCTCTGAACAAATTAGTATTCTATCAGTGAAAATTCTTGAAAACAGCAGTTTTCAAGGGGGAAGGATGTTCACGCCATGCCACAGATGGTGGCAACAAAGGTTCCCGTTATGGCCGATTTCTCTTTTAAGACAATAGAAGAGCGAGGAGGGAACGGCCACCATCCCAAGACGGCGTGGGCACGCGACCTTATTATTCTTCATCATTCCATATTTCTTCGTTGCACAATCAACAACTACACACGCCATAAGCCAAGTCGCGCTATTTTATATAATTTATATTAAAACTAATTGTAATTTATATTGACTCAGTATAATTAAATATTGTAAACATTTAAAACCATGTTTATATGTACCACCCATACAATAAGGGTTGTTAAGTTGCGAAGTTATCCAAGAAAATCTTAGCTTCTACAAAGCGTATCTTATAACTTCTGTAATTAAACAAGTATAGTAATATGTTTATGGTCGATGTTAAACGAAGTTATTTACCAAATTTCGTAAAAAGCTGTTTATGTACATTCAAAATTTATATATTAAAATAGGTAACTAAGTCTACTATAGCAAAACGTACAACGGCCAACTAAGCTCTATTACTACAATATCCCAAGTTCAGATGACGTAGCAATCATGACGTAGTGGGAAGCACGGGAGCGCGAACCGTGGAACACAGAGGGGCGGGGGGGTGTGGTCGAGGACGCTGACCTGAGAACGCTGCGCGAGCGCACACCGCACCGTTGCGCTGCCATCGTCACAGCACAACACTAAATAACCGTCATTCTATTCAGAGGGAGGAATATCACATTTATACCTACCTACATAAGCAAATTATATTTAACTAATCCTAATTAGTAAATATCATTGCATTGTATTCTACCTATAATCCTTTCAGTAAGACTAGGTTCCAAGGACTTTGTTATCCCGCTGGCTTGCCATACTGGTCCCTTATTTTGGTTACAGTACAGCTAATTTGCGTTTATGGATTAGTGGGACTAAGGTAATTACACAACAGATTATCATATGTAGTGTCGTACGTAACCATAAGTAATTTTGGATATATGAAAGTATGTCAACACATTACCATATCACTTTTGGCAACACGAGAGTCGCATGTACTGATAATCTCAGAATGTAATGTTTTGTTTCTTGTTTTATGGAGATAAAAACCACTTCCATCACTAACCGCCGCGTCACAGAAGAACCGCGGTGTGGGATTCGGTACATTGTGGTGGCACTAGCACCCCGAAATACTATTACCACCCGAGTCCGGGGATATCCACACAAATTAGGTGTTCCTTCACTTTATACCAAGGCAACAGTAAATGTGGAAGCTCGACCAACTCCGCATGCGGGGGGAAGGAAGTATAGGCTACGGTATTGATGGCCCATACACCCTTAGAAATCGCGAATTCCCCGCAACTACGCCATGTGAAAAACCTACGTGGTAATTCTATGTTGCGTACATACAAAAATGATTAGATTTTTTATATATATAATAATATACTTAACTTTCTAAGTAGTTGAATTCACTACACTTACAAAGAAACCAAGTCAATAAACTGTAGATAACTGCACAACGAAACATGAAGAAAAGTCGCAGCCAACCTGATTTGAAGAATCTAATACCATGGAACAAGAATTATTTTTCCATGTTTATACGTAATGAATGACACGTGGGCAAGTTGACAACGTATTTGTTATTGCATTACAGTGATTTTGCTAATCCGTCTATTCTAGATAACGACGTCTTTTATCGGGATAAAATGTATCCTAAGTGTTGATTCGGGTTATAAGCCAGCCTTATGTCGAATTTCATTCATATACATTCATTAGTTTCCAAAAAAGATACGATCAAAACGATATGTTTTACGCTATTTTCGTCTGTCCCACGGAAAATACCTCATTTATCGGGATAAAAATTATCCCAAGTTACGCCCCGTGATATAAGTTAACTCCGTTTCGAATTTCATTCAAATCCGGTCTGTAGTTTTTAGGTGATACTCTAACAGATTGTCGAAATTTCTAAATATCCCCCTAATTTTTGTCACATTTTTAAAGGCAATGTACGAACTCGAACTATTAAGAGATTTTTACAGTATAGATAAATAGAAGATAGATAACACAAAAACAAATGAACATACGATGAAAAATGTATTTAATATATAAAAAAACAAGCAAAAAATGTTCTAAAACCAAACGAACGACGTTTGAGGTAAACCCTGTGTATCAAATATTTCCAATTGACCAGTCTGTATTAAATCGTAATCTTGCATCGCACGGTGTCCTGGGTCTGACGGAGGCGTTATTTATGCTGCCTCCAGTGACACGTCGTGTACAATAATTTTACAGATTTTATAAGTATGACAAGAACCTGATATATGAATGCAAATATGTCGTTAATCTAAGATCTTGTCGTCGTAAGACTTGTACGTAATTTAAGCTTTGTACAATTATAATATTTTAAGATTTATATTACTGTCCTGACATGGCACTAAATAAAATTGATTTCATGTGCAAAAAAATAATACATGCAAAAGTAATACTGCTCTCATAAATAATCGTCGTATCTATAGCTAACGTATCTATTATGCCTAAATCTCATCTCATTAGATGTATAAATATTATGAATTATCATGTTAAATTTTAATAATTCGTGTCATTTTCTCCATTGTATAAATTATAATTGAAGATATGAGTGCATGAAGAGAACATGATTTAATGCTAAACTGATAATCTAACAAAAAGGAAACCGACTTCAAGAGTGACTAATAGGCAATAAATATTTTTTTCTGCAACATGTTGAAGTTGCTGTCAAGTAACAGCTAAAAATTACTACATTTTTGCAATATTTTGTTCTTGTAACAATGTATACGGTAATTTTAAATTTTGTGTTTGATGGCAAACACAAAATTTAATTTTTAATTCGAGATGTAGAAAAAATATGTTTTGCTTCTTAGTTACTTTTGTAGTCGGGTTCTTTTTTGTTAGTAATTTTTTATTTTACACTTTTAAATTACATTTAAGGTAGTCCTAATAAGGTAGCTTGTCGAATGCGCAAACGATAGGTGATGAAACGGAAGCGTATTTAGAAATCTTTGACCATAGACAACGTCGTTTCTTCGTTGACTGGGCTTCGAATAGCTTGGAAGAAAACTCCAATTTTGGCGGAAAAAACATCTTTGTGACGAGGTGCCTTTTTGGATGAATGGCTACATTAACAAGCAAAATTGTCGTATATAGGACGACACCAACCTACGCGAGGTTCGCATCCTCAAAAAGGGACTGTTTGGTGTGGATTTTGGGCCGGCGGCGTCATTGGTCCGTATTCCGTACTATTTCCAAAAAGATGTTGGTGAGCGATCATGATAACTAATTTATTATCGCCCAAATTGAACCATATGGACCTAGACGACATGTGGTTCTAGCAGGACGGCGCCACGTGCCACACAGCGGACACCACAATTGACGTTCTGCATGAATGATTTGAGGGTAAGGTTATCTCTCGCAATTGTGATGTGAATTGGCCACCGAGGTCAAACTATTTGAACCCGCTAGACTTTTTCTTGTGGGGTTTCTTGAAGTCACAGGTCTATGCAAATAAACTACGATCGACCGATGCCCTACTGATGAACATAATATAGACCATTTCTCACATTCAGCCGGATCCATGCGGAAGAGTCATTGAAAATTGGACCACTCGGATAACCCGTTATATGCACTTAAGAACAAGAACCTGTAATGAGTGCCGTCAAATTTAAATTAATGAAGTATCGCTAGGACATGCTGGTCAGTTAATAAATATCAGTTGGTTCTGGCACTCGGCTGCCAGTGCCGCGGCGCGGCTCGTGTATTTCGGATTACAGAAAACCAACTGCTCAACTCGACCTTCACCGCCGTCTCACGGCCCATTATTTTCCGTTGTTTTTAACGTCCGATTGGTGTCAGAGCTTGACTATTTTTTTTACATTAAATGATTACGCCCATTGTCTGGTGTCACCAGGCAGTATTTTCGTTTGATTCTCGACGCCGACGACATTTTCTAAATACGACGGATTTCATAACTCATCATGATTTACATGGTCGTGCTGTTTATCATTATCGATTTCCATTGTAAGCTTTCCTAGTCCTAGTCTTGTCTAGTACAACAAGTTATTAATCTTAATTAGGTACCTACTCGTTTTAAGATTGTCATAAATAATATTTTTCAATATGTTTTCTATTTCATTTTGAGTACTCTTCTGCTATATCTTCAGAACCCAGGATTTAATAGCAATGAAATTTATACAGTCTTATTTTGAAGATATACTAAATCTAATTTAAAAAGAATGATCAAAATCCGTCCAGAAACAAAAAAAATACATACCTCAAAAACTACACAGTTTTACCCAAATTTTTTTTTGCTACATTTTCCGATAATTTCGAAAGTCCAATAACAATGAAATTTATACCAGTCTACTACGAAGATAATCTGAATCGAACGCAAAACCAGCTATCAAAATTGGTTCAGAAACATAAAAGTTGCAGACGCTACGTTTTCTACGTGATCTTATGGATTTATTGCTATATCTTCGGAATTCAACATCTAATAATTACCAATGACATTTATATATGATTATTCTGGAACTATAATGAACCCAAAGCAAAAAGAATGACCAAAATCGATTCTGAAACAACAAAGTTACGGCTGAATACACAAAAAATACACAATGAAAACCTCCTTTTTTGAAGTCGCTTAAAAATGACTAACGAAATGTAGTTTAATATCATTTTGTATACGCCCAAAACTCATTTAGCACAATAATAGCTTGTACGCACATTCATTAATCCAAACTGCGTTCTACTTACTAAATAAAAGTCTTTAAAACGTTACATAATCCCTTCATCTACTCACACTTCTAATTGTTCTTTATTGGACACCCTCCTCATCAGGTAGGTTCATTCTCCGTATTGATTACTATCATTATGATTACAGTGGTAAACTACAAAATAATGATGCAAAAGAAGCATAAAGTATTTAAGATGATTATAACGAAACGGTAGACAAGTGTTAATGGGAAGTTCTACAATCCCACCTCCGCATCTTAGTAGATGATATCATCACCTTAGTATTATGGAATTAACACATGAGCCCACATTTTTAGCCAAGTATAAAGAAATCAGAATAATTGAGAACCAAACAGAATGAACATGATTTTATATTTTATGAATTATTAATTTAGGTTTATAGCTTGGCAGCTAGGCTTTTAAGCCAGATAGATCTTCGTTTACAATATGGTTTCTTCATTTTCTTAAGTCTATGTGTAGCACAGCTGAACTGTAGGTAATCAGCTAGTGCCATTCAACGGAGTTCTTGTGACAACTAAAAAGGCCACATTTGACTATACAGTTCACATTTCTCACAAAACACATAACGACTACTCAAAAACTATCAATATCCTACAACTATTGTTCATTTTAGAGTAATTTTACACATTTTTAGAAAATAAAACTGCACAGCACAACGTCTTCTTTCAGTTCCCGCCAAAAACTCCTATATTTTATGTATGAATGCGAATAAAAATATTGTTTGAACAAGTAATAATGACCTTTAAGCCAAGTCTTATTTATCTTTATTACTTAGTTACTTAAAATCTAGCATTGGCAAAATAATATATCTTTCATTGATGCCATACATTGCCTAAAAAGGAGTTCTTGTACTCTTATTGAGATTAGATTTTGCTTGACAGTTCACATTTTCCACATGAATATACATACAATATTTGCTTAAAAACCTTAAATGTAGTACAATCCAATACATGACTTTAGAGTTCTGTGGGAATTTGACAAAAACGAAATCCTTATGTTTTTATCATATCCATCTGTCTGTGTTTGTATGACACTATCGTTTTTCTTAGAACCTATTGAGTCACTATATAGAGTTTATATAAACTTGTAATTTCTAAGAAAAATATAATAGCAAAACTTGATAGAAAGATGATGTCTAGTTGGCAGCCCTAGTATAGTGCTTTACTAGGGCTACCAACACTAAATAAAAAAAATAGAATTTTAAGTTAGAACAACCAGGACAATTTAGATTAAAAACAGGACAGAGTGATAGAGTTATAATGGTAACATTAATTATTAACGTAGTGAAAATAGGTTAAATGAAATTCAAGTAATGATAATAATCATATTTTTTAATAACAAAAGTATTTGAATAAAAAATGATACTAGTCAGTGAGCTTTTATATATACTAGAGTAGCAACGTCTTACAAATAATTCTTTAAAATGCGTAGCCACTTGCGAGTTTAAGACGTAGCTTTGAAATCTAATGTAATGCCAACAGTTTGTCAAAGTAAACTATATTTGTCTCTTTTCTTCCATAGTCCAATCAATTACGTTAAAATGAGACAAGCATTGCTTTCGTGAAAACGGACAGAGTTGCCAGTAGTCAAAATATCCCCAGATTGAACGTGTTTTTGACTTCGTTTTTTATAGAATATAAAACTTACAATATATACTTAGTACATAATTATTATAAGAGTCTGTATAGCGATGTTTAAAAATATATATTTTTAGTGAACTGGTTTTAATTTGGTTTTACTGGCTTGCTTTATATCTTTACAATGATACATTTTAATAAAACATGTGCAAAGGTTCAATTCACGTTAACAGAGTGATAACTGACAGAATGCGTTTTTAGATCGATTTCTCAACAGTTTTTTACAGTAGTTATACACACTTTATTGCGGTGAAAAAAATATATGTCAATCTTGATCATATTTCTGACGTAAACTTTGTACTCGGAACGCATTTGCGATAAATTTTCTCGATAGAAAATAATTGCAAAGTAACCTCTAAACGAGTTATTCAATCTTCGTTATTGTTATTACTGTTAATCGTACATCGCTAAAATAAATAACAGTAACATATCATATTATAACAAATACAATTATAGAGTTTTATTCGGTTACTTAACTTAATTTGGAAGTAATTAATTATTTTATTAAAAATGACTGCAAAAATCCCGCCTGCCGGTCCCAATGTATGGAATTTATCATTCCGCAGGATGGCTTCGTGCTTAACGGTCATGTCGCTTTTTGTAGCTCCGCTGCTAAAAACTAATTTTAAATAAATGAAGGAGCAATAATAACCAGAATTTTGACGCGGTCGCGCTGTACTTATTTGGCGTATACGGTAGAGGTCAGTTCTAAATCACAGGATGTATGGGTTCGAACCCTATTAGTTTCACTTGATCTAGAAGATTTTTTTTTATATGAAAGTTGATAAAATGCTCTGTTTCTCTTCCTAAATAATTTTATAAAATGCAAGAAAATACTTTTCTAAATTTTTATATTTCATTTCATCTGGACTTTTATACTATTGACAATAAAACGTATTTAAATCAATCTTACTGGTAAAATAAAAATTCGAAAGCGCCATCTATGTTTCTCAATAGAAAATTACGTTGACACGTGGATAGTTAGAAATAATATGAAGATTCAAATTCAAGTTGAGTGCTCGCTCCATTTTCCTTTTCTAACTATTTTTTTATTTAGCCCTATTATGTTTTTAACACGCTTTTATTAGCTTCACCTGTATGTATGTTTGTAACCGACCCCTTTGAGCTCGATTTTGTCCTACTTTGAACGATCAGATTTTATTCAAACTTTGCACACCTGTCAAAGGTCGATGACAATGCAAATATATAGTACCATGGAGCTGATCCGATGATGGAGCCGGAAGGTGGCCATAGGAGCTCCTGTACTAAACAAGATAGACCTTTCGTGTTTGGGCTAGTATGTTTATATCGCGTGACAATGCAAAAATATGGTGCCATGGAGCTGATCTGATGATGGAGTCGGAAGGTGGCCAGAGGAACTCCTGTACTATAGAAGATAGACCCGTCGTGTTTGGGCTCGTATGTTTATATCGCGTGACAATGCAATAATATGGTACCATGGAGCTGATCTGATGATGGAGTCGGAAGGTGGCCATAGGAGCTCCTGTACTAATCAAGATAAACCCTTCGTGTTTGGGTTCATATGTTTATATCGCGTAACAATGCAATAATATGGTACCATGAAGCTGATCTGATCATGGAGTCGGAAGGTGGCTATAGGAACTCCTGTACTAAACAAGATAGACCCGTCGTGTGTGAGCTCGTTTTACTTATCTTGGCTAGCACTCTGCTGCTACATTATATGCAGGATCTCAAAAGATTGTTTTAAAAACATTAAAAAAAAACAACTAAAAATGAAAAATAGATAATAGTTTAAAAAAAGCGCTTTGAATACACCCCTCGCTTTTTTTAAGACTCCATTCATCAGAAACCAAATGTATTAAATTTTATTATCTGTTTTTTAGTTGGATTTTTTATGAAAGCGTGTTTTTTAGTTTTTTTGAAACTATTATTTATATCTATTATTATTTACTTTATAGTTCTTATCTATACAGATAAATAAAAGTGAAGTGCCTGTTTGAAATCCCAAAATAAAATCTAAAAAAATCGGACCAGGCGATTCCGAAAATGCTATTTATAGAATTTTTGCCTGTCTGTCTGTGTGTCTGGATGTTCCGGCTAATCTCTGACACAGCTGGATCGATTTTGACGTAATTTTCATTAGCAGATAGCTGATGTTATAAGAAGTAACTTAGGCTACGTTTTTAGGGTTCCACGAAAAAAAATCCACAAGTATATTTGTCTCACTGTTTGTTATCCTTTTATGGAAAGACTATTGAACCGATTTGGCTGAAACTGGGTACATATGTTATGTTAATACCGAGGGTGGCCAAGAACTACTTTTTATCCCGAAAAATGAGATAGTTTCCCAGATGAAAATATATTTGGCCGAACGGGTCTAAATGATCGAAATGGCTGAAATGACTGAAATGGCCGAAATGGTCGGAATAGCTGAAATGGTCGAAATGGCTGAAATGACCCAAATGGCCAAATGGTCGAAATGACCGAAATGGCTGAAATGACTAAAATTTTTGATATGGCTGAAATGGCCCAAATGGCTGAAATGGCTGATATGGCCAAAATGGCTAAAATAAGTGAAATGGCCGAAATGACCGAAATGGCTGAAATGACTGAAATGGCTGATATGGCCCAGATGGCCGAAATAACCGAAATGGCTGAAATGACTGAAATGGCCGAACGGGTCTAAATGATCAAACGGCTGAATGGCCCAAATGGTCGAATTGACCGAAATGGCTGAAATGGCTGAAATGGTCGGAATAGCTGAAATGGTCGAAATGGCTCAAATGGCCGAAATGGCTGAAATGACTAAAATTTTTATATGGCTGAAATGGCTGAAATGGCTGGAATGACTGATACCAAAATGGCTGAAATGAGTGAAATGGCCCAAATGGCCGAAATGGCTGAAATGCCCCAAATTTCTGATATGATCCAAATAGCTGAAATGACTGAAATGGCCGGAATAGCTGAAATGGCCCAAATGGCGGAAATAGTTGAAATGACTCAAATGGCCCAAATGTCCCAAATGGCCGAAATAGGTGAAATGATTAAAATGGCTGAAATGGCCAAATGTCCCAAATGGCCGAAATGGCTGAAATGATTAAAATGGCTGAAATGGCCGAAATGACTGAAATGGCTGAAATGGCCGAAATGGCTGATATGGCCGAAATGGCCTAAATGTCCCAAATGGCCGAAATGGCCGAAATGGCTGAAATGGCCAAATGGCCGAAATGCTGAAATGGCCCAAAAGCCGAAATAGCTTAATTGAGTGAATTGGCCCAAATGATGAAATGGCCGAAATGGCTGAAATGGCCCAAATAGCTGAATTGAGTGAATTGGCCCAAATGACTGAAATGGCCCGAATAGCCGAAATGACCGAAATGGCTGAAATGGCCAAATGCCGAAATGGCTAAATGGCTGAATGGTAAATGATAAATGACTGATATGGCCAAATGGCTGAAATGATGAATGCCCAAATGGCCGAAATGACGAAATGGCCGAATGGACTAAATGGTGAAATGACGAAATGAAATGACTGAATGCAAATGGCCCTAATGGCCGAAATGGCGAAATGACTGAAATGACTGAAATGGCCCAAATGGTCCTAATGGCCGAAATGACTGAAATGGCTGAAATGGCTTTAATGGTCCAAATGGCTAAAATGACTGAAATGGCCCAAATTTCAGCAAATCGTTCCAGTAGTTGTTCCGTGAAAACGGAACAAACAGACAGACAGTTTCTTTCGTATTTATAATATTAATAGGGATAATAGGGAAGGGCTAATATGAATTCATTGTTATTCTATAATACATCTAAAAACTAATATCATTAAAATATTTTTTACTGTATCAAATTTAGTTAGAAAAAGTGAAAAAAAGAACAAATTTTATGGGGATCGAGTGCTATACCTCCTCACCACCAGAGTATTAGAATACCATTTGGCTAAACATGTTTAGTATTACATGTCGAATTTTCAATATGTATTATCCATGTGAACTCCTCTCACTTTAGGATGTGAAACACCGATTTGAATTAGGAATGTACAGGCTCTAGGGAAGGAATAATATGAACTCATTGGTGTTCCATAGTACAATGAAATAATTTTAATAAAATTTACCTATCTAAAAAGTTCTTGGGGAAAAAAAAACGTAAAGCCTGAGAGGAGGATTTGAACCCTGTACCTCCTAGTTACTGTTGAGCATGGTAAGCCGTTGGGCTAAAGACGCTTAGGAAGTTATATCAAAATTTCAATAGGAATTACGCATACAAACGGTCTATCTCACTTTAGGATAGTTTGTCTCGCTCTCGTGGGCTTTAGAATGAAATAAATTGAATCAAGTCGGCATGGCCGCGGTGCGCGTCGGTATGGTCAATTGCAATATTTCGCCACGGTCGAAGTTTTATTTGGCGCTGTTCCATCAAAGTAAATATCGGACGTGCGGGGTTGATTTTATGAAATGCCGATTTGAATTAGGCGTACATAGCCTCTTAAGGGCCTAAAATCGTCTACTTTGGAGAATCGCTACGTATCTAGATATACTAGTAAGACATAGCGTAAGGTTCCACTTTATATCGATACTTGTCAAGTTCGTCATGTAAATCTGCGAAGATGGCCTGATAGTAGAATGACCGCCACTTTTGACTTAGACAAACAAATAAGGATCATTCTAACTGCTGCTGAACCTAACACTATTTTATGATAATTATTGACTACTAGAGTTTACCCCGCGGCTGCGCCGTGGGTTAACCTCTAGTGCGTGTCTCTTGTTTATAGAGCAAGCGCTACAGGTTATATTATATTAAATTTTTATGTTTTGTTTGCCCACGGAAGATTCACTTCATTTTATATCGCTAATTATACCATCCCCAATCTATCTGTAAACAACATAAATTACAAAACTTGACCAAAAAGGCCAAAATGGTCAAAATGACCAAAAAGGCCAATATGACCGACATGGCCAAAACGACCAAAAAGGCCACAGTGACCGACATGGCCAAAATGACGGAATAGGCAAAAACGACCAAAAAGGCCAAAATGACCAAAAAGGCCACAGTGACCAACATGGTCAAAATGACCAAAAAGACCAAAATGATCAAAAAGGCCAAAATAACCAAAAAGGCAACAATAACAGAAATGACCAAAAAGGCCAAAATACTCAAAATGATCAAAACGGCCAAAATGACCAACATGGCCAAACTGACCGAAAAGGCCAAAGTGACCGACATGGCCAAAATGAGTAAAAAGGCTAAAGTAGCCAAAATGACCAAAAAGGCCAAAATGAAAAGTATCCTTTGTCCACCCTCAGTATTTAATTTACATACGTACCGAATTTCAGCCAAATCGGCCCAATAGCTCTTCCGTAAAAGCATAACAAACAAAAAGACAAATATATTTTTATCCCGGAAACTATCCCATTTTTCGGGATGAAAAGTATCCTATGTTCATTCTCGGCATCGAAAACATATATATACTGAGTTTCAGCCAAACGGAACAGACAGACAGAGTTACTTTCGCATTTATAATATTAATAGGATGTAGTATCATAAAAAAATTAATAAGCATATTAGAGTCGTTGCCGAAATTTTATTATTAAAACACACAAAATTTATTGGCGTACGCTTCCAACATTCACTTTTCAAGAACTAAACACCAAAAAAATTGTTAAAAATAAAATCGTTAAAATTTTAATTCGTTTTACTGACAAAAACAATGCACGATATAGTATTTTGTTTTCTAATGTTATTTTTAAATAATGCGGTCAAAATTAAACAAACTTACTAGTGAAAGCTAACGTCACTTGCTTTATTATAATTTTCGGACGTGATACACCACTTTTAACAGTACGTTTCACCATTTTGAATACGTTTTTACGCCCGTCGCGGATACGTCACACTCGCTTAATGTCTAACTCACAACTGGGGCCAGATATGCCTGCGGGCATCTTCGAAGTGGCAACACGTCGGTGCTGTAAATTGCGTATCTAGTTATTATAAGATCATTGATACTAGTTGAAAGTTCGAAACTCACGAGTCATGAGGCCGTCTGTAACATATGAATTGTAAAAGTGGCGCGCGTATTTTAAAATACATGACCTTATCAGGGTGCTTTAAAAACTAACCAGGACATCCCAGGACATTACAAAAACTAGAAAATTACCTAGGAAACAGGACGGTTGGCAACTATACGCCATAATAAAACCGCGAAGCTACTATAAATCAGAGGAGAGATTGAATTTGCTTTATTAAATATAGCTTATACATATATAAGTTGTGACACAAAATTAAAATCAAAGTGTGTCACTTCTAATTTTATTAAATTTTGTGTATGGACAAGAGACCGCTATTAATTATTCATCACTAATTAGCAGTTTGGTATCTGAGTCGGTCGGTAGATCAGAGCGAGTAGCTCATGCCGGAAACAGGAAGACGGCAATCAACATTCCTAAAAATATCACACATTTGGTGTTCATCCGGCAAACTGAGCGCCGACGTCGCGTCGGTTCCGCCGCTCTACAAGTCTATTGCGGCGGGTTATTATTCACTATCGCTTCCACCAAATAATTTATGAAAGTTAGTTAACTTATTGTTCCATTTAAATGGAGATAAAACGTAAACTAACATTTTTGTATTACTTTCTACCATTTATGCTCTTATGTATAACGTAATACAAAATGTGGTCTATATGCAATTACGTAAATGAACTTCATGTACAAAAATATATAAATGAACACTTATAAGTCTATAAATTTTGTATTATGAATAATAATTAAGGGTTTGATAAAGGAGTATATATGGATTTGCATATAGTGATTTATAATAATATTTGATCTTATTTGTGATGTTATCTTTAGAGCATTTCCTAACACGAAAAAATCAGTTTCTAGGATAAAATACTCTAAATCCAATCTTGTTATATAAATAAAGAGTATGTCGCATACCTATATGAAATATAGCTTTTAATTAACATAATCATGAGAAGAATGCATTTAAAGGAGATCATAGTTAACTATAGAAATATAATAAAATGTTTTATTTTAAATCATATTTTGTACTATCATATATATTCTATGTATCATATTTGTGGAAACGAAGATCTTTTTTAAAGAAAGTAAATACTTATAATAATAATAATAGCTCATAAACGTTCTACTGGTGGGCTCGAGGTTGTTTATGTTAGAAGAACAGACCCTCCATGCTTATCTAACGCGACTTCTTAAGATACGTAAGCAGGACAATTGGATATAGTAGCAAAGGTTTGTACCGGAGCCAGCAAAGATGCAAGAATAGAAAGTTTGGGCTCCAAACTCCAATATATTGACCGAATCTAATGTGTACACACTTAAGTAGCTTATCGTCCTGTAATAATGTGTAATAACTGTAACCGATAACATCGACCTTCCTATCGAAAAAAAGCGTTCAATATTTATCGAAATGTCATCGTCATAAGCATTATTTATTGTCCGGCCGGCCGCGGCTGATATTACGATTCCTGGCAAGTCCGCGCGTCTAGTACTCGCCGGCTCATAATTAGATAATTTCTATTATTTATATGCGAAGTGCTGTATGTGATGCGCATTGAAACCGCACTGCTTCCTTCGGTGTGTTGTACGAAGAAATCCGTCGACGGGTTCTGGTTAAAGAGGATGTGGCCCCTGCCCCCGCCCGTGGTGCCAGCCTGCGATCAGGGCTGCCACCGTAGTGCTTTCGGACCTTGATCTAGCGCAGGGTAACATAGCTTCCATTTTTACTAAACAACTCCCACTGCCGAATCTAGTAGTGACTTTTGAATGTTAGGTAAATATATGTAATAAATTAATGTACTTACTTTGAGTGTTTGCTTTTAGGCACTTTGGTAAACAGTTCCACTTGATGGCAAGTGGTTACTGTCGCCCATGAGCATCTTTACTTAGGGTGCCGATGCGTTTCCTACACCACTGAGACTTTAAAAGATGTGTTTACGCCCTTTTACCATATGGTAGCGCTCTGGGAGAACTGCAGGAGGGTTTTAGATTAAGTGTAAATGGTCCACAAGCTTTATTATTTTAGTCCTATATTCTTATTGTGACAATGCTAAAGTATAAATATACCATATGCATGCTTCGAAACGTTTTTGCGTTAGTAGAAATTGTATATTTACAAGAATTCTGAACTTGAAATTTAAATTGCCTTGTACAATCAGCAAAAAGAGGCTCGTTACAGTTTGAAGAAGACGATAAATTTACAATCAAAAGTCAAATAAATAATAATTATTTACATTGCTGATTGTTGTGAGGCTCATATTTGGTTTTAGGTTGTAGTTTGATAATTAATAAACTAATTGATTTTATTTGTGATTCGTTCTTGTTATTTATTGTTCAGTGTTATTACTTATTGCTAATTGTTGTTATTTGATATTACAGTTGTTAATTAAAAATGATTCCAATGTTGGAAAATGGTCGAGGTAAGCCTTTGACTTCCCAAACTATAAAAGTTTTGTAAAATTTTATAGTTTTACTTAAATAAAGTACTGTACATGACTAAAGAACAATGGAAATTTTTGTCTACATGCTATTGAAGAGGAGAAATTTTATGTCAAGGATGAGGCTTTAGATATAATATAAGAACAGGTTACAATTAGCACAAATGATTTATCGGATGAGGAAGAGTACGAAATGTCTGGACTAGAAGAATTTTACTATTAAGATTATGTTTAATATTTATTATTTTAATATCATTTAATATTATTAGTTTTTGTTACTTGCCTATAAAAATATGTAAAAAGTTTATATATTTATGTGCTGACCGTACACTACTACAAACGCAAAAACTTCTTAAAGCTAATTTATCTATACTACTATATTTGATGCCTCTGTGGTGAGCGGCTAAGCTTGCCGCCTACCTCACTGCACGCAGAGGCTCCGGTTCAATTCCTGTATAGTAAATTTCGGAACGTATTTTCTCGTTATTTACCATGTTTGGGTGTTTGGATCGCCCAGAGTGTCTGTTGTATATTACCATAACAAGCGTAACTTGCTTAATTTGGGATATACAATGTGTGTTTTGTCTGCCGATTATTATTATATTTGAAGGATCGTATAGACAAATGAAAAGAACAACAATGGTTCGTCGCCGCTACGGAACGCTTCGATCTACGTAGTAGTACCATATGCACTTGGCCGTTTTATTTTTAATTTTCATCGTCTAGTGGAATCTAGCGTTTTTCATAGCTCATATAGCCCTCAACACTCGTACTCAAGTGGCAGCCCTGCAGCTGATCATTTCATTTAAGCGGCTTCTCCACGATACAACTTGCTAACGTACCGTACATCCGTTTAAGGAAGTGGGCGATGTTTCTGGGCTCTAGATTACACATGTGTACACAACACATCTAAATTGGCATGCAGGAAGCAAACGTCATGAACTCATGAGTTCATGACTACTACCAAGGGACAAAAGATATGAGTTTTTTTTAAACTAGTTTTTACAAAATTGCGGACAGTGTCCTTTTTTTAAAATTATATTAAAGTAAGAAGAACCCAACGTTTCCTATTTTATTGACATCTAGTGGACCCGGCAGACGTTCTTATGGCCTGAAATTTGAAATATAGAACCCAATTGCAACGCCACCTACCGGGTCCAGTTGTGAATTGAAACCATCCCCGGATCCACTCAAATACCCAGTCAAAATTTCTTCAAAATCAGTCAAGTCGTTTTTGACAACAGCAATTGATTTTTAAATATAAAAACTATACCAACTGTTATTATTATTATGATCGTTCTATGCAGTTACTGCATTCGGGTAACTTTGAATCTCTAACCATCGGAAACTACACCATTTTTTTGCATAAAAAGTGTACTATTCATTTATAAAACAGTGAAGGAACATAATATCTCTTTCATTTATTTAGAATGTGTTTATATATAGCTTCAGTAATATCACAGAATAAGAATCTTACAGTAAATACATAAAAAATATTAAATACGAAACCGTTATAGAATCATCATGTCCGCCATATCGTAATTATATGTCAAATATTTATTGTAAGATTACATTTTGAAATAATGATAACAATTTCATTTATCAAGACGACTAGGAAACACTTGTAGCGAAAAACCTCAACAGGGAAGCAACATGACTCGTGAACAAAGCCCCTTAGGACAAGATCCTGTCGTGAGTGGCACTATCGGTCGCTTTTCCTGCAGGTGACGTCCGACTCAAGTTTTTCATTTCCTCTATGGTAATATGGTTAAGCGTGTCAGCTTACTAATGAGATCGTAAAAAACAACTCACGATTTACAAATACACAATATGCTCTTGGTTCATACGAACTATGTTAATCGTATGTTGGTTTTATTTGTACATTACATATATCCCGCAATGATTTCTTGCGATATTAAACCGAAAAAGAGTTAGGATACCAGAATAGGTATGAAAACCAGTACAGAGTAGATGCACTAATAAAAAGCATAATAGATCATTCCATATTGACGAACAGTTATTATTTCCGGATCATGAAAATCACAATTAGTTTTTATTTTTAAAATGGTATGACTTCCCATAACCGTGGTCACACGCTCACGAATCGAGAAAAATGACAAAAACTTAAAAAATACTGAATCCATAACGAGGAGTCGTTATGGCAAAATGTTTTTTTGACATATCAGTTCATACGATTCGCATTTTGTTTGAACTGTTTATATAAAAATCACCAATCGTCTATGAATGTGAACTTCATGAAGCGGACTTTGGGCGTCGAAGTGTACTTACTGTCCGTACGCATCCAAGATTTTGGCTCGAGTCAAGAATCGTTTGTTCCTGGAAATCTCGAAATACAGGGTAAGCCTCGTTCTAGTAATAGAAGTCTTATCTTTTAAAACTTTTACTTACAAACCTATAACTAGTAGAACTTTAACACCCATTAAATGGCCCACTACCTAATGGAGTAACGACAGCTACTCAACTAGTGCCATCTAGTGGCGTAAAGAACGTATGATTTTTCCAAGGAAAATACACAAAAATATAAAACTAAAATAAAAACTAAACCATTTTTCACATTTTTTTATTTTATTACGCATTACACAAAACTGAATCCTTATTATAATCTACTAGCGCCATCTATCTCAATGATGGTGATTTGGTGTGAAATGAAAACACTAGTGTGCTAATTTCTAATACCTATTTGTGATTGTTTTTGTAGATTATAGAGGGCGTGTTACGAACTGGTTTATACAATTTTGGCGCTCCACATTCTCCACCTCACGAGCATGTCGCAGTAACGCGTTCCACATTCTCGATTCTCTCGAGTGTTATGATCCCTTTAAGAGCTTTCAGAGCTGTTTGTTTCAACGAAAAATGTATGTAAAAAAAATATTTTCCAGTATGCTTATATTTATACAGAGGTGAATTTTTCAAATATGCCTCTACCCCCAAACTCAAATTATAAGTAATAACGAAAAATACTCCAATGGAATTTCAGGGCCGATGTTGATAGAAACTAAAGCGGTATCAATAGATTTTTGAAAAATCAATTACCCTGGTCAGGAATTGAAGATTGATTTAAAAAATCGAATCTAATTTTTCTCTTAATTACGCGTTTGACATTCCTTCACAGAAATTGATCCTTACAAGCTTATACTATGGGTTGGTGTGATAAAACAGTACATGTGGGGTTTTTTTTCAAAATGAGTCATTCGATTCCTGATGAGGGCAATTGGTTCTTCAAAAGACTAATGAATAGTAATGCGAATAGTCTTAACCAAATACGGCCCCGAGACTAGTTTGAGTATTTTTTGCTATACCTTATAGTTTCGCATATAGCCATAGAGGCCTAATTTAGAAATTCATATTGTATGTAAAAATATATTCAACTGTGGCACAGAAACGTCATGTGTTTATTGGATGAATGAACATTTGCATTTATATCCAGCCCATAAACGTTACACGGCTGGATTTGGAGATCCCATTTACAGTGCAACCGGCAATATACCCTCCACACTTGTCCAAGGCGGATTGGCGGTTTTAATACTTTGAGTACCTCGATGTGCAGGTTTCAACACCAGATTTTTCTTCACCGTCAGCATGTAAATGTAACAATATACATATTGGGTCAGAAAATTGCAGAAGAGAAGAGCTCATAACATTTAGTTATAAGTAAGTTATTTTCAGTCTATTTGTAGTATTTTATGTATGCACTTATTTGTGGATTGCAATCCAAATTTTTGTTCAGTATGCTTTTGTAATGATTGTAAGTTGTTTTGTGCATCAATAAATAAAAAAAAGAAGTGTATGCTTTCTAGCCAAAACTCGAACACGCACCCTTTGAGTTTGAAACGCGAGTGCACTAATAACTAAGCTACCAAGGCTTAATATACGGAATGGCAATCTCAAACTTCAACACTGAAGCTATATAAAAACAACTGGATTTTTTTAGATTTCTTGTCTGTTTGTTCGGGAGTCATGTAAAAACTGCTGGGCCGATTTCGATGCGGTTTTCGCTTATGGATAGCAAATTCATAGACTTAGAATCTACGCTACTATTTATCCCGGGAATCCCGAGGGAATTCTTCTGGAAACGGTTTTAAATAGTCAGATTTAAAAAAATGGGTTTTTTTTCTGATCGATAGCAAGTTTTATGAAATAAAATGTGTGATATCTTTTGTCAGGAGTCCCGCGGGAATCCTCCCGGGAGCGGTATGTAGTTGTTCGGGCGCATACAAATTTGCTTATTTCGATACAGTTTTTATTAAAACGAAGGCTTAGATTCTTTTTACATGCTGCGGTATTGTGTCCCGAGAATTCAAGTCAAGCGTGGGCGAAGTCGCGGGCATATCCTAGTTAGCTAATAATTAACGAAATTCAGAAATGTTTCTAGAAATTAGTAAATAATGTGAAATTAGTATTAATAATTATAATTCTGCAAGAGATCGCCTCTGTCGAGAAAGCTTGTGCATAAACTTTATTTATTCCTAAATCGTATATAACTAGATGGCGCCACACATTTATTTTTGTTTCTTGACATGTTATTACTTAAAACATATTTTTTAGATCAAATGAATAAAAAAGGTACTATTAAATTACATTTTGACTACTAAAAATCTAAGTAGCCTATTGGGTTTTTTCAAATCTTCCCCTCCATATATATTTTATAATTAAAAACTATAATTTATAATACATACTTATATTTCAAGTCAACGTAACTTAATTAAATAACTACTTATGAATATACTATGTATATTGTATAATTTTATATTGATATATTAATATGCCTGTTTCCTGTTTTTGAACAAAAACTGATATAATATTCATATAACTCACAGCATTATTATACATAATACACTGAGTAATAAAAACCTAGGTATTGTTAAATAGCATAATAATACTTATTTGGAAAAACCTATACTTAACAATTTATAAGAAACAAAATTGAGATTTGGTCACTTAATTATCCTAGAAACAAGTGCAACAAGGTGTCTGTTCGACAATGTCTATCTAAGGTGTAATAATAATCTAATTAAAATATTGGATTTTCTGCTAATATTTGTGCTCTTAGAGCTTATTTAAGTGCATAAAATTCGATCTGGATTATAATAATTAAATGTAGATAGAAAGTGTACGTGTAAAAAAATTAAGGGCACTTGTGAGTTCTTAAAAATTTATAAAACATAAAAAATATGAACTCGTGAAAGTACATTAGTCATTCTTATATTTTTAAGAGTTAGAGAAAATATTTAAGACAGTAAGGTTGCAGGCAAAAGGTCACCGACCAGCACCAGTGGTGACCACCACGAGTTCGGCGAGTCCCTACAAAATGTATAAAAAGCGTGCCAAGTAGTTTGTGCTGGCCACCGGGCACTGTGGTCGGTGGCCCGTTTGCGCCCAGCGTACGTTAAAAAAGAGATATTTTATAACACAACTATTCCAAAACACGTTGAATGGAACAAAATGCGAATTACAATGACTAGTAAATGCTCAATGGACGGTATTCATTCGGAACACATTTATACGTAGAACAGTCTCACTCGAGACGTGGTGATTAGGAGATCTCCATCAAAGAACTTGGTCTCGATAACTACATTACCACTGTAAAGAAAAATTAAACTATGATTAATATAATGTCAAAAAATATAGAAACGACTACACTACGACACAGAAGAAAATAGAACTCTGTTATGGTACTTATTTTATAGCTGTAATTAGTGTAGAACGACTTAATCTTTATTTTATGGCATTGCCCTGAAGCTTGCCAGATGTGTAAATTACTATTTCTCGGAAATTCACAGGTGTTTCCGAGTGCCGAGTGGTGCACTGGCACGCGGTCGATTTTTTTTTGTGTTAGTATAAAACAATGCCCGAACGGAGAGATGGGGCAGTCAATCGACGACTGCGATACAATTAAAACGTACAGTACTTTCGATTAGCGACATAGTGATAGACTTTGCACGTGTTGAATTGCATTGAATCGTGCAGTGTGAACTGATTGCATCCACTTTTATTTTGTACTGGTTTTATGTGTGTTTGTACAGTTCTAATAAATTCTATAGTAATTCCAACGGCATTCATTTAAATTCTAGTCCTGTAGCTCATAACACTATAATAGAAATGGCTCGAATTTGTGCGATGCATTTAAAAATTTTAAAAATCAGGTGGGATAATTCGGAGTAGCAAATTTCATGTTTTTTAATCTGTCTACCTCTTAGAGCATTACATGAAAACTACTGAAAGGATTTTAAAGGAAACTCGACATGAGCTAGGTTATACCCATAACTAACGAACTTAGGACATATTGAGTTAAATGAAATACAAAATATAATACTTACTTAAGCACATGGGCTGGCATCATTTGGGACTCAGGCGCAGACTCAATTATAGACTGCCACGTATTGGTAGAGTTTTCTATAACAAAGCCAAACTCAAAGAACCATTCTTCAAGGCAGCGACCCTTGAACAGGACTTTCTGTAATTTAAAGTATATAACAACTTATTACTCACTAAAGTTAATTACTAAAATGACGAAATAATCTTAGCAATTTGGGCATGTTGCAACTTGGATATCTATTTGGTAGAAAATACTTAATTGCTAACGAAAATAAATACTTACAAAGCAATTAAACAATTTGTTAGAGTATACTATCAAGGTCTAGACTCTAGAGCCTTTGTTATAACTACCAGTCTTATTATTTTATTTTTGATGCTGACATGTTTGATTGTCCTTATTCATATATTTTATGTTTGCTAGTAGAAAAACTGGCAAATGAGTCCACTTGGTGGTAAGTGGTTGCATCGCCCATGGACATCTGTAAAATTAAGGCAAGCTGATACCTTGCCTACTTCCTTGAGACTTTATAATATATCTGTATACACCCTTTTTAAAGAGCCCCATATTTTCTTTCCTACTTCAACAATGTAATTTTATTGAATTATTATTATAGATGTAAAGTATGATTGGCAGGTGCATCTTGCACTTGCATATATACAAATTTCTCATTTATATTTATTCTGAATAATTTCATTCCTAGGTTGCACTATCCAACAATACAGTTTACCCTACTACTTACTTGTTCTAGTCTGAAGCGGTCCATAGGCTCCACAGAGCTGAAGTTCATTTCTCGGGAGACTACTCTGCACTTGAGAATACGCTTAGGGACTCGAGCCTCATGTTCAGTATCTGGGTTAGAGAGATCTTCATTGTGCTGCCACAGGATCTTACCTTAAAATTAACTATATTATTAACAAAGACATATACAGACGGTTACAGCATTAATACTTTACATTCACGCATATAGGAAGGTGAACCAAAAAGTTCTTCAAATCAATATTAAAAAATGCAATTATTTAAAGGAAAATATTGTATTTTTCTACATAATGTCTCCCTCCAATGCACAACCATATCCCACATCATTATCCTGAAATTTAGTTCCACTAATCTCCTCTTTCAATTTTGGGAATAAGTGAAAATGGCTTGGCTATGGTGAGTGGTCAAGGAGATTGAACCAGCACAGTGATTGTATTAAGCGCAATTTCCTATCAATAAGTGAGTGTTATCTTGAAGAAACTAAACATCCAACAACAGATTTCCAGGATGTTTTGATGCACACACTTTTGGAATTAAGTTTGCTTATTAGGATCCAGTTATCGGCTGGCCTTTTGCTATGTGATTAATAAAATGGATTCCTTCACTATCCCAAAACAATGAAGGCATAACCTTGCCAGCGGTAGGAGCAACTCGAAATTTCTTAATGGATGGAGAGAATGGTCATTACCAAGACATGCTTTGCTCTTAGTTTCAGCATCGAAATGGTAGACCCATATTTCATCCATGGTGATAAGACACTGGCAAAAAATATCCAAATCACACTAAAAAATTAGAGAT
This sequence comes from Dendrolimus punctatus, assembly GCA_012273795.1. Classification (NCBI taxonomy): domain Eukaryota; kingdom Metazoa; phylum Arthropoda; class Insecta; order Lepidoptera; family Lasiocampidae; genus Dendrolimus; species Dendrolimus punctatus. The sequence continues at coordinate 7,578,796 of CM022529.1, read as the reverse complement.
TATTATGCTTAGAAATCCCCAAACCACATTGTGTTTTCTGTTTTTGTCGATTAACATTCCTGGCACCCATCTTCTTTTGAACCCCAGTGAATTGATTAAAATGGATTGAACTTGAACACTGTCAAATCTTTATTTATGATCTCAGCTGTATTTCTTACAGTTATTGTTCAGTTTTCCAAAACCAGTTTCTCAACCTTTTTGACATTTTCTTCCGTAAGGAACTGTTACCATCCTGTAAGAAGGACCAAGAACTGCGGGTCATCTTTTCCACTTAATCAACCTCTTTTAAATTTAGCCATCCAGGTAGAATAGGGTACAGCATCATTCCTTAATGTCTGAAAAAACTCTTCATAGACATTTATTCAAGTTGAGATATTTTATAATGGCACTAACACACTTTTATCCCTTATTTTGTGTTTTTAGCAACTCTTGCACATATTTATTATGAGCGAACAAACTGACAAAAACGGTTGGAATAAATATTGTGTAATTGACACTCTTTAATTTGGATATTGTACTTCTCCCAAAAAAGGATTTGTATATATGCACTTCTAAGAACTTTTTGGTTCACCCTCATAATTTTGTAAATGAGTATTTTTTTCTTAGCATGAGGTAATGCAGACAGGCAGATGGCCCACTAGATAGAGAGTGGTTACCATCGCCTATGAACATCTGTAATACCAAAGGTACTGCTCACATTAAAGAACTTCTTAGTTGGACTAATTACATAACTTTAAAAAACTAAAATATCTCTTAGAGATTCAAAGTTTTGTATATGAAAATATATGTGTGGTAGCTTACTAACAAAGGCATATATGCCACACACACCTGATACTCATGATACTGGTTCCAGTTCTAATAGGAGAGTATGCCTGTATATGACTGATTTGATGTTTTATATAGCGATGGTGAAGAAAAGCATTGTGAGGCAACCTACACATCAATATTATCAATGAATGAAACCTGCCAATGAGCCTGATAGAAGTATGGAAAGTATACTGCCTGTCTGTTCTAATAACTTAAAATAAACATTAAAATCTTCACCTGTATCTGCATCACGAAGGTTCATCCAGTTCCTGTTTGGTTTGTTAAGAAACTAATAAAAAAAGCAGCTCATTAACTCTTCATTGTATGAAATTCCCTTTCAAATATATAGACTTTTTTTAAGGGACATTGGAGCATATTTTCTCCCATTCCCCAAAAATTACAATTCCCCACTATGATATTCTTCTAAGAGGTTTGCACACCCTGTCAGTGTGACTCTAGATAATAATGGTTTGTATATGTAACATATTTTATGGTACTTTTGTCCACAGGATTACAGGTGTTTGAAATCAAATACCAATTAAAGATTTTCTTTTTTACATATCTCATCACCTGTCACTACTTTTTGTGCCCTTGGTAAAATTAATGCCTATGTGTAGGCGCCATTTCAACCAAAAATATAATAGAATAGACTTTTCAATAAATAAATTGATAACTAAGATAAAAAAATATCTTTAAGCAAATTATTTTTGAGTGTTTTCTTATGTTTCTGAATATAAAAAAAAATGCCACAAAAGTAGGTTGTCTGTATAAAATTGCAAGTGGGCTCATACCTATATTCCACCAGACTGACTCATGAAACAGGTGTTATTAGTACGTAAAGATCTGAGATAAAAGTAGGGTTTTATTCTGGAAAATTGAGAGGTTTGTTAATCTCGCAGTATTAACAAACCTCGGGAAAATATTTAAGGCATGGAGGCTAAAAACCATTATGTAAAGGATACACTTGGAAGCCTTTCAAAATATGGTGTACCCGGTCCTGTTTTGCTTCTTCCGCCGATATTACTTCCGTCATGATGTCTTGACGAATAACAAATTCGAAAATTCTATATTAAAGTTTCTCTGAATGTAATAAGTACTGATAAGCAAATACATAAAACAATATCTTAATAAATAAATAATTTGAAATATTACGTATACAATGCACAATACGTGTCAAAAAATGTAGACAATCGAGTATCGACAAGGGTATTGTCAAATGTCAATTGTCAATAACATTATAGAGCTAGATTATTATTTTTATTTAGGTTTATGGCTTGGCAGCTAGGCCTTTAAGCCAAATCTTAGTTTACAGTATAGTTTCTTCATTTTCATAAGCCTATGTGTAGCACAGCTGAACTGTAGGTAATCAGCTAGTACCAGTCAACGGAGTTCTTGTGATAACTCAAAAGGTCACATTTGACTATACAGTTCACATTTATCTCAAAACACATAATTACGACTCAAAAACTATCAATATCCTACAACTATTGTTCTTTTTAGAGTAATTTTACACATTTTTAGAAAATAAAAGCAAGCACAACATCTTTCAATTCCCGCCAAAAACTCCACTAGATTATTATTATCATATGCCAGAGATAAGAAACTCTGAGAAAGGTTTAATTATAATTTTGTAGTTTAAAGAGACCCATTCTCAGTCCTGCAGTGCAGTTCTGTAGTGAGCGAGCTTGCAGGACCCTAGAGGTATTCTACGTGGCATTGCCTGATGCAGTGCAGGCTACAAATTTTTGCAATCCTGCATTATGCGGTGGACTGCAGAGTAAATAGTGAATGGCCCCCTTTACCGGCCCGGTTTTGATTAACCCTGTGTTTTGGCTTTAGAGCTCTGTTACTAGGCCATAAAGTAAGAAAAACATTGAAAATAATAACCAATATCATTTTCGTTTCATTCCGCACAATATATTATATACCAGTGGGAATATTTGTATAGAAAAAGATAATGATATGTTATTTCAAATCGTGTTAAATAAAATCCTTGAATTTTTTCTTCGCTATATCATAATTTTCTTTTACTATAAATTACACTACATAGGTAAAGAATTTTTACGGATAACAGATTATTTTATAAGACGTTTTGCAAGTAACGAAGTAAACACGTATGAAAGAAAGTGAACTTGCTTGACACCTTGACAGCTACGGAGAATTGAATGGAAAAGAAAAGAACAATTAATAGTATTTTTGTATAATCCGAGTAAATAATTACCCAAATGTTAAAGAATTTTGCTTATAGCGAATGAACACATTTACCGTATTGCTTTTATATAACTAGTTCCTCAAGATTAGTTCCTAATTGCAGGGCATTTTCTATGAACTCGAAAAACGAAACTGACGAAGCTTCAAGGTAATTTTTATGTTCCATCGCAATGTAATCTTATTATTTACGGCTAATTTATCGATGTTCAGATGTGAGAGATTGCATAACGTAAATAAACGTAAAAAGACTAGAATATCTATATTTAACTGATGCGTAGTTTTTGATACAAAATATAGGTTATTTAAAGCATTACTTGCTATTTTCTTCTTTGTTTTGGTTAGAAAATATTGCAGCAAGGTTAGGTGGTGTTATACTGGTTTGCATTTAAATATCTTTTTAGGGGGAACGAAGCATCATCGTCAGAAAACTCTACCCCAAACACTAGTGAAGAACAGCCAACATCAAGTTTATGCTCTGGTACAGTCGTGAATCATACTCAAGACATTATGAAGCGGACCGCAGCTAGACAGCTCATTGAAAGATATTTCTACCAGCTGTTAGACGGTTGTGGTAAACCTAACTGTGATAATCAGTATTGTGCATCCAGTGGAGAGGTTTGTAAATTCATATTATATTCATATAGTCAGTGTATTTGCACCTTAAGAAACCAAACAGTGGCAACTCAATGTGAAGTTGTAAGCTGTGTAACTGTATTACTTTATCCATCAACAGAATCAATGATGCCTTGATTCTGTTTAATTAAACAGAGTTGTAGTGTGATGAATGTTAATTCATTTTGATTAAAACAATAATTGTCTCATCACTATTGTGTGTAATATTTATGTATCCTATTTACATGTATTTGTATTTACACATCACAATCACACACTTTGAATTCCTTTCAGCCAATCCACAGTCCTTTTTCCATTTCTCCATTGTCTGGAAGAATCACTCTAAAGCATTGAGATCGCCTTTGGTCCTGCCCTTACATGACTGTTTATAATTTACTATTGTGTATGTGGTGAACAATCTTCTAGTTTATTTTGTGAGTGGCTGAATTCCAAAACTCGACAAATGGAGAACATTAAATAATTTTCTATCTATCTGTTGTCAATGATGAAGAATGTTACCATTTGGATATTGATTATAGTGGAAGGTATAAAGTCTAATAATTCAACTGCAAACCCACTAAACTATATCTGGAAATATCAATAAACTAACTGTACATCAAAGAGTAAACACAAAGTATTTATTTCTGACATAGTTTTTTTTAACAGGCCAGGAATTTGTCACCTAATGAAGCTGCAGCTGAGGCCATAAAATTATTTTATAAAGAAGCTCGATTATGTGACACTCTCCCCAGTAAGGTTCCCAGAACTGAAGCTAGTGCAAGTAATTCTGATGCAAGGTAAAAAATAATTAATTTTCTTTATTTATTGTAATAAAATAGTAACAGTTTATGAGATGGTCACAAAAGGGCAATGCAGGTCAACTACTTTTAAAAGTAAAATTTGTTTAGAAGATACTGTTGCAAATTGCTGGATACATAGCACCCTTAGAAATATAAAGGCCTAATTAAAAATATCACATTCTTCAATTTTATACCTTATTTTTAAGTACTGGGTATTAAAATCCAGTTACTCAATATTTTGGTTTAGGTCTGTATAATGTTAAGGGTGCGACATGTAGAATGGGTTTTTCCATTTCATTGTTTCCAAATATATAATATTTTTTACTGTTTCAACCCACGGTTTGCACAAATAGCATTAATTTGTGACAATGTCTATGATCTATTGTACTTCTAACAGTCTAGTTACTTAATTAAAGTGAATAGAGAATAGCATATTAAGCTTTAAAAAAATTGTACCATATAGCTATTTTAGAGCTGCTATACTCATGCTGAGGCCCGCTGAGCTTTTGTGTGTGGTTCACCTGGCATTCTATGTAGTTGATTATTATAATAGATTTGATATTTATAACACCTCGGATGTTGTAAATGTCCATTGACAAGTAAGCATTTTGCATCAGGGGGCCACAAGTCTATTAGCTCTCAACTCTAGCAATAAAAAATTGCTGAAAGAAATTAGTATTGCCGTCCATGGCACCTTATCTATTATGTGTATGTGACCTTAGCATATGCCAACAGCATGTACCATAGTTAGTATGATGTTTGTTGAATTGTGAACAATTTTCATATTATCTTTAAATTTAGGTGTAATTTAAGTATGTAAAAATGACTGTGCTCTTTAAAACCGTTACTTAAACTGTTAACATGATACAGAATTGAAGGACAATAGTCTGAAAAGGAACACAGATAGTTTACACATTGTTGTATTCTGCTTATCAATTCACAGGTCCCAGCAGCTTAAAATTTGAGATGGCCTAGTCTCATTTGTGACTATTTTTAAACATAAATAGAGTAGATTTAAATACAGTAGCTTAACAAAGTCTGAAATGGCTAAGGCGCTGGTGTCGCACTGTCACCGTTTTTAATGCGGTGCCTATGTCTAGTGTGGCCCTTATAAAAAAGGTGTTGCTGTTCTAGCAGACCTGTGGAGAAAATAAGCCTACCTTACATTATATAAACTTAAATTATGTACATTAATCCACGGTTTTAGTTAGCTAAGGTGAGAAGCAAATTCAATTGAACTGAAAAAAGTATTAAGATAAATTTCGAACAAGGTGGTAATATTATTGGGACAATTGAAAAAAAAATAATGTAGTGTTTCTTTAGCTAAACCATAATGAACATCTTGGCAACCTAATGATGGTAATTTGAAAGTGATAATTTCTAGCACAATGTGTACAACATCAGAACCAACAAAGGAAAAATCCGATATTAAAAAACATGAACAATTAGCAACATCAAGTTCAACATCACACAAAGAAGGCACTTCCAAGGAGGTGGAACCACAAGCTAGTCATAATGTATCTCAAAATAAGACCAAAACTGATAGTCATAGTAGTAAGTACATTTTATTTATATTTTCTTGCTGCTGCGTCCACTCAATACATGGTTTCATAGAAAGTGCAATGTAATACAGTCACGGAAAAAAAAAATTCGACACCTTAGACTTGAGTTTTGCTTGCACAAGTACAAGAAACAATACTGCCACATTTTAATGAATTTTGCGCTTGTAAAATATGGAAAGAAAAAACAATTAAAATTGCAACATTGACAATGATAGACACTGAGATTAACAATAAGAAACAAAAAGGATAAAATCACTAACTACACTTAACATAAATATAAAAAGTACTAAAACCAATAAAAAGGTTTTACATGTCTAAACAATCTTCTTAGACGAGATAGAAAATCAAACAACTTTGATCTAATTAATTTTAAACTTATTGTCAAATAGTTAAATACATTTTTTTTTAATTTAACATTTGCTCGCGGAAATTATAATACCACTACTGTACATGGTAAAGTGCAAAGTAAAATTTGTATGTCTGGTAATAGACAAATCTACTTACTGTATAACAATATTTTTTGTGAAATGTTTCATGCAGATAATAAGTGCATGTTTAAATTTAATTATATGGGTCAAATTGCAGATGATAAATGTATGTCGAATAAGAGTAATTTATATAAATTAATTTCTTCCTGCTAATGATTTAATAAGCATATGAATAATTGCTCATAATATAAATTTGTTAAATATGTTGCAATATTACATTTTTAACAATAAAACATGAGTGGTAACTGTTCAGTAAGTATAATGAATATTTGAGAAACTGTTAACTAATGACAATTCATTTGACTAATCCATTAGCTAATTGAGAAGGACTCTTTAAACATGCTGGTCAACATCTTATAGTGACAGTTGAGTTAAAGTTCTTAAACAAAATGGATATAGACAGATATATTTGTTTGATTGAAACACTTGATCAGTTATTATTCAATTTGTTAGATGGTGCCCCATTGACAGAGGAACGGATATACGAGTTGTGTGATATATGTCTACAAAGTAAGAAGAGAGAACCACTTATAAGAGCGCTCGGGGAGGCATTTACACAGCCAGCTATATTATCAAGATGTTTTGCCACTAAGTTATCTGAAGATAATGGTAATGAGGGAGAAAAAAAGACAGGTAAGTTGGCATCTTAATATATTCACTTATACAGACTTGTTTCTCATGTGAAGAGATAATTAGTTCTCCCATAATTACAATCTCGGCATATATAACTGCTTTAGTTGGAGCCTTTTCAGACTGCTTTATAAGCCTACTAGGATATGCGCGCGACTTCATCCACGCACGAAATTCCCGCGGGAGTCATGGGACATAGGACACGCATTTGTAAAAGAATGTAAGCTATCGTTTTAGAGAAAATTGTATCGGACCAACGCCAAATCGCTCCCGGGAAAAAGTATCATTTTATCACATAAAATTTGCTATTGATCAGTGAAAGAATCACATTGAAATTCGATTTTTTTTTTCAATCTGGCCATTTATAATATCTCTCACAAATTTCCCGTGGTATTCCCAGAATAAAAAACGAGATTAAAGTAAGAACCGTTACTGTCGATTAGCGAAAACCACATCGAAATCAGCCTAGTAGTTTTTACGTGAATCCTGAACAAACACAAAAAAAATCTTTAAAAAAATAGATCATGTTCTCCATTATTTACAATAGTCTTTCTTCCAGTTGTCTTTTTTTAAATAGCTTCAATTTACAGACATGGCTTATTTAGCATTTTACAATATTATGGATATCTTGTAAGATCCTATAGGGGCGATCCATTTCTTATTCTTTCTTCCTTGGTCTTAATCCATATTGGTACTGACACTCACCACCACCGTAACAAGCTGGTGTAATTTGCTATTTGGAACTCACCTATCCATGTTACTTTCATACTTTAATATTATTTCTTTCTTGCCAATCTGTCTTAGATGAGTATGGTCTGTCAGGTTTGATTTGAGCAATGGATGTTGAGCTGAAATTGTGGTCTTATATGTTTTGTGGTTTTGTTTAGAGAGGGAATCAAAGAAAATAAGTATGTCAAGTGACCCGGATAAGGATGTCGATAGCGTCACGGGCCCTGGCTTGGATGTTGCGTCATGTAGAAGGGCTTTCCAGTACCTTGCCAAAGTAAGAAATTATGACTATATTGGATTTAATTGCTCACATTGTTGCCGTCAAATTTTCATTACATTAGTCATATATGTATTATTCCAGACTCTTCTCAAATTCACATTGTCTGAATTAGACACTAGTTATTACATGTGAGAATTTTAAGGGAGTAGCAATGTACACATCTCTATTCTAGTTAATCCCTATTAATATTATAAATGTGAAATTAACTCTTGTCTGTCTGTTAGACTTTCACGGAGAAACTATGGGACTGATTTGGCTAAAATTCAGTACAGGATGAAGATAAGATACTTTTTATTCTGAAAAATAGGATAGTATTGGGGATAAATTATATTTTTCTGTTTGCTTGTAATGCTTTCACAGAAAAACTATTGGACCACTTAGGCTAAAATTCGGTACATATGTAAGTTTAATATATAGGATGGATATAAGATACTTTTCGTCCTGGGAAAGGGATAGATTTTGAGATAGATGTATGTAAAGGTTATCCCAGAAAGTAGGCTAGGTTTCTTTTTTTTGTGAAATTTAATACAGTGTAACTGGTTGCTCTTTAGACAAGAGGCACACGCTAGGGCTTGACACGAAAAATCCTAGTAATTGTTATATAGTGCAAGTGGTTGCATAAAGCTCCACTTCATTTTAACAATTGTCATAGTAATATGCAAAAGTGACTATTTCAACCAGCCTTAGCTGAATTTGGTTCTATCAAACATGTGAGGTAAGTAATTGTTATTTTCACTTCCAGGTGCCATCAGAATACTATAGTTCGGCGTTAGTTCTTGCTCTAAAGACATTGGCAGACTACATGGAACTTGATCTGCGGATAACAAAAAGGATGAGCGTTGAGGAGGTGGTTAATTGTTTTTTGATAGCGTTTGAAGTACCAGATCTCGGGTGCAGTGACTATCTTGAGATAGCGCTGCCGGCGTTATGTCGCGCTGCTGAGCATTTGCCACTTAAAGGTATTGGAATAAATACTTATTTACAAAAAAAAGTTTGTAAACTACATCTTAATAGTTTTTATCAACAAAGAGAACCAAAATTACTACATATCATTTGAAAAAAAAAATATATATACACTAAATGAATGATGTCATACATGTGTGATACAACACAAAATGAATTCCGGCACGAAGGACCAAAACTTAATGATATTATTATATTCATACAAAATCATGTAACTTGTTAATTATAAATTATTTGAAAACACATTTATTGGGTAGGAAATAAAAGATAAAAGTTACTTATTATACTCACCGATTGACATACAAACGAAAGTATAAGGATTTTTCAGTATTACTTTTTTTTATTGCCTTAAGCGGGCAAACAGGCAGACGGCCCACCTGATGAAAAGTGGTTACCGTCGCCTTTGTAGGTTTGCAACACCAGGGGTGTCGCGAACGCGTTGCCGACCACTAAGAAATTTATAACGCCCTTTTTAAAGAACTCCATGTTATAGGGCAAAGGGAAAACCGCGGCGGGAAGTTCTCTCCAAATCATTGTTGTAAGCGGAATAAATGTTCTAGAGAACCGTTGCGTAGTTGAGCGTGGGAGCTCAAGGGTGAAGGGTGAACACCCCGTTTTATTGGGCGCTTAACCTATGTAGAAATAACTCTTGTATAAAGAACAAATTATTTGATTTATTCTAATCAATTTCAGCTCAGGCCAAACTGGCGCGCTTGTGGGCGCAGCACTGTAAAGACAGCCTCCGCCACATACTGGAGATGTTGCAGCAGTCGATCACTTTGAGAGTGATCTCCACAAATTACACGCGCCAGTTCCAAGTGCAGGACGACGAGAACGTTACCATGGCCACGAAGCTGATGAAGGTGACTATATGTTTATTGTGAATTTGTTGAGGGATAAAATATATCTTTCCGTCAATAAGTCATTGGTGACATTGCATAAAAAAATATGATAAAGCATTTTTGGCCGGTTCTTATATCTTACTAACGATTCATTTGCAGTATGAGCTATTAAACTTAACATAAAAGGGGCCGTCCATAAATTACGTCATACGTCAAGGGGGGGGGGGGGGGTCAAATTTCTTGATGTCACATTTCAAAGTTATTAATTACATATTATGTAAGCTAATTACAGAACTGCAGTTTTAATTTGATAATTTCTTGATGTACAATTGCAAAATATGTGATTTCATACCAAGGAGGAAGGAGTCTCACGAATGTGACCAGCTTTGACAAGGGTGGTGGAGGGGTCAAAAAATCATGAAAATTATGTGACATATGCAAGTATCTATAAGATTAAGTAAGTAGAAGATGATATGCATGTATCATAAAATTTCAACTGATAATAAGGCAAGTGCACAAATAGTAGAACTTGCCTATATATGTAATGTAACTCTGTGGGCTATGGACTGAACTATGTTGAGTATTTCTCTTAAACTTTACGCAGAGTGGCCTCAGTTAACTGCTTGGGTGCTAGTCAGATCATTGCAACTAGTAACCCAAGCTGTTTCAGACAATGGTCCAGGTAATCTTGAAAAGCGGTTAACGTTTACACATGTAATAATTTCGATCTGCAGTTTACATTTACGCTGAAAGTGTAAATAAGTTCTATGTTGAATTTTATTTGCAAGCAAAAATCCGCTTACAAGATTCGTACACTGTCGCGCGCTACAAAAATTGGTCTCGCTCTTGATGTATTTATCAACATGTATTATTGTTATTCATTCAAAGTGTAGATATGGACGAGTTGAATGGTGTTTTTAGAAAAAAAAATCATAAACAATACTTAACAAATATAAATACATACTGATACCTTATTTGAACTAATTATTTACAGATCGTTTACTACGCAACATGTTAGCAGGAGATATGGAATCGAACACACTTCGTGAGGAGCCAATAGTGATAGCCAATCAGCAAGACCCGCTGGAGAATGTTCTGGATCATTTGTACCCACCGACCTCAATGAAAAGTTCAAAAAACTCACAGCCCGATGACCCCTTAGGTACGTCTAATATTTCCCACATATATGTCATGCCTCAAGCACAATTCTGGCAAAACAATTTAAATTATTTTTTCCATAAATTATATATTCCTAGGGTCCCACAGGTTTCTGCAAAACGGAAAATTCTAAAATCATATCTCAACATCCATCTGTCTGTCTATCTTGTTTTTTTAAGACTTACAGAATTTGTGTGAAGCAAATTTAGAAAGTTGTAATCTGTTTGTATGATGTAGTGAAGTCGTTACTGCATGTAATATGGAGATGACTTTTTTAATGTAAACGTTATGTGAGTACATAACCGTAAAGGATATTGTTGCGTACTCCTTTTATTTGCATCTTTTTATGTATATATTTTTAATTACTTTGAAGTTGTCAAAAATATTAATAAATTCTCTGTCTGCCACATAACGATCACATTGTATTTTACCAGTTCTCCTTTAAATTACTCATTATCCAAAAGGCTTATCACCCTGGGTTATCTCCGCAACAGATATTGCTAGTAAAAAATCATGATAATGTTTCTCAACTGCTTTAAAAAAAAACCTAAATTTACATATAAACATAGGATAACAAAGAAATGTGTCGGTAGTGTTGTATAAAGACAGTTATTGTTTCAGCCATCGAATTAAATATAAATGTGCTAGATGCTAGGAAGCCATGGCTGCCATTCGAGGAGTTTTATAATGAACTGCTCAGTGATAGTATAGAAATGGACATAGATTTCGGTAATTATAAGACAGAGATAAGTAAAGGTGAGTACATTTGTAGCTATACTACTGTTATAATATTACTAGGAAGTGCCCGTGACTTCGTCCACGCTTATCTTGGAATTCCGGCGCGTATCCTTGGACAAACAGTACCACAGCATTTGAAATTGAATTGATTTGAAAAAGAATGTAAGCTATCGTTTTCGTGAAAACTGTATAGAAATAATCAAATTTTATATACCCGAACAACTACAGAACGCTTCTGGGACATTACCGCTAGGTTCCTGGGATAAAAATATAACACATATTATTTAAAAAAAAAATCTCAAACAGTGAAAAAATCGCATTGGATTTCGATTTTTTTAATTGGTCATTTGAAAATTTTCTACAAAAATTCCCGCAGGAATACCAGGATAAATAGTAGCGTAGATTTTAAGTTTAAGAATTTGCTATCGCTGTCATCGAAATCGCCAGTATATTTTGCATAACGGAACAAACAGCCAAAAAAAATTGCATCATATTCTCCATACTTTATATAGGCTAATGAAGTTGTTTTTTTTAATAATTTCAATGTACAGATACGGTATTATTATAATATTATAGATTGATTTTTTATTACGAATCTGGCAAACTGGCAGACGACCTCACTCATGGAAAGTGGTCACCGTCGCATAAAGACGTTTATAATACCAATGACGAAGCTAAGCTAGCGTTGCCAGCCTTTATGATGGGATAAAGAGATATGATAGGTGATAAGATAGAGAGATCAGAGAGGAAGAATGATAGAGGGATAGCGTATTGAATTGGAATAGGGAGACGGGATAGGGAAGATTGGACAGAGGGGAGGGGGAGTGGGCCATCAGAACTCACTCATTACACAAAATGAAATCTTTATTTGTATGAAACATGAAAATCAAGGTCTTATTACATAACACGATTTGTACAAGGCTAACTGTTACACCATATTCTGTGAGAGTGGTATCACCAATCAAACTGGCCCTAAGGGCTGTGTAATCAATTATGATGATTCCAACCACCATAACTACTGCGGCTTAGTAAAAATACATACATACATAACTTCACGCCAGGTCCCTTGCGGGGTAGGCACGAACAAGAGCGCCATTCAGGCTTATTCTTACACACCTCACTTGCTTCTTTCTACTTTAGTAAAAATAATATCTCGATATGTGTGAAGTGGAAACAGGAAGTATTTACGCGACGTAGCGTGGCCAGTTCATGTTGTATTTTCGGTTTATCAACGAGTGTGTTAAATATTTAAAATAATTTAAAATCCGTTCAATTTTACTTTCAGGTAGGAAATTCGCGTTTCTAAAGTATCCATTTATTCTAACGCCTGCCACCAAGTCTTTGGGGCTCTACTATGAGAACCGTATCCGGATGTATTCGGAGCGACGGGTGTCGCTATTGCACGCCGTGGTAGGCGCCTCGCCCCCGATGCCTTTCCTTAGGTTGAAAGTACGAAGGACGCATATAATAGACGATGCACTTGTTGAGGTAATCCATAAATATATTATACAGTGTGTTTCATTTCAAATGACAATAAATCATAATTTTAGCCGTCGTACTCCATACAATTTTTTGGTACTATCAAATCAACCGTAATGTCAAAATTAAAAAAAGCAATTTCCGAACAAATTAATTACGATAAAAGGGAATAAAAACAGAACATTTTGTAAATATTGGTTCGCGAGCGAGAGCGTAAGTATGAACAACTTCCGCGTTTAATGATGAAGAGACGAGCTGGCAACATGAGACATTGGTCACTAACCTACCGATTTAGTCACAATAACTGATACATGTTGTAAAATTCTGAAATGAAAAATGAGGTCCTGCGGCTAAACCAAAGAAGCTACCTTGATTCGTTTTTGTATTTGGGCAGAGTATGTCATGAAGTAAATGTGGTCTGATTTATTATCATAAGGTCTGAAACACGCTGTATACCTATAAATAAACTTAAACTGCTGCTGGAAGTCTGTGCAAACGGATTATCATAAAATTCTAATGTACATTTGAATGTGTGTTGTTCTGATAATAGGGATATGAATATAGGATATTTTTTTATCCTAAAAACATCACGAGAATATTCAGTAAGATAATTAGTCCATTAAAAACAAATCTAGAAATAAAAACTTTCTGAGTTATCTTTTGAAATGTTGATCAGAGTGTTGAGTTGCGTCTGGATTAAGTGCCGGATCCAATAATGTATCATTCATTCACTTGTCTTACCATCGGTTGAACCTTGACATTATCTGCATGAAGCTTATATGACATTTTAACCAATATTATGGCAAATGAACAGTCAGTAAGATGAGAGTCGATACTTTGAAAACTAATTCTGTAACATGCTCTGTGTAAACAACTTAAAAAAAAGAGCTTGAGATATAAATAGAATAAGAAAAAAAGGCAATTTTTAGCAAGAGGTGTTGCTGTCTATTTGGGATTCAGTCAAAAACTACCGGCCGATTTCGGAGCGGTTTTCGCTTGTCGATAGTAAACACGCGCACTTAAAATCTGCGATACTTTATCTACTTTATCCTGAGAATATAATAAAATCTTTCGTAAAACAAGTGCAGTTTTGTATACCTTTAGTAACACTATTTATCCCGAGTTTTTACGGAAATTTCCGCTATTCATGTATTTTCATACCAAAAAAACCATTACTCTGCTGGAAATGACCTTTGATTTTATATTAAGCAAAATAACTGTAATCTTTGATACCAGTCCAACGTGGACAAAGCGCGGGCAAATGCTAGTTAAAAATAAAAGCGTACAGCAAAAGAAGGCTTTTAAGCTCTTAACAAAAACAGAAGTGCAAGCTTCTCTAAGAATTTACACGTCCATACATTTAGATGTTTTCTCTTGTCAGTTGGAAATGGTGTCTATGGAGCGTGCTTTGGACCTGAAGAAGCAGCTGGTGGTGGAGTTCGAGGGTGAGCAGGGCGTGGACGAGGGTGGCGTCAGCAAAGAGTTCTTCCAACTCATCGTTGAGGAGATATTCAACCCCGATTATGGAATGTTCACTCAGCAACCGGATTCACAAACTGTGTGGTAAGTGCTATAGTTTAAAGATACAATAATGTTTCAAGGTCTCTTAGCCATTTATCCAAAATTAAATTATTTAATTAACCATTAAAAGGGGCCAAAATTAATATCTTGTCTATAATCACCAGCTGCCATCAAAATTTCGCGCCAGAATCAAGATAATTATATTGTCTCTTTTACTCTAATACAAATTCTATGTAGTTAGAGGGAGAAGGCATCAGTTCAACGTTCGTTCCAATTATCTGTATTTGACCACACATATGTGGGTGGTTCCATCTTAAAAGGTTAGGAGGACTTTCCAACTGACAAAAGAAAACATCTAAATGTATGGGTGTGTAATTCTTAGAAAAACTTGCACTTCTGTTTTTGTTAATAGCTTAAAACCTTTCATAAAAGTTAAAAAAATACTAACATAATTAAATGTCTGTCTGTAACCTCTCTGATTATGGGTGAGACTTAATAGGAGTATATAAGTTAGTCTCTGCCTACCCCCAAGAAAAATAGGCGTGCTAACATGTGTGTATGTAATTTATATGCTGCTATGCAATGCTGTACTAAAATTACGCAAAATATATTAAAATGACGTAGATTCCAAGTGAACATTGATAAAAACGTTTTTAATGTAATCGCATCATTAGTCAAATCCTATCAATTCAAATCAAATTTATTTGTATTCAAAAATTGTTGAGGTTATTTAACTCAATAGCAGGAGATATTTTTTCAAAATTATGAAAATTCTGAAAAAATAAAAAGGTAGAACTTAAAAGTCATTAAGGTCGATTAAATTATTTTTGTATGGTTCTATAACTAGATAACTAGAGCAGTGAATATTTGTCACTTTTATAAAAATCCTTCACTGTGAATGGTGAATTAATTACTACACAACTCACTTGTCTATAAAAGATTTAAAATTTTATTGACAGAAACTGTATAACAAAAGTACTATGTTTTCTTACATCGTACTGCTTGGACCTCCCAATTTCACGAGGGTTAAAACGATCTGTCATAGTTGTCATTGATCTCGATGTGTAGTTTTCATCGCGATGTTTGCTTTCACCAACAGTGACCACATCAAAACCACGTGATGTGACATTTGTTATGAAATACAGTATATTTTTAATTGTAGGTTCAATCCCACATCGTTCGAAACGGACGCGCAGTTCACGCTCATCGGTATTGTTTTAGGCTTAGCGATATACAATAATATTATTCTGGCCGTCAACTTTCCAATGGTCGTGTATAGGAAATTGATGGGAAAGAAAGGCTCCTTCGAAGACTTAGCTGACTGGAACCCTGTAAGTACTAATTTCAGTTGGAAGTTTCCTTTAGAACAAAACATTGTCTGGAAATAAGCTTCGAAAGGATACAATGGATTTCAATTATCACTGGTCGGCAACCAAATCCTCCTTTAAATAAAAATTCGATAAATATATAGAATTTGACATGCTGAATTTAGATCTGGTTTTAGTTTCTTGCTATCACGTTTTTTTTTCATATTTTGCTCCTAATTGAATATTTTTTTGTGCAAAACTTTTTTCATCATGTCAGTAGATTTAATTTTCTTTTCCGCAAATCTTTAAGCAATATAATATTGTTACGTCTTGAATGCCGGCAAAAGACAAATTCGCACCTGCGTCTGTAGAAACACATTTTATTACCCTTTTAGCATATATAGAGAAACGATACGAACGGTAAATGCTCAAAATGGAGACAACTACTAACTGGAATGAGTTTATTACTTAATTAGACATATAATTTTGATCATTTTAAATGTTTTCGAAGGAATTAAATGAGCTATTGTCATAATAATTAAATGTGCATTTTGTACGTAAAGCAAAAAAGTATTCAATTAAAAACATTAATTACAAACGTGCATTACAAGAGCTATGAATGTCAAAGAAGCAAGTGAGGTGTGTAAGAATAAGCCTGTATGGCGCTTTGTTGTTCGTGCCTACACCGCAAGGGGCCTGGCGTGAAGTTATGTATGTATGTATCAATTTTAAAAAAATTTACGTGGTATAAAGCTTTTAATACTATATTTATATTCATAAGTGTCGAAATTATAAAAAAAAATATACAATAGTTACATGGAGTGAATTTACATATTTTTTTGCCGACCAGTGTTATTAAAATAGGCTTTGTATCTTAAATTCTCATGTATATTCCATTTCAATATATTGCGGGGTTCAGAAGATATGAATATATAGACAAGGTCAAACAAAATCGGGTATTTCAAGTTTATATACCCTAAAAGGTTTACCACTTCTCTCTTCACTTCTGGTCTAAAGTACGTCGTCATAACATCCTTGAATTGTGTTCAACCATTAGTAACCAGGGTCCAGTCTCCCTTTAGAGAGCAGCAGTGCATTTGTAGCACCTTTGGTGTTGCAAATATCCATAGGCGATTTAACCGCTTTCCATCAAGTGGGTCGTCTGCCTGTCTGCTGAACTCGTAGAATAAAAAATAAAATAAAAACAAATTGCCAGAAAAATACGCAATTGAATTTGAAGTCTAAACAGTCAATATCTTACAACCTATGTATATCGTTTAATGAATATATAATAAATTCTAAAAATGAAACTACGCAGCAAAAGAACCTGTTTCAAGTTTCTGAAAATTACTTTGGAGAATAGTCATTTAGGGCGCATTCCCACTTTGTCGTGACGAAAGATAATCGTGTAGTTTTAAGTGTCGTGGCTTATATGTTTAAATGGAGGTGTTCACATAACGACACGATTTACTCTCGTCTACGACTTTTTTTGCATTGACGACAGATTGGCATGACAATGGGAACGGTTAGCACGACAGTCGTAAAACGATAAAAATTCGTTACGACTAAATCTTGACGGAAAATCTATTGAAGCCACGATAAAAATATCGTCTCGCCATTTACAAGTGTTTTCCCTTCGCCCTCGCGATTAGATTTGTAGCTTGCTAATGATGTGTAAATGACAAAGCGACTGCCGTGAAACGATAAAATGTCGTTGCGATCCAATGGGAACAGCTAGAGTCGACTGTCGTCCAAAGATAAATTAATCATTACGACATAGTGGGAACGCGCCCTATGTATTAAAAATTTTCACAATTTTTTTTGTTATTTTCAGGCACTTCACAGTGGCTTAAAAGACATGCTCGAATACACCGGAAGTGACCTAGAAGAAGTATATTATCAAACGTTTAGAATATGTTACCAAGATGTATTTGGTAATAACATTTTCCACGATTTAAAAGAGGATGGAGACAACATATTTGTTACACAAGAAAATAAAAAGGTATAAGATTGCATGTACTCCAACCTTAACTACAAGAAGTACTACATATAATATTGAAACCATTGACCAACTGTAAAAAATACTAAATATAAGCTCTATGGCAAGCATTACATCTGCGAAACATACATAAATGGCGCTCTATTGTTCGTGCCTACCCCGTAACGGACCTGACGTGAAGTTATGTATGTATGTATGAACATACGCTTTCACATTATGGGGATTCAATCAAATGCTGATTGAAAGATCACAAATTTTATTCACAGCACTTACCAACAGAAAGAGATACAATATGTCCTAATCGTTAGCAATCATTTGATACCGTTGCACACACATAACACATACTAAGCCGTAATGAATTATCATTCTGAAGTCTCTTAGTATTTCTTCACGTCATGGTGGAAACACTAGCCCTCCACTAGTCCAGCCTACCTTATTTATCTGCACAAATCTGAATAGAAACACTTACATTGTCAAGCTGTAAAGAACAGCAATGAGAGTTCTCCGAATGCCACTTGCACGTCATTACAATACAGTGTAGATAGATAGATACATAGAAAATACTTTATTGTTCACCACACATACAACCCGGGCTGTGGATTCTGTGAAAGGAATCAAGAGTGTACACCACTGTCGTGTGCAAATCAAATACATGTAATTAATAAGTTACATAGATATTACACAATACATATAATTAAGAAAAAGAAAATACACAACAACACATATTAATATTATAATTATATATCCAAATATATACATTATTAATATATGTAAGGCAACAGTGTGTTACGATTATTTAATTCACATGACAGCATTTTAAAGAAATTTTATAGAATATTCGCGATTACTGAACGATGGCTCATAAAAATCTTATTTCCAATTTCATTGTTAGAACATTCTTCAACCTTACATATTTTTTTCTGGATACAAGTTAAGATATAAACGTGTTACTGATAAATAACATTACATTTTTCAGGAATTTGTTGATTTATATGCGGATTTTCTATTAAACTCGTCAGTTGAGACGCAATTTAGGGCGTTCAGACGCGGATTCTTAATGGTCACGGATGAGAGCCCTTTGGCCGCCCTTTTCCGCCCCGAAGAGGTTGAAACACTAGTCTGTGGTAGTAAAGTAAGTTTAATTCATATCTAAAAAAATCTATTCTATTGTATTAGTGATTTCATTTGCATTGGAACTTAGTTTGAATAAAAAAAATAAATTACATAACTTTTACGTGAAATTTGTGTAAATATGATTAAGTTAAGTAGTTTTTGAGCATAAGATATTTACAATTAAATATTTTAATTATAAAAACAGTGGGCTTAAGACACTTTGACAGAATCTCCCCTGTGCGTGGTTCAAACACGCGCTTGGCCGAATCTTCATATTCTCTATATGTTAACGAAAATAACTATTGTTAACAAAAATCGACTATAATGGCTGCGGAATATACTTTTTATGAATACTAAGTACACGTGATTTAGTCTTTACACTGTTCTGCCCCGAAAAAATAAAAATCTGGAACCCGATTCCAGCGCCACCTACTGGGACTAATTGTGAATCTAAAATCTAAACCATACCCGGACACACTCGAACACTAATTATTTTAGTTTGGATTACACCATTGAAGCTTTAGTAGAGATCCCTAGTAATAAATATAGCCTATATTAATCTGGGATAATGTAGCATTCCAATGGTAAAAGAATTTTTGAAATTGGTCCAATATTTTTTCAGTTCATTTATTAAAAATATACCAAAATACAAATCTTTTCTCTTTATAATATTAGAATAGATATAGTACTTATATTTCGGTTACTTTAATCGAAAAATGGTCAAAATATGAGAGTAGAAATCGGTCAAATGCGTCAGTCACACTCAAAGATGGATGCCCATAAAGGTGACGTACCATAGACTGTTGCTGCTCTTCTGCCCAGACCACTACATCTGGTTCAAATAACTATGGAATACTAAAATGAAATTTAATATTTTATTTTAGTATTTTAGTTGATAAATTTGTTCGCCATAGTTTTTTGATTAAATGAAAATTTTCAGAATTTCGACTTTAATGAGTTGGAGAAGTCCACTGAATACGACGGTTACACAGCAGACTCCCAAACGATAAAGGACTTTTGGAGCATCGTCCATAGCCTGGACTTGGACGACAAGCGCAAACTGTTGCAGTTCACGACCGGGTCGGACCGGGTGCCGGTGGGCGGTCTGAGTCACCTTAAGCTGGTGATAGCCAGGCACGGCCCAGACTGTGACCGTCTCCCGACAGCTCACACCTGCTTCAACGTGCTTCTCCTTCCGGAGTACGATACCAGGGAGAAGTTGCGAGATCGCCTCATGAAGGCCATCAGTTATTCGAAGGGCTTTGGGATGCTTTAACGTCACGGAGTTGACGAATGAAGTTGGAATTTGTTCTATAATAAAATTTGTTCTATTTATATGCTAATAAGAGTTTCATTTTTGCTTACCAAGGATAATTCATTTAATCAAGAGATAATTAGTATTTTATTTTAATACTAACTTCTGCCCGCGACTTCGTTCGCGTGGATTTTGAAACATTCTTCATTGGTGCTTTGCTCCTATTGGTCTTAGCGTGATGATAATATATAGCCTTCCTCGGTAAATAGGGTATTAAACACTAAGATTTTTTCAAACCAAACCAGTAGTTCCGAGAAAGCGCGTTCAATCAAACTGTAGCCGCAGACGTCCGATCACCACGGCGGCCGCTCACAAATTGTTGCGGACAGAATCACCCCGCTGACCTCACCCCCGTAAAGCCCGTGCACCCACGCCCCGCCTACCGCGGGGACATAGCTCGCTCCGTTAGCTGCTAAGCGTCTGCATTTTTGTAGTACTTTAGTAAGCGCGGAGCGAGCCTACATCCATGCGGTATAAACTTAAAACAAATGAAGGTGAAAAAAAAAATTAAAAAAATCGCTATTAACTTATAGATTTATGAATGTTTTCAATTTCCTGTTAGTGCTTAGATCTTTCGGTCCTTTTCATTTAGTCAGGTTATTCGTAGAATGATTAAAACTTTACATGACAGATAGCACTGCTAGCATCCTTAAGTTTTTGCTTCACACATATTTGTTTTCTAAGTTATTAATATATAAGTAAACATTTATAAAAACATAAATATTTATAAGAAATAAATATTTTTGATATATATTTAGTATATGTTTGAATACATTTAATTAAGACTCTTTATAACTAACCAAAGTAAATGGAGTCATTGAAAAAAAAAGTGCCAAATTACGACAGTGTCAATACTTGTTAATGTAGTTAGGGATGGCTTATTATGATCTTATTAAATTGAGTTAATCGATACCTTGACGATTAATGTATCGACAAACGCCACGTAAATATTTTTTAAATGGAGTAAAGTATTCTTTACAATGATATGTGCATTAACTTATGTAATATACACATTGGTTGCGTCTGCATGGGTAACAAATGTTCCCAATGCAAACTATTTCAACGTTATTACATATTTATATCCCATATTTTATGGACTAAGATGTATCAATAAAATAATCTATTTGTTATATTAAGACATAAATTGGATTTTTCTAACAACAACAAATCATAATTCTTACCAATTTAAACATTGAAAGCTGTGCAACTTTTTTTAAATCATACTGTAGTTTAAATTATTACTTAGAAAATCTAAGAACTTAATCAAATATAAAAACACAATTTAAAACAATAAGTTATTAGCAAGTTTACTGTTTGGATCCAACAAACAGTGGAGATAGTAAGGGTCCGAACCAACTCCGACATAGAAAACCTCGTGGCCGAGCCTAGAATAATTGAAGGGAGAAAGGCTCAATATCTCCGCTAGCTCGGTCACGTAGAACGGATGGAGGAGGATTGGAATATGAGGAAAGCATACTTGGGGCGACCAGTTAGTATCACTAGAAAGATAAGAGTGGATCACCTAAACGAACGTCAAAACTGAGAAGTCTAGACACTGTTCAGAACAGAGGAAAGTGGCGCGCTTAACATACTTAAGCATATATTTGTATATGATGACATTCTTTTTATTGACAAGTAACGTTAATAAATATTACATCTTTCATTCTTTCAAAGTAGATCAAAAATATTTTGTTTACGCCAGTGATATTTTGATCTAGAATTTTGTCGTACTTACGTCTCACAACACGACTCGCTTTAGCTCTATAGGCTCTTGAATGGACTATAGTGAGAGTTGTCGGCTCAATTTCTATTACGTGTCGCTGCTGAGCAAAAGGAGTAGTACAGTTCTATAGAGCGAATGAGCTATATCCCTATTTACATTTTAATAAGCCGTTTTGCAGAAATTAGCCGTTTTGTAGAAAAGAGCGGACGTAGGACGTGGGTCCGCTACCTACTTCGGAGACTTCTGCATCTCATCCTTGCGATGGCAAATCTTCATATAGTTTTATATTCCAAAATCGCCTTCCTTTAGATTTTAATATGGGAGATTCCGTCTACCTGTTGTTAGTCATAAGATACCTATGCCTATAATTATCCTTAAAATTTACAAATATCTGACAGGATTTATTTTATCGATTATTCGATACTGAAATGGGTTCTCTATTATGCAGTATTTACATGGTGGATAATAAACTCTTTGTACCTGCCATAGACTGCAGCTCGTTGCTTAGCATTATTTTGTTATTAATGACATTATCAAAAAAACTCAAATGAAAACCATTTTTATTTAATCAAATATAATAATATTTAATATTTCTAAATAAACATGCATATTCAAATCAAGTGCCGACTTTCGTCATATTTTCAACTTATATATATTAACATCTGGGATAGTTTTCTGTTTGTTTTATGAAGTGGATTATTATTAACGATCTATATGTAGTTTTGGACTCTGGCGAATCTATTAAGGAAAACTGCTTTTGGATATCGAAGTTACTGATTTGTATTATGTGACCTGTGAATCTGTTTAATTGGACCGACCAAACACACTATTGGATTTTTATATCAACACAAAACTTGATGTGCAGTGTTATGTATTAATTGAAATTATATACAATTTATAAATAATATGAAATTTTATTTTAAATACAGTTGGAATTCCTGGTGGAAGAAATCTCCATACCTAAGCATATAATATATAGAATATCGGTCTTATTCATAGACAGAGTAAGTTTGAACGCTTCTTTAGAAACCATAAGCGTTCAAACTTACTCTGTCTATGAATAAGACAAAGTATACACAAACTCGCTATACGTACAAATACATACACACACACACACACACACGCATGCAAATATTAGGTACGTTCATTTATGAGTTAGCGCCATTAATATTCGCTAGATGTGGTAGTAGTACGATTCTCCCGACTGAAGACTCTATCTCCATATATTCAATATACTCTTTGCCTACATCATGCATTCCTGAACTGCAATTCAAACACACAACATTGTTTCACTTCTACCTGAAGACCTCTAAAAAACAAACAAATAAAAAAACAAATTCTTCAGCTTTATATCTTATACTAATATATAAAGCTGAAGAGTTTGTTTGTTTGTTTAAACGCGGTAATCTCAGGAACGCTGGTCCGATTTGAAAAATTCTTTCAGTGTTGGATAGTTCATTTATCGAGGAAGGCTATATATCATCACGCTAAGACCCAATTGGAGCGGAGCAGCAATGAAAAATGTTTCAAAATCGGGAGGTTTTTAACTATTTAACGCGGACGACGTCGCGGGGACAGCTAGTATTATTATAAGATTAGGATTATACAATGTTAGTTAAGAAAGTTATGTTTTGGCTAACATACAACGCATAAATGAAGCCTAGAGCGTGGAAATGATTAAAAGTAGTATACAAAATTTACCCTACCGTGGATCGTACCCGTGACCTGGGGGCCTAAAGCGGCGGCTTTATGGGAATCGCCTAGTGAAGTTGACACGTGTCTGGATATACTGGTATGTGGACGATAGCATAGTTCTATTTGTATTCTAATTTTGACTACGTATTTCAGACACAAATGTTTTTTGTTAATGAATTAATATAAATAAATATTTGTATATTTTCATATTCGTAATACGAATCTACAAAAGCAGCCACTTTTGACACCGGTCGTTTCAGTAATCAAGGTACTATAAATATTTATAAAATACAAAACAAATTATATAAATTATTGATATATTTCCAAAAATTCCAACATTATTCATATAAAATTGTAAGACATTTAAAAATTAGATACTATTACTAATATTTGTATCATTTTTGAATATTTAATTAATAATGTCGACAATGATTTTAATTTACTTATTATTGGTAGTACTCATCACTTTTAGATGCATACTTAAGCGCAAACCGACGTTTTTAATGACAATTACTACTTTAAAAGTTGTTCGATGAATAATTTTACGTGTTTATTCATAGTCATCTTGTGACGGCTGTATCGCGTCATACAAACGTAATTACTGTAGTTTCATGCATAAATATTGTCAAATAATAGGTATACACCATGTCCAGAAAAGGCGTGTTTATTTAGGCTTGTGTGTATTGGACGTAAGCAAGAAGCTCACTGATTTGTGAACGAAGTGTATGAGCTGATTCGCACTGCATTATTGTTTCTCAACATTTATTATACTACAAAATTGTAACATTTTAATTATTGGTTTATTTATATGTTCGATTTTTATATAAATCTTATTGACCCGCTGTAATAACCAACGCGACCTCCAGGTTGAGAAACTATAAAAAATAACATTACCTATATATATTGCCTCTGCAGTAAGTAATACTGTAGAGAAATAGAGGTTATTGCACAATCAGCCAAGTCAACCTAGTTATTTCCAAACATTGTTTTGTGTGTTTGACTTGATAAAAGCGATATTATTGTTAATTTAAATCTAAATATTATAACATTGCGAAATTATTTACTCTTTATAGACTAGCCGCGTTGTTATAAGTTGATTCGCTCGCATCAGTGCGTTTTAAAATATTGATTGACACTGCAATATTATGACGTGATGATTTTTAGTGGTGGAACAACTGTTTTCAGTCTCAGGTCATGAACTACGAGGGGAAAGGGGCGCCGGCAGGGGGGCGACGGGGGCCGCGGAACTAATGCTACATCGGCGGAGTCACGCCGCGGCTGCTGCGGCGGATGCCTGTAAACAATCATAACATCAACATAATGGAAACACCTGTCTAAGGCGAACGGGAGGGTTTGATATAGAGATTATTTCGATGTGTAGTTTTCATACATCGTCAGTCAAGACATGGTAACAACGATGTCCACATTAGGTCAGAAAACTGCCTCAGTGGTTCATGCTACTCGACTAAGACTTAATCCACGGCTCTTTTGACACGCGAATTTTTGATTCAAGAACGTTACCACTGTGTCGCCTTTTAAGTACAGGCCTATTTCGCTGTAGGAATGGAGAAACAGTAGTAACTCTTGCGTCTGAGTGGTCAGTCACAAGAGGAAATAAAAGAACCCATGGCTAAATGGTAGGGCATTTTCCCAATGGATAGCTACCACCCCTGGTTTTAGAGAGCATGCCGCCATAACAACCGTGTGTTCCGGCATTATTGTTCAAGATTCACTGATTCAGTCGAGACTGGGAGCACGTTATTAGAGGTATCGCAAATATGTCCCCAGCAACCATTATGCATTAGGTGGACTGTCAATCCATGTGCTGTACCACCAACAGTTATAAAAAAGGCTCTCGTTCTAGCCTAAGGCCTCTAGAACACAGCGTATTTAAAACGCGCAGACGACGCGTGTTTCAGGAACACGCGTCGTCTTCGCCGTAGATGCCGATTTTTGCGTTTGTATAGATATAAAAACGCGATACAAACGCGCGTGTGAAGCGCGTTTGCTACTCGTTTGAAGAAGGGGCGCGCGCTCACGCTGATCTGATCAAAACGTAGAAGCTACGAGCGACTACAACGCGTCTGCATCGCTGTATCTGCACGTAGACGCGTGCTTCACGATTACAAGGTTCATTCGAATCTCGTTTGAAGCGCGTATACGCGCGCCATCTGCGCGTTTAAAATACGCCGTGTGCTACGGGCCTTGGTTCTATCTAATAAAATTATACCTGTGCCTCGCGTCGCAAGTGCAGGCAGCGGCGGAGTAGGCCGTGGCCGCGGCGTACCTCCGCGCGTGCCGCTCGCACACGGTCCGCTCCGCCTGCACGGGTTGTGCGCCAGAAGAGTCCAAGCAAGCGGGCGCGCTGCCACGCCGCGACGAGCGGCACAACGAGGCGTATGTCGGTGCAGATATGCGTTCCACCTTAGTTAACAGAATATTTGGATATTTTTCAGTTTATTTATTTCTTAATCATAAGTATTTACATATCAGAGTATGCATTGTGGTATAAAAGTGGAGTTCCATCATTTTTGAGAAAAAATACAATAATAAATATAGTTAAATGTCCTACAAACAATGTCATAATAATTACTATGCTAACTATTGACTACAATTATTATTTTATCAATATATTAATACCACATTAAAAAAAATAAATATATATTGAATAATTATCCGTTGATATGGATAGACTTATAGTAATTGTGCAGTTTGACATGCATAGAAATCTAGATAGTGGTATTTACTTTTATATTAAATTGCATTCCTGTTCCCTTGAACGTCATTTTTCACCGTTGTTAAAAATGTTCAGTTGGCGTCTTTTATTATTCGCTTATAATCGTTGCAAGGTCGCTAAATTAAAACCCCACTACGTACGTCGCGTGAATAAATAAAAATCATTTGATGCCACCAACAAGAAGCAAAATCAAGCAGCAGTCCTATATACCCTATTTTGTACCCAATGAATTGCCCTAAAATATAGTCTACGAACACCCTGCAACCGAATGGTAGGTTTGTTATCTACCAGATGATTCTTGGCAAAATATTACAATTACGAAAATGTACGTTTACAATACTAACACTACTAACTAGAAGACCACATCGCTTAGAAAGCTCTATATTTCAGGCAAATTAACTGAAAGAATAATCTTAACTACTTACTTAAATCCGGATTTATCATAAATTGACAGATGTCGAAATGTCCGGACATACCCAAGTTTGGTATTGTCTTACCTGCTATTTTATTGAAACTAATGTATTTATAGGAACCATATTTCATGTCATGCGCTAAAAGAACGCTTCCGAGTTATGACCGATTTTATATGTAGCCTACTGTTCATTTGCCTTACCATCGGTTCAAATTTGTCAAAGTTCCATACAAGTGATGTCAAAATTTAAGCGTTGATAGGGCAATTGAATGAATAGTAAATTAAAAGCGGACGACTTTGAAGAATCGCTTAGTGAAATTGACACATTCCTAGATATAGTAGTATCGGAAGACATGGTATAATGTTCCACTATATGTTGATACTTTTCATGTACATCGGGCGACGGTAGCCACCTATCACTAGGTGGTCTGTTTGCCAGTTTGCCTACTAGCAAACATAAAAAAACATCCGCGTAAACGGCCTTTTTAGGCCCTCGGGTATCTATTTCTATCGATAACAGTTTCACGACTGTACCTCGAATCCGCTAGCTTTGCGGCGTCGTCGCTTGTGCTGCTGCGGTGCGGTCTCCTGCCTCTTGCGGCGCACTACCGCAGCGGGCGCCGCCGTCGGCCCGAACAGGCCGCGCTCCTCCGCCACCCGTATCATGTACTTTGCGTCCAGGCGGGTTATCTCCTGCGGTCAGCCTACCGTTGGGTAATGCCTCTATGTACTATGCACGCACACTACTTTATGCATATTTTTTATTTGCCCTTATTGCTAAATTGTAAATTTAATCTAAATTACATTTTTTCCTATGTCTATTTTAACATATAAAGCGTGTCTTTTAACACAGATTTCTTCCAACATTTTCCAGTCACTTCTTGTCCATGTAAAGCCAGCTAATTCTCTTATGTCGTCTGCCCGTTTTTGTGTAGCCGTCTTCTCTTTCCATACAAAAAAGTAAACAGAAGCAGTGCTTTTGACATAATGAGACAAAGATCCAATTCATATTCAACTTATAACTAAGATAATGAGAAGATCTTGTGGATGTGTCCTACTGACTTTTTAATTTAAGTCAATATTTTGTCACATATTTGCTCCCGAAGTTATAAAAATTCGTTTGAACAAGATCCGGTCTACAGTTTTATGGATATCATCATTGCCGTCAAGTAACCCTACGTCAAAAGTCCAACACTAGGAGTAGGCCTCCAAATTTGTGCTACCTATTCCGATCTGTCCTTATCTAATATCTATCGGCGATCTTAGGTAGACTGGTAATCGCGCTGGAGGGCGTCCGACCAAATTTTTGAGATACGGATTACATCCAAAGAAAATGATATTCACAATATTATTTAAAATGAAAATAACACGAACCTTTCTTTGGATAAGGCCCAGATAGCACCCATCTCTATCTAAAATGTAATTGATATCTAATCCATTGCCGAGAGTTGGTAATGTAGAGATTTCAAACAAATCGCAACTTGGCACCTAAAACAAGCACTCTCTTTACTGAGAATTCAAAATCACCAAAATTTTAATAAACTATAGTATATTTTGATTTAATTAGAGACATATAATTTAATAATATTTTAAAAAGTGTAATATTTTTATGATCTCAGTATCCCATAAGTTCAATGCCAAAAAATCCTAAACATAAGCGTCGGAAATTCAATGTTTATCATTTAACGGTATATTAATTGTAAACGACCAGGCGAACGCCCAATTTAACGAAAAATCAACTGCTTTTAGGTTTAATAGGGCATTCATTAATTACGTAAAGATAATTTTGTTGATTTTTGATTCCCCTACACTCATGTAAGGATACATGAGATTTCAACCCTCGTCTTACGTAAGATTCAATCTTGTTTTCCCAATAATAAAACGTTATTAGAAAATAATCAGTCACACAAAAACTGACAATTTAACGCAAATCAAAGACTTTTATTCTAAAAATAAGTAATATTGGACGTAAATACAAGTGCACATAATAAAATGAAGAAAATCATTCGGCATCCGAAATAAAACTAGATTAAATTTCGCCTTGTAAAATATTTGATATGAATGATTTTTAAGAGATATATAATTAATGATAAACGCCTAATGACTTACATAAATATCTGGATTGTCCTTATCGGGGTCTCGTGGGACACCATCTCCAGTATACATTTCAGGAATGGGCCTCGATTTATTTGTACCTGGTCGAGATCTACTCTCTCCGTGGTCCATTTGCTTTCTCAATACATTATCCTCTGGAGGTCGAGTGCGGTTTGTACTTGGGGGTGACGATGGTCTACTTTTAGATAATTCGCTTATAGGATAATCGTCTTGTTCGTCTCTATCTATATCTGTACGAGATATCGTATTTTCTACTGACGTTGTCGAATCTGTGACTATTGTTTCCGCTGCCTGTTTCTGTGGACTCTGTGGAACAAATGAGTTTATTGGGGCATATCGGTAGGTACCTATATCCTAACTACATATTATTATCTATGTAGCGTAATAACGTCGCAGTGGGTTACGTTAGTATCCTATATGACCTTCTGTCAAGTCGAGATAGAGACGGTCAGGAAGCGGGAAACCGCTTGCTGCCTCGTCGACTGGTCTCGTGACCTCGAACACCCTGCGGCCGGCGGCTTTACGGTGGATGCAATCAGGCCACAGCTGGAGGAATGGGTCAACCGCACCAGCGGAACCCTGACCTTCAGGACGACACTTGCCTTCTCCGGATTGCCGACAGTGTGGCGCACACGATACGGCGTTTCATACGCTTGTCGAGTGCGCTGCCTGGGCGCCGCAGCGGTTCGAACTCGAGACACACGTAGGAGCCGTCAGATCGCTCGGCGACTTGGTAACGGCCATGTTGCAGGGCGACGACCGCTGGGATGCTGCGGTTACTTTTTGTGAGGCAGTAATGTCTCTCAAAGAGGCCGCAGAAAGGGATAGGGAGCGAAGTCCTTCGGCGCGTACTACGGTCTCTTCTCGAGGTCGCCGGCCTTCAGCCGGCACCCGGAGAGGCAGGTACGCGCATTACTTCCCTCCCTGAGTTAGGTTCCGGAACGAGGGGGCCCTTAGCTACTAGGTAAAGCAAGGGATTTAACAACTACCCCCGTCTCGAAGTGAAGTGTGTTCTCCCAGGGCACACTTCAAGCACTTTATTGCGCTGGATCGACTGTTGCGTAACTATGTTCTATATCTCAGTCTTTCCAACACACAAAAGCGCAGGGTCGTCAGGGAGGAGGGGGTTTTTAGTGGGTATTGAGGTTGCTCGCCCGTGCGGCATCACTCGGAGTCTCCACACTCCTCTGTGTAGTCCATAGCGGACGGAACGCAAAATAAAGCATACAACTAGCGTTACTGCCCCCCCGTGGATTCGTGCCGTTTCCTAGTGACGGCCCAGAGAGTGCGTAAATCGGTTAGTGATTTTCCCTCGCCTCAAAAAAAAAAAAAAGTATCCTATATGAAGTCAGGGGTATATATTTATTCGCTCACGGATTTCTGTATGAATCAACAATTTGACTAATAACTAAAAATGCACTAGTTAGTAGGAGTTTTTCTATAAAACGACGAATGTTGCGTGTTACTTGTGCAAAATTTTATGAACTGTATAAACAATAGGATAATTTTGACGTCTTTTCCATAAAAAAAAATAACTATCTCTGTTTAATAAATCTTGATTATTTATGGTTTATTCTAGATTTTTTTAAATATATCTTATCCGTAAAGAACGATGGTAGGTAACTTTGAGGTATAATATATTACGCAAGTACATATACTGAATGGGTAATAATTATGCATTTTTGTAATTGTTTATTTTGATGAGGCATATTTATTTTATCATCTTACACTTTGCCTATGTTTCTTCTTGAGCAGGGCGTGTCTTTCTCTTGCCAGTCTGTTGGCTTCAGCGACTGCTCGCGTCACTTGCGCTTGGTTCTCTGCCTCCAGAGCTGAATGCGTTTCGTACAATATCAACTGGATCTGTAAATTTCAATATCTTTAAACCTTACTAATCAATACAAATTTCTCCAATTTCTACGCTTATAACTTAAAATTCCCCTTGTTCTTTTAAGCAACCGGTAATAACAGTTATACATAAGTATAAACTTACTTGTGGTTTTGACAAAAGTGTTTTCAATGTTTTCTTTTGTTCTTCCAGTATCGATTGAACTCTAGCTTTCCCTTTCACGTCCACCTCAGACTCCGTCAAGATCTGTATAGAATGTTTAATAAATTATTATAACTTGTTAAACTAGAGTATAAAAAACAAGATAAAAACTTGACTATATTTTTACAATCAAATATTGTATATGTTTGAGATACAGTCCACTGCTAAATGATATTAATAATAATTTATAGTTTTGTTGAAAAACAGTGTTCTTTGGGGGCCGGTATGTTGAGTTTATTTTTAACCCCTGTTCAATTGGTAGTCAGTTACAAAAAAACTTTCATAAGTAACACGTATTTCATTGTCAATCCTGTTACAAGTCAAAACAATAGTGAATCTTAATAAACTTATCACTAAAATGAAAAAAAACTTAGAAACGACTGCTATAATATAAGTCTATGTCGTAGTTGTTAGTGCGAACTTCAAAAAACACGGTAATTATAATTCAAGGAGGTTGTGGGACTACAAATCTTTGATGATCTATAGAAATTAGGAACAAGCAATTTCTTTAGTTTCACATTTATAAATAACATACAGTGTATTGACATTATTCTGAGTTATTACCTCAAGCATAGCCAAATCTCCTCCACGTCCACAGACAAGATCGATAGGGTCGGTCACAGCAGAATATGAATTGGGTGGCGTTGCTAATGCAGCCACAACTCCATCCAAAGCATTGATGACAGTTGGCGTATCACAGTGTACTGGTTCACTTAACACACACACTGGAGCTCCAGATTGAGGTGCTTCTGAAGCTTCTATACCTAGTTGTCGAAGAGCGCACACGTAGCTATCTACCCTAAAACATGTTGAGTATTCCAATTTGTGCAACGTCTGCAGTGATATTAGTGTTTCCGAAATATCAAAAAACCTAACTATCCACTCATTCTTTTATGAGGATCGTCATAAAAAAACGAAATCTAAGTAAATATCTATAATAAATTTATCTCATAAATTCAGGTAAAAATATGTACAAATTGTATTACGAAACTAGGAAACGCCAGCGACTTCGTCCATGCTCGAGTTGAAATTCCCGGGATAAAAATTCACACTTTTTATTACATAAAATTTGCTATCGATTAATAAAAAAACCACTTTGGAATTCGATTTTTCTTATTTGGCCATTTTAAATTATTCCCGAATGATTCCCGATTAAAAATTCGCGCAGGATTCCAGGGATAGAAATAGCACAGATTTTAAATCTAAGAATTTTCTATCAATCAGCGAAAACCGCGTCGAAATCGGCCCGGTAGATTCTACGTGAATCCCGAACGAACAGACAAAAGGCAAATATGTAAAAAGCAAACGGATATGAAATTTTTAAAAAAATGCATTGTGTTCTTCATTTATATAGTCAATTCCAGTTTTTTTAACAGCTTTAATGTATGGACACGACATGTTTAGAACGTTCTAATATTATAGCTATTGTTCAAGTACAATGTCACGTGTGTAGAATCTATCTATAATAATAAAATTGATGCGTCTGTGTATGACTTTAATATAAATTCCAAAATTAAAAGGAGAAACTGGTGTTTGTATGATGCCTAATAACAAAAGTGGCGAGCACGGCTAGAATTTAATAAAATAAATTCTCTAGCATGACTGAAGTTTGTTAATATCATGTAAGACATCGCTATTGCAAATTCCTACACAACGGTCAGTTGACACATACTTGTCTCCAGCACCAAAAACAACGAGTCTCCCAAGTTCAGGTGTGACCGGAGCGGATGGTGAATTAGCCTTGAACACAGCTGCCAGTTCTCTCAGCTGAGCCGCAAGGTACGCGGAGCATCTCGGGGAAGACGCGTGCGTCTGCGCCACCACTCCACGCAGCGCGTTGACGCGTAACGCCCTGCAGAGTGTGGACGCTCCTTCGCAAAACTCCCTTTCCTGCGTACCGAAGTTCTGTTTTCAACGATTCATACGAACCATAAAGATCTTTTTCCGTTTTGTTAATATATATTGTCATAACATTTAAAACGTTGTTTCAGTTATGTTAATATTCTATATATATAAACTCTATACAAATAATGTTAAAAGTCAACCGATTGTAAGTCACGGGACTGAATTGTAAGATATAGGCACCGGCCAATAATGGGATAGACCATTTCATATAGATCCCTTATAGTTCGGATCTATAATCTGCAGAAACTATTCCATACTCCGAAATAGAAGCATCTATTCATGCTTGTTATGAACAACACATAATATGTAGTATTATTAGGATATGCTACCGACCTCATCCACGCTGACTTGAAATTTCCGCGAGATTCCCGGGACACAAAGTACCGCAGTATTTAAAGGAGAATGTAAAACCGTGTCGAAATAAGCCAATTTTTATGCACCCGAACAACTTCAAACCGCTCGCGGGAATATTCCCCCGGCTTTTCCGGGATTAAAAGTAGCGCAGATTTTAAGTCTAAGTATTTTCTATCGATTAGCGAAAACCGCATTGAAATCGGCCCAGTAGTTTTTTCATGAATCTTGAACAAATAAATAAAACAGACAAGAAATCTAAAAATAATTGCATTGTGTTCTTCATCACATAGTCATATAGTTCATAATATTCTAATTGTGTTTTTAAAATAGCTTTAATGTACAGACACAACATGTATATAATTTTATAGATATTCTTCTTTAGGTATATCTACTACCTACCTACCTAAGGTTATATAGAAGGAATAAAATATAATTAAAACTCATAGTTAATTTTGGTAAAAGTAACTTTAGTTTTGGTTATATTATTGTATAGACTTTATAGTATATGTGAAACAAAATAAATGTGCTTTAGAAAGAAAAAAACGTGATTGTTTATGTAACCCACAGATCAGTCATAACTAGAAATGTAACCTACTTGTAACACAATAACTCCATCTTTGACGAGGTCCAGTTGGCCGATGCTGAGGTTTCCGGGTGGTCGAAGCGTGATGAACCTAGCATTCGTACAAACGTTTACAACGAATTTTTCTAATATACGTAAGCTCCTAAATCCTCCATTAGGATACAGATCGATTTCTTCTCGCTTGTTTAAATTATATGAAAATGTACTTTTAGACATTTTTTCCGCGTACAACAATGACTTGGAAGCCTGGACGGAACTTTCCGCCCTGGTTTCCCCTTTGCGCTATGACATGGGGTTTATTAAGAAGGGCGTTATAAAATTTCTTACATGTCGGTAACGGTTTAGCTACACCTCTAGTGTTGGAAATAAATATAGGCGACGGTAACCGCTTTCCATCAGTTTGCCTGCTTCGAGCAATAAAAACAAGTCAAAAACAATGAAAATTGAAAAGATAATAAATGTTTTAAAAGTTAATTTCAGGCAATTTTTCAATAAGCATTTTTTAATATAAAGATGTTTGTTTTAGTTCTGAGAATGCTTACCTTGGGCAAACTCTATCAAATCTGTACTCTCCAGCGCAAAGTTGACGAGAACTGCTGTAAGAATATCCAAGTTCATGCAGCCTTTTCACTAAAAGCGCTACTTTTCTGAAAGCAAATATCTCTAAGTACAGTACCTACTATGACTCGATTGTTAAAGCTGCAGATTCTCGTTCAAAAAATATGGCTTCCAATTTTAGCACAGACTAAAGACCGCTTGTGCAATTTTTGTAGCAGTACAATTACAATAAACAAGAAAACATCGCCATGAAAGGAACGATGTCTGACACTCATCAAACAGCGTTAAAAATGACGAAGACCGTGGCCAGTAATCAGTAATTTATTAGTTAAAAAAAATTAGCATCAAAGTAAAGGACTTTCTTTCGTAACAGGGTTCTCTTGTGAACTTCATATTCAAAAAGTGGACTCATTTTAATATGTGAAACTAACTTTGCTTTAAAAGTGTTCACCCATCCGGTTACGGTGTCTTTATTGACGCATGCCTGGACCCGCTCTTCTCGTAAGTGCAATGGCAGCAGATCTGAGAGACTGAAACCGTGGATATATGGTCAGTTCAAATTACATACAAACAAATAGTCGTACATTAATTGATTTTTGAGACATGCCTACGTAAGTATATAAACATATCCAAAAATAAATTCTCTTCGTACACTTTTAGGTTTTTATAAAATCCTAGATCATTTTACTTTGGGCAAATCTGTGACCTGGGATGTATTTTTTTTGCAGGAGTTCAGCAGACAAGTAGACGACCCACTTGATGGACAGAGATTACCATCGTCTATGGACATTAGAAACAGCAAATTAAAAGGTGCTACAAATGCGCTCCTGCGCTCTTAAGGGAGACTGGAACCTGGTCACTAAAACCGGAACACAACACAAGGTTGTTATACTCTAGACCAGGGGTGGTCACCATCCAGTTGAGCAAATACCCTTCCTACCCTACCCACCTGGGTGTGGTTGTATTGTTGCCTCTTACGACTGGCCGCCCGTCCACAGGAAATTGTATTCTTTCTCCGTTCCTGCACTGATAAAAATATCTTTGTGGATGTGGAATACAAATATCTCTCATTAATGGGAACTCATTCCACATCCCGAGGTTGCTATAGTTTAATATTACCAAAGTAGATAATATCTACATATACATATTATATAGCACGTCATACGTACAGAAATGTTTGAACGAATCAGAAAGTATAAAAATATTTAGTTTTAGACACTTACGTAAAAGCTTTATTTTTTATGCGAATCCTAGCAATGGCGGCAGCAAAGTGCACCCTCTGTTCCCATATAACATTTCGATGTCGTTGAAAGGCGACCCCGCTTCGGACAGCAGTCGAGTGGCCCTCTCAGTTTCTGCTCTAGGTCTCGCGCCCCAACGACGCCTCGCCAGTTCCATCAAGAAAAGCCATACCGTGTGACGATGGACCGTGAACTGCAAACGACAACCTATCCAATAAGTAACCTTATAAAATTTAAGTAAGTAATCAATTATATAAAACATGGTTCTTAAACGTTTGCAAACCAAGGGAGAGATATTTGATTTAGCAAAATAGAATTAACTTTTATCAGTAACCCTATTAAACAAAACGTGTAGATATATAGTAAGAATAATCTCGTTCTTGCTTAGGAGTCATTATATGTAGGTGAATCAGTCGATCATATAAAAGAGCGATGCGGATATGCAAAGCATTGAGTTATAACATGTCTATATGATCTAAGATGCAAAGTTTCAGTCAGTACCTAAGTACGTAAAATTTTCAACAATTAAAAACGGATCTTATTGTCCAAGTGCTCAATAGGGCAGTCGGTATTCTTTATGCAATATGCATTGCTTACATTGAAAACCTCCATAAACACTATGTCTATCGTATTTAATCGTGTTGTGTCTTCATGACTTCATGCACCAGGGTATTAGAGAGATTGGCTAAATGGCTGGCTGTTGCGATTAATGTTCTTTGTCTGAGGAAAGTACTTCATTCGCGTTCCCTTAGATTACGGCTTGAGATAGACCACAGAAAGCAAATGATAAAGGCATAGAAATATCCTATAACCAAACTTACAAGAATAACATGAACGTCCACTGGACGTTGTTAGCAGTGGCTGGGCTCGGGCCTTCCATTATAAGGAAACGGAATGTATACCCGCTACGCTTGTCCAAGGCAGCTTGGCAGGTTTGAAACACCGGTTCTTTTTCTTCACCGTTGTTAGCCCGTGGTAATTGTAACAATATGTGTACAATAGGTCAGAAAACCACCTAAGTGGTGCACGAGCTCCGGCCAGGATTCGAACCCGCGCTCTTTGTATTTGGGACGCGTGCCCTAGCCATTACGCTACCACGGCTTACAAACTTAATTTATATAATTAAATTAAAGTCTGCCTTGACAAATCAGCGGCTATTAATAGCTATTTGAATGAAGCGCCTGTTCAAAGAACGAATACACCGATTCGTGTCATTATTAATCCGAACCATTTTATCAGCCCCGAAACAACCAATGCCAATCTTTTGCGCTCACCCAACAAAATAACCTGTCATAAATATAAAGCTCATTTTCGTGAGCGTCCTCAAACATTCGGAAAATAAAATCGGTTCCGTCACGAGAATCCAGTAATGCGAGTTAGATGCGACAGTATTTTTTTTTTATGTTTCTGTAACATCTTGTTGAACCTACCTTAACTGGAAATTATTGCTGTATGATAATGACGTTTGGATATGTAACCTTGATGTTTAACGGTTAAAGAGTGACCTTCGTCGATTTCAACGTAGCAAGTTCATGAACGATTAACTGTGTAAAGTATAGAAAAAGTTTTGCGTTGAATCGCTTACATGGAACGGTTATTTATGAGTTTCAAATTTGTTTTCTTCGATTTTTATTTAAGGACTTCTAAGGCAGTGGACTGAGAAATTATAAAGGCTTAAGATACTGTTGTTACAATTATAGCTCTATGACCTTTAGACCTTAAAACGGGGGTAGTTGATAAATGGTACTATGAAAGGCGCAAGAATTGTAAAGAATTCTGCCACCCACGCTGTCATGAAAGCACGAACAACTAAGTAAAGGGTGAAATTGAATTTTCACTTTTAAAGATTGTCTATTGATTATGCATAGTGTTCACTTGAAATGTGGAAGAAAAATACTAAGGATGACAATAGCGTAATAATTATTCGCAGCGTAATTCCGTTTTAAGTTAAAAAACGTACGTTGTATGAACTTACCTCATTGACAGACATCGCCCATTTGAATATATGAAAGTTTCCATATGGCATTACTGAAATTGTGACCCTTCTTAAATCAAGGTGAAATCAAAGTGGTGTAGTAAGAGAAAGAGTCGAAATTCATAGCTAGATGCTTTGAACCGGTTCCCTATTTTCAGGGAATCGAAATTATCGAACAGTACATCTGCCGCGCTTATCAAAGGCCACTTGGCGGGTTTGACACGTGGGTTATCGCAATACCATATGTAAGTTCATCACTGTGTTTTCCTTCACCGTCGGCAAGTGGTAATTGAAATAACAGGTAAATTCGCTCAGAAAACTAATGAAAGGCCGGTTCCTATATCTTACTAATAATTCATATTATGCTTTTCTATTGGTTAAAATTTGATTTAAACTCCATACGTGTCAAATTTCTACCGATGGTAAGACAAGAGAATGAATAGTAAGATATGATAACCGGCCAAAGTGCTTTTTGACCAATATTCAATCCTGAATCATTTAAGATGCTAGTACGTTAGCCACTAAGCTACCACGACTTAGTGATTTAAAATACAGACCTCAAAGTAAAGATGTCTTTACCTCAGGGAAGTCGGTGAAAAACTCAATGTCTTCAATTGCTTGGTCTAAGATAGTCTTATCTGGAAACAAATAGTATAAATATTACTTAAACGAAAAAATAAATTCAATATCTTATATTGCGTGACAGAAACTGTTCTATATGAATAGAAAACGATCCAAATGCTGAATAATAAAATGGAAAAATACATAAAATGGAATTTTATATTGCTCAAGACAGACATTTTATGAGACAGATAAAAGAAACATCTCTGAATATGATTCTTATGATATTAGCGAAGCATAAGTAGATACTATAAAAAGTTAGATGGCTGACCATTTCAGTTCTGTAGAATTCTTTGTTAAAATTTACTACGGGAAAAATATTTAACTTCCATAAAAGTTGTTGTTTGCAGTTTCATTGCTAAGGCATTTGCGTCTCATTCCAGTGACGTTTGAATTCAGTCTAGTAAGATGTGTCGTGTTTCTTTCTCTCAATATGAGAAAGAAAGAGATTTTTAGAAGAATCAAAATTATTTGAAGAATTTCTTGTTGCTTTTTCTCTTTTTCTTTCACGAGCTCAACAGACAAGCAGACGGTCCACCAGATGGAAAGTGGTTACCATCACCTGTGAACATTTGCAACACTAAAGGTGCTACAAATGTGCTGCTGCTCTTTAACGGGAAACTAGAACTTGGAAAGACATCACGTGGTGATGGTAAAGGGAAACATCGATCTTTGCAAAAACCTGTATTTACAGATTACCTTCACAATCTTGGACGACATACGTGACGGTATTATTAAGATCTGAACCCAGCCCGCCAGCAGCACTTTAATGAGTTTATTGACTTTTCCTAGTTAATAAATATTTTGAATTATATATTAATAATCTATTATAAAGTGGTTTTCTCGTATGATAGTGGAGTAGAGAGAATGGCATTTTCTGGTTCTATTTTACTATAGTGCGAGCGCGACGGCAATATAATTTATATGCAAACGAACAATTGTTGCAATTTTTGCCTGCAATACGATAAGTAAATATTGTAAGGAGTAATAATAAAAATCACTGTAAGGACAAAAGTGTAATTCCTAAATGATTATGGCCGGTGTTCTTATGAACCAGGCGGGATACAAATTTAAATACATCTACTAAAGTGGAGACGGCTCAGTCTGTTCGTAAGAGCACATAGACGAGTAATAAACACAGGCAAGAGGGTATTTAAAAGAAATAATAAGTATTCAAATTGTACTCAAAACAAAGTTGTAGTTTAGAAATCGTTTGAAAACTAGAAATTATGTGTTAAAAGTGAACTGAAGCACGATTGATCATGGAAACTAGTTTCAAATTTAGCACGCGAGTATTTATCGCGACATCGAAGGCATGTGATAAAAGTTAAATAACACTTTCCTAGAGCAATAAACTAGCTGCAAATAGCTTCACGCTGGAATATTACGCTAATTCACAGATAGTGTTGTCGAAAATATTCAGACGAATTCTAGGGTAATCTGTCCAAAACAAAAAGGATTATCGAAAAATATACATTTACGAATATATCTATAGTATAGTGTAGATATTTGGGTTTAGTGTCGAAAGTTTGAGATTGTGTGACGACACTTTTCAAAATCTAATCTAACAAAAAACCTAAAAATATTTTCAATTCTATAATATCTATATGACAGTATTGTTTAAATTATTTAAACGTAAATAATACTAATTACGGAACTGCTATTTCAAGTTTCTTAATGTATAATTGCAAAATATGCGATGTCACATTAAGGATGAGGAGTTTCACGCATGTGACCAGCTGTGACAAGAACGAAGGAGTGGTCCGAAAATCATGAAATTCATGTGACGTAATTTGTGAAATGCCCTTAGAGAGTTCATGACATTATTCTTCTTGTCAGAAGTAAAATTAAAAGTTATATAACTTAACTAAACACTTTATCAGTTACATTTTCCCAACCCTAACGCATAGAACAGGGCCAGCCACACGCGAACTTGGCACCTTTCGTGACACTCACTTCATATTCCAACGACTTTCCTTTTTGTGGAAACATCCCTGTAGTCGTGAATATAAATTAAAATTCTGTCACTTGTATGGTGATTTGTAACCTATTAATAACTTTTCAATTCCTCGTGCATAGTCATTTGGCTGTGTTATAGGACTTTCTAATGGCATCGCGTATTATACATAATTTTACTAAAGTCCGTATTGTTGTTGTTCCTTCTTCGCGGCCTAACGAGTGAAATGATTAATTTGATATGAATTTTTGATTAGGGAAATAAAGTTATTTTTCTTTTACTTTTGGATATGACTCCATGAGTTATCAACTATATGATTTTA
The DNA here is from genome assembly GCA_012273795.1 of Dendrolimus punctatus. NCBI lineage: Eukaryota > Metazoa > Arthropoda > Insecta > Lepidoptera > Lasiocampidae > Dendrolimus > Dendrolimus punctatus. The sequence goes on along the minus strand of CM022529.1, from coordinate 7,537,994 downwards.
AGACATTTTTCGATGACAAATATAAGCGTTGGATATTTTTTATCTTATTAGAATACGACAAATTCCGGGAGATATGTGTCTGACGTTTACGCCACTAAAGCCGCTTGGAAAGTTCTAAAGTGTAATGTTTTTCATTATCTATTCTCTTTTATCCTATTTTAAAACGATCTTATTTACTCACAACGGAACACGTCGTAAATGAGCGAATAAACACATCGCATCTCTTGTTCATCTACGAAGTCTACTTGCATCGGAGGCTTGCACAAAAGCCGGGCTGCTTTCAATACCTATAACATAAAATACTCATTATACTATGTAGATTGGTGAAGAAGGCTCGGGAGGTATGATCGGAAATATATTTGTGAACCAAGCCCATGTTCTATATCAGTCAGAGGTTTACTATAAGCTAACGATTTGACAGTAAATATTATGTTTTTTTTATTATAATATCAGGTTCTAATTTTCCAATGTCTAGGGTCAGGCCTCTTTACTTAGGAGGACAGACGGTATACCTATCACGTCTGTGTCCGTATTGGCGAGCTTCAGACGACGGCTGGATTGCTTCGCAAATTCCAAATCTGTCAATCCAATTCCAATCTCAAACTGTCAGCAAGAGAATCGGAACAACATTAGTTTATATAGCACGCAAAATTAGTAAGCTAAAATGTAGTGGGGTGGTCACGTCTAACTCTGAACTGACGGTCTGATGGAGCAGGGAAGTCCAGAGGCCTAATTCTGCTATGACTTTATCGTCAAAATCACCGGACACTATCGTCACAATCGTAGTATGCCGGATTTCGGTATTTTGTTACTAACAATGTCGTGTCCGTGCCACGCTATTCTATCTTTATAAATATTAAAAGCGAAAAATCACTTATATAATAAATGAATTTTTGATAACTTTTCAATGTTAATTTCGGCCAACACAATTTCTGCTAATGATAATACCAATTTTTTACAATTATTCCGCCACGAAAACATCGAGAAGATATTGTGGATTATGTAGAATACGAATTTTTGACACTATCACAATATTTTTGCAACGCAATATATTGAAATAACAGAATCGGGCCCTTGGAGTGTAGACCGCGTCTTGAAAATCGTAGTTTAGAACGCCTTCAGCCAAGTGGACTGACCGGTGAATATGTGTTATGGGTGCAATCCCGGGAGTCTTACGTCCAGCAGGGGATTGCGACTGGCTGTCGACGTTAAGGAATAATATACCTGCCATGCTAGTCCAAAGCGGATCTGCGTGTGTCGGTTACCTCGGTTGTTTTTATGTAGAATGTTAGAAAGTTTAAATAAACGATTCATAGTTTGAATAGTGTTAAGTACCTAAGTATTTATTTCTAGTTCAAAACCCACTAAGACCTTTTACGTGTTCTTTATAAGACCATAATTTAGCAAATAAATGGGGTGTTATTTTTGTCATTTTCCTGATACGAGCATATGTAAATACTTCCCTAGCATATTCAATTTGACTTGCATATGCTGGCCATGTAACGGCATGTAGACACGTAAACAGGGGCAGGCAATGTTAAAGTACAACACAAGGTTAGATATAACGACTCGTAGTTAACTAATGTAACAGTTAACCTTAGATCATATAAACGTCTTTTATGCAGTTAACTTTGAAGGAAGTTTTTAACTCGTTTTTTCCTATATTTCGAATAATTTACATGGGTGAAGCTTGAAGTTGAGCGTATTGGATAGTAGTGTTCTAAGTAGTAGCTTTGTGTAATTTGATTTAAATTTAGGTACACAAAAGTTAAAAACAAATGTTGATCATCGGCCAGCGATTTTTGGACATGTCTTGTACTTCTATAGCTCCGCTTTCCGTAGCTCTGGTAGAATCATTTATGGGAAACAGAACGAAGATTCTTATTTATCTAAACTCATGAGCAGTGGAGAAGTATGTGGTGAGCAAGCGGCACAGCGGGCGTGAGATTTGCAATGGTCTCTTTCCAAATTTTGGAAACAGCTCTGCTCTAAATAGGGCTCTGTATTAATAGAAATATCTGTCAGGTACGCTGCTCCGCTTGCTCGTCTCCACACATCTCCTTTCCTCATCACTTTAGTGGCGCTCAAAGTCGTTCTTCGTCGCTTCTAGTCGAACTTCTAAAATATTGTGAAGGTTCATAAAAAGTTTTATTTTGAACCATTCAAAACTATGAGTGGAAGAAATGAAGAATGGTCCAAAATCCTATGCTAATATTTACGGCGAACCTCTCCGATGTCCCACGCTGGTCCAGGGGCAGTTTTAACGGCAACCGGTGGCGGTGCATGAGGGTTCTTCACCGACACAACCAAATTCCAAGGAGCCCACTCTTCCAGCGAGTCTTCCGCGGGTTTGACTGGTTTTTCGGAATCGGCATCTTCTTCTCTGTGATATAAATTAGTATTTTTTATAATTAGAAATAAAACTTGAGACTTATGAGTTTTTGTTTTATTATTTCGGAACAAAGTTCCTTATCGCACGTTACTTAGCGGATGGGAGTTAAACGAAAATCAGTTTTAAACCGAAATGAAAGATGCTGACTACTGTATATTATTATACAATTCGAACATTATATATCTATATACATATAATAAAATTGCAGAGGTCGAATTTCTGTACAATGAAAAAAAATGCTAAAAACCGAGTCAAGGGGTGTAAGAAGTGAAATAGAACTAATTTAGATTTTTTTCGAATTTTTTGTTTCTCTGTTTGTCTGTCTGTTTGTACCGGCTAATCTCCGAAACGACTGGACGAATTTACACGAAATTTTGTATGGTTATAGCTTATTTCCCTGGTCAACATATAGGATACTTTTGATCCCGAAAAATTAAATAGTTCCCGTGGCATAACAGATTATAAGTAATTTCTCTGTAACGTAACATAATAGAAGTGGAGATTTTGACAGGGTCTGGTGTCGGTGAGAGAGTTTTATCTTATATAATATAAAGCTGATAAGTTTGTTTCTTTGTTTGCTTAAACGCGCTAATCTCAGTAACTACTGGTCTGATTTGATTTTTTTTCAGTGTTAGCCCATTTATCGAGGAAGGTTATAGGCTGTATACCATCACGATAAAGCCAATAAGAGCGACCACCAATGAAGAATGTTTCAAAATCGGGGGTTTTTTTATACTTACTTTTTTTAACTATTCCACGCGAACGAAGTCGCGGGCAGAAGCTAGTATATAATATATTTGGGCGCTGTTGCAGCTCACGTGCAGATCTTTTTTATATAATTGACTATTTTTAACCGACTTGCAAAACGAGGAGATTCTGAATTCGGCTGATGTTTTTAACTTCGAGTTAATTTAATTTCTAATTTAATAAAAATCCTATATTTTGACACCATTTGTCTGTGTACAGGTTTTTGATATAATTTGTTTGTGTAGTATGACGTTTATTTACAGCGAAAGGGTCTTAGCTGCAATCAGCTGTCCCAAAGACACCTCATTGGTTTTTCGATGGCGTACCCTACGTTTTTGGTAATTTTACGTTGATTATTGGCTTTCTTCTGGACTATGATTGGATTGTTCAACTTTGGACCTATAAGTGCAAAATTAGTGAAAAAAATAAGTGAGATTATGTTAACAAAAATTATATCTCGAAAACTACATTTTCTAAACTGAGGTTGTAAAAAGGATAAATACTCCTCCTCTCCCCTACAACATACCTTACATTATCAAAGCACTGGCGATTTTTATATAACTATTTAAATTGACTTTTGCTAAACTATTTTTATTCCTTCTGTCATCGTAATGGTCTGATGGTGAACACATAAATTGCATCTGGCCCATTCTAATCTATTGTTTTCTCTCTTAAATTAGTACAGCTTTCCGAACTGCAACACTGTGTGGGACACAAATCCCGCAATTCCGTACCTACCCGAAACTTCTCTAAACTCAAATCACTATTAATTTAGCTCCTGTAATTATTTATAATGTCGAACCCGGAACTTGGGCGTTACTGATCTTAGGGAAATAGGTTTTTTATAATTTTTACATTGAAGCCGATTACAGAACATATTATAGAATGACTGAATATTACGTGATACATCGTTGAGTTTGCCGCTTCTTGGACGTGCCGCCCGCGTGTGTTGCACACGGACTCTCTCCCCGCAGGTTTGCTGGCATCTTGGCCACTGAGCTAGCCAGACTATATCATATTTAGCCAGGTATCAAAATACTATATAAATGGAAGATAGTATATCCCTAACAATAAGTGACTCTCCTAAATACTTCAGTAGTCTGTACTGGACTTTATACTTACCTTATGTTGAAAATCTTTTTGTCTAAGATCATAGTATCCATTACAATTCAAGTTTTAATTCGGTCCATTATTGAAACTACACACAAAAAAAAGGTATCATTTTTTTATAAAGTTCCCATGCTCTCATTTGACAACAAATCAAATTGCGTTTTAATTTTTATTCAGATTAATATAGATCAGTGTCGAAAATGTACTAAAAATCTTTTAAATAATGTTTTTTCTCTTTTTTTAAATTCAACCGGGTGGGTGTCTTTTATGTCAAATACAAAAAAAAGTTTTTTAAGGTTCTCTACGTATTGAAAAGATAGTTTGATAAAAGTTCGGCCAGTATTTACATCTGTAACTGTTTAGGGTTAATTTTTGAAATTAATTAACTTTGACAAACATACGAATGAGAATACTAGAAAGAGGGCAAAAGTCCAGTAACCGTGAGTCGGAAAAACTCACTTATATAACTACTTAGACAGGTAACTATAAATACCAAAGCATAGATAAACAGAAATAGAAAAATACAAGAGATAGTAAGTACAACGGGCAACCTTGACGCTAAAAAGCGACCTCTTCCTCTTTGATAGATAGACGTTTCCTTTTTAAAGCAATAACCAATTAATTTATATTTAATACTTTTTTAATCTACTTTTTTCATATTAGTGTAAAATAAAACTGCTTTTTACTTGCATTTCCAAATTCTTTTGTAACTCAACCAAACTAAAGTACTGTTGAAGACGCCATTCTCTGTCGCTTGGGAGAACAAGCTTCTCCGCTCACTGGTATCTCCTGCCTGCTTGCGGCTTCTTCTTGAAGTAATAACTGAGCCAGCAGCTTTGGGTATACGTCGAATAAATTACCATCACCATATTCATTTAAGGCCACCCATAAAGTACTGGGATTATATTTCTCCAGCATTATTTAACTATTTTCTAAACAACAAAGTTTGTAAATCGATAAAACTTAAAAATAAAGCGCGTATGATATTTATTAAATTATGTTTCAATATAGAATTCCGAATGCGTCTATGGAACTAACTATCTTGGACACGCGTGTTTTTTTCCGAGAAAGCTTTTGCTTCGAGTACCAACCGCCTACTGACTTTGAAACGATCGACAGTTAAGACAAACTTGTTGCTTGTTATGTTAGTGTAGGCGTGGTTTATTTGAGTTCTGATTGTGAATGATATTCAAGGCCTGACAATAATGGAAAACACGTCCTTGCTGCTATATTTGCTTTTAAGAAATCATACTTGTGAAATTGCTTACACATTCATATTCGGATTAAATGTGGAAGTCAATAATAATATAATTCGATAAATTAAACATCCCATTGTTAGGCTCGCCCTCGCCATTTTTGGGAGGAAACTGTTTGAGGGTACGGACTGACATATTATTATGTTTGTCCAACGCGGATAGGCCACTTTCATGCGTCGGTTATTTCTATTTGTTTGCGGTTTTCCTCAGATTAGTAAAAAAATCCATGAGTACGTACAAGATACGTATATATCCTCATTTTAATGAACCTGAACCAATTATTGGAATGTGGTGCGGGTGCATACGTCACTAAGCTACAATGACAAGCTATTATTATCTATAATAACTAAACAATTTTCCAAAACCAATTAATTCAGCTAAATGTGAAATCTAACTTGGCTTTGATTGACTTATGGTTAAAAATACAATTGCCATTTCACTTCACGTACGGAACCTTGGAATATAAATGACTTGCAAATTAAGAAGTCCAATCATTCAAAGAAGTTATTGGTATAACCCAGCTACAAAGTGTATATTGAATCCCAGCTACTTATAGACAATTCATTGTCTATTACCAAAGAAAATTAAAAAAATACTAAAATAAAAAAGTCAAAACATGGTCTCAAAATAATTTTAATAAATAAACTGAACTTCTACAACGAAATGGTTTAAAAAGTAGAAAATTCTGTAGATATCATTATGGAGCCGCTGATGACGCAGGAAGAGAGCTATGCAGAGCGTCGACAACTCTTCAAAAACATTTGGGACACAGCCATGAACATTGATGACAAAGATATTGACATTATGAACAAACCTAAAGTTATTAAGTTAGTATTTTGTCATAATTGTAAATGTAACTGCTTAGTGCCGTTAAGGCAGAGTGCGTTTAGGGAATTACAACACTATCCTACTATTATCCCAGACTGGTAGGTTGTCGTTCATGACGGATTACACATGGAAAGAAAAAGGCACAGGTGGGCTAAAGCTGTAGGGAGTGAGATGTAGAGGCATTGACTCTGGCTTCACATCTCTACTGCATTCTTTTATATTTTTAATAGAAATTGATGACACTTCATTTCATTCTCAATTCACAGAAAGAGCACGATAAATGGATTTTAAAAGAAAATAGTATAACGAATTCAGCGTTATATTTGTGTACGACTTCGCGTAATGCTTGATAATGCACTTCTTTTACAGAACCTTGAGGTTGGATGAAGTGGACAAATGCGTCATCGGCAAAAAGAAAAAACAGCGTATCAGGAACCTCAGAACAGTATGCAATAAAATTCTGGACTTCTGCGATCGGCAAGACGCCGATGATATGTTTTACGAAAAGGTTCTCTAGATAACATAACTTAAAAAATCTATATATATTTTTCGCCGCAAATGCTAATGCGCTGGAACCTTGTCAAATTAATATTCACGTAACGTCATCCGCAACTCGATATGTACGCGTACTCGCCGGCCAGTGATGCTAACAGTACTGAGTGTTCGGTAGAGATGGTCGTTTTTGTAAAAACGTTTTTGAGCAACGATGCCAGTAGACGATGCCGGCATCCGATGCCGATATATTGAAAAACGGATGCCGCAATATCCGATGCGAACTTCACGAATGCGAGCGAGCGAGAGCACGTTAACCAAGCCACGGAAAACGCAACGATGACAAACCGAAGACTCGACGTATCGCTCGCTCGCTCGCTATCTCTCGGTGCTCTCGGTACGATCGTGGTTGTGCAAGGCAAACAATCAACGTAATACAACACTAGGAGCGTGCGTAACTGTTAGAAATTTTGTAATAATATAGTACTTATTATTTTTAAAGTATCTCATGTATTTTTAACAATCCCACTGAATGGTGGCTTCGTCATTCCAAAATATACTCGACGTTGGCAGAAATATACCGTTCGAGGTGCAGTATTATTATAACTTCTGTGCCATGCGAACAGATATTCTCCAAAGCCATATTTTGAATGAACGAAGAACTCGTCTTACAAGTTCCAAATTTGTTCAAAATTGGTTTTTCTTAATGTAAACTCTAATTTTGTTAAAAATAACGACTAATATTAATTAACTTATGTTTATTTTTAACTTCCACACTTTTAAAACAATATACCAGTAGAAGTCGTAATGTTGAATATCGTATCTAAATAATTTACATAACAACTAGACAACTAAGACAACAGGCATCCAATGTTATACGCAGAGTTGCAGATACTTTAGCCGGCAACTAATTTTGGCAAATGGCATCGGTGCCAGAAATAACGATGCCGGCATCGGATGCCGTTTACAATTAACGATGCGCATCGGATGACAAAATTTTACGAAAACGCCCATCGCTAGTGTTCGGCTACGGTTACGTCACCAAAATGGCGGCCAGGCGCAATAGCAATTTGAGGGGATAGTATAAAAGAAAGTCGTGTTAGTTACACTATTTATAACTCAAGAACGGCTGCACTGATTTTGCTGAAAATTGGTGGACAGGTAGCTTAGAACCAGGAGACGGACATAGGAGGTAGGTGGCGCTGAGATCGGGTTCTAGAATCCGCCTAATCGCCTGGAGCGATTTTGGTTATTTTCTTTTTGTATGTTTGGGTGGGGTGGGTCCCGGATGGTTTTGATTCGCAATTAGAACCAGTAGGTGGCGCTGAGATCGAGTGCTAGATTTTTATTTTTTCAAAGCAGAACAACGTCTGCCGGGGCTGCTAGTTATTTATAAATAAAAACTGAAACATCTCATAAGTATTAATTTCAGATAGTCGTCGAAGGACAAGAACCTTTTCAGCACAAGCTACCATTAAAATCAAAGAAATTAAAACGCACAAGAATGAAAAAGAAAATGAATAAAGCCAAAAGCTTATTTTCTCCTCTGGGCGATTCGTTAGAGTCTAAAAAAGAAAACGAGAAGAAAGATTTCCCGAATCTTACCAGTAAAGCGTCCCAGGATAGAGCTCTTCTAAAATTAAAACATACAAGTGTTAAAAAATCTGTCACCAAATCTAGCTCAAGAAACCAACAATTGACTGCATTAGAGAATTTACTTGGAACTTCTAGTGCTCCGGGAAATCGAAGTAAAGTTATTAAAAAGAAAAGAACCAAGAGGAAGAAACCCTCAGTTTCAGAAGAACTCCCAGGTACATTAGATTGGCCTGTGTGACGTCTTCTGGATTTTTTTTTGCTTCAACGTTTAATAATTCTGTATTTCAGGTTCCGCTGTTAAACACGCAGTTTCTCGTGTACAAAATCAGCATATACATACTAAAAGAATGCTTTGTTTGCCTAAAATTGTTTTTTGAGTTATTATCTATACCTTTGCAATATCTACATAACTTTAAAATATACACTTGCAATAATTAATTCAATAAGTAAATGGATTAAATAATAATTGGTATTTTTATTCAACTTGATCAACAGCATAAACTTTATAAAATTGGATTATTATTCTGATTCCACATGGCGTAGTGTAATTATATAAAAATACTGGAAATTAGAAATAAAAAAATAAAAAATAGACATTGAAACTACATTATGTAGCAGATCACTGCCAACAGGAAGCGTGTCCAGAAGGCTGGCTGCATTACCACGCTGTAGGTATGTCCATATTTATTTGTAATGCAATATTATTATATGAGCCAGCCTTCTGATCACGGGTAGTGTCGAAGAGTGTCTTACATATGTCTTGAAACAATTTGCCGACGGACCCCATGGTCCGTATGGGGTCTAATGTTTCAACCCCAAACGGCACAAAAATACTTAGATCTCAGACATGAAAAAAAACCGTTTACATAAACATGTGGGAAATCTTTAAACAAACTCTCTGATTATCCTAACGATGTTTATAAGGTCTTTTTTATTGAAAATAATGTTATGGGATTTTTCTTCTATAGTCTGAAATGTGCGTCTCATCTATTTAATTTTGAAGTATGTAGTAGAAAATTCACTGATAAAATAATTAGTTTGATATTTGATTTGGTTTGAACAAAATTATTTCAGTAATTTTTGAGATAAAGAGTATGAATGAATAAATGTCTGTTTGGGGTTCCGTATAGAAGTCACATAAATAGTTAATTACTATTGCGGAATCCTTTTTATTACGGAATTGACTACGCACTTGGCCGATTTATTCATAATCATTCTTAGCATGAATCGTGATTCGGGACTCGTTTACTAACTAATATCCAAGATGTATTTGGATTTTGTGCTCACAGGAAGAATCTGTATAAATAGCTTGTGACTCGCTGACTAGGCCCTGGTCTTTTTGTGAGAAGTGTGAATTATGTAGTCAAACGTGCCCTTTCGAGTTTTCACAAGAACTCCGTTGAATGGTGTTAATTGTATGTAGCCTACAATACAACCGTAGACTCTGTCTACGAATACAACTCGGCTACTATAAATGATTTATATATCAGAATTAGCTGTATGGATCTTGATTCCTTTGCCTGCTTTTCAGGTGGATTCTACAGCTACACTTATACCAAGTATTAGTTGACTGTATCGACTAAATATTGTCAGAAAAACAATTGATGCTATACATTAATTACCTGAAAAGTCCTAACTAGTTATTGTCCTGAGTAATGACATGACCGCTACGCGCTTGTGCAGTCCCTTTGCGTGGTGGCATAATAAGAGTTATATAGGGATTGTTACTCATTGTTACTCATTTTACATACGTAGTCCGGCAAAAAAATGTTAAGGGAAGACGCCAACGCGAGTAAACGCATCTTACATAAGCATATTATTATTTTGAAACTTATTGTTCTAGTTTCAATTATGATCGTACATATTTATAAAAACAGATTCAGATGATAATATAAATACAATACAAAGTTTACTTAAATTTTGAATGGATTGTTGCTGCCATCTCGTATTGCCTGCAAAATGAAACTCAAAATCTTAGTATGATACTCTTAAATGATCCGATTTTGCATGAACAGTTTGGATTAACAATACAGGAATATTGATCTCATAAAAATCCAATCTGAAAAATTGCATAATAATACATTTATTAAACTTTAGTCGATTATTCCATAACATTGGTTATCGATTATTTGTATATAAAATCTGTACGTCACCAATATAATACGACCTCATTTAAAATACCCTAAATTTTTAGGATCACGTAGTGTTTCTCTTTTTCTTATACGGGTTTAGCCTAAGCAAGTAGAAAAATTATGTGTCAAACAAAGTATTGAATGTATGCCAAATTTACTAGGGTAATGATACCCACAACCCACAAAATTGCTTTGACCCATTAAAATAAAATGAAAATGAGCCGAAATTATAATAAAACTGTAATATGTTGTGAAAATTAATCAAACAAAAGGTATATCGGAAAGTATACTTTCCTCCGGTAAGCTATCACGAATATAGCTTATAAACTCGTAAATTGTTTTTATTGCGAAGTTTTTGTGTAGTAATAAGTGCTAAAATTTATACAGTGCTCACGTTGTTATAATTCCCACACTCGTTTCGTGAATGTTGTAGGTGTATATTACGGGATAGCCGAAGATGTCTGAGTATGATCTTCAGTTCCAAGCAGATTTGGAAAAGGCGCAGGCTTTGAGTTTAGAAAGTCTTGCATTAGAACAGTTTCGCAGGCAGAAGCTTCTCTCTAACGCAGGTAACTGACGTAACTTTGTTTGCATCAACAGATAAGTGGAGATACAAGGTTTTCATAAGATTATCATACTGCATCATTAAAATTCATTAACATTGGATTTGAATATTCTAACAGAATATAATAATAACTAAATGTTCACTTTTGAATTTAAGTAGATTTTCAAGAGATGTAAATAAACTTTAAAACATTTGTTATTCATTGTTTAAGACATCTTCCTATGCTAAAATTCTAACCTAATGACATGGGTTTAAAGTACTACCCACACATTTATATAGAGTACACTTATATTGGAAATAACTACTTGCTCGTCATACACATATATTTTTATGAGTCCTAGTATAGTATAATAACAGTATAATTAATAGTTAGTGAGATATTAGCTGCTAAAATTGAGAATCTTTCCCTCTTACCATACACTTTATAATTTTTAAGGTGGAAAATTGTGTAAAAATCAAGCTAGAACTTCAAAATCTTTTAATTGTAATTGTTTTGAATAAATTTTGGAGATTTGAGTGGTAAGTTGTTCACTGAAGGTTGGCCGACAGTCACCTCTCCAGCTTCTTGAGACTGGGACTGAGGCTTGTCTAAGTTGTAATAAGAAGTAGACAACCACAGATCTCAGTTGGGGAGGCGAGAGGGTTTGGGCAAACCCTCTGGTTTTGCCGATGAGAATAATAGTCCTGTGCAGAAGTACACAACTATTATTTGTAATTAATTCCTTTTTGGTTGATTGTTTGACTGCAGAATCAATAACAAAAGCAGCTAACATTGGTTATGTTTATGGTTCTCTTTCTTGTGAGTGAACTGATAAACATTTACGTAATTGTTTGAGATTTCTGATTAATTTCCTTGGAAACACCCCCTGTATTTCCAAGGAAATGATTTTTATGGTTTGATAGCCAAAAGAAGAAAGTGGTTCATGTTTGTTGCCTCTATGGAACTCATCATTGTGAGTGGACTGCCAAATATTTGTCAGAATATTCAATCATAAAAATGTATGAATGCACAATATACTTTTTGAACATATTCATTATAAATTGATTTCCACTTAGCAACCATATTCTTGAGTGGCAATTAGTTTTTTGAGTCAAATATTAGGCCAAAATATCTACAATACATACATTACAGTTTGCTATAAAAAGATTTGTTTACAATGTCAGATAATTTTTAGTTAATGAGTTTATTATATCAATATATTAAGTTTTTGTTTATTATTCCTAATGCATGTTGTGCTTACAGAGCATTTTTAAAAACACAAGGCTTGTATCATATTGATAACAGTGAATAATATTATAAATAAATATTTTGAATATTGAATCTTAGTCATTCCTGTGATTTAGCACCCACTCAAACTTCATAAATTAAGACCTTTGTGCTATGCTGATGTTATATACTATATTATTGTAAAGTGTCATCAAAATGTATTCAGTAGCTTTGGTGTGAACCCAAAGCCTGACATGGCCACCAAACACCAGACCATTGGATGCCACAGACTAGCTAACGAGAGCCATTGAGAGACCACCATTAGGAAGGCTCCAATAGCTCTGAATCCCACCACTGACAGGTAGTTGTCTGTTGAGTAGAAGCCGGGGCAAAAAGGCTTGCCTCGAGGCTGTGTATGAAAGAAACATCAATTCTTTCAAAGTTTTTCATTTAAAATATTAATAGGATAATTATGATTTAGGAAAGGAATTTATCAGTGACATTAATATTATAAAAGCATACCATCAAGAGAGTACTGTTACGTTGGAGCTCTAACAGTGATATAGCTATATACTGTATACAGATCTATTATCTGTATTTACATAGCATTACATAAGTATATTGACCATAGTCTAATTGTGCTAAATTATACATCACTAATGGCTGGTTCCAATATCTTCCTATTCATTCACTTGCCTTACCATTGTTTGGATTTGGATATATTACTTAATATATGAGCCCATAAATGGTTTACTGCTAGCCTTGGGCCTCGCATTATAAGGGGAGTGGACATTATTGTAGGGTCTATTTTTGTCGAGTGTTCATTAGTTCCAAACTTTGAATTTTTAAGAAGTTCATTAAGGATATTATCATACAATAGCTGTGCACGCGACATCGTCCGTGTGAAATTTATTTTCAAAACATCCTGATTTTGAAACATTATTCATTGGTGCTCTGTTCCTATTAGTCTTACGAGATGATATATAGCCTATAGCCTTCCTCAATAAATGTACTATCTAACACTGAAAGAATCTTTCAAATCGGACCAGCGGTTCCTAAGATTAGCGCATTCAAACAAACAAACTCTTCAGCTTTATAATATTAGTATAGATTGAATAATAAGGCTTTAAGGATCATGAAGTATCATAAACATGGTCCTTAATGCCTTAATATTACTCCTAAATCCTATGTGCCTTGAGAATTTGTTATTATTTAAAGCCAATGTTTGATAAAAATGGCTGAAATAATAAAAACAGATGGGGTCATGAAATCTTTGCTATTTTTATTTTTTATTGCTGAAGCAAAGCAGACAGTCTGACAACCCAACTGTGACGGAAAGTGGTTACTATCACCTATGGACATTAGCAATACCAGAAGTGCCGCCTATGTCCTTCTGATGCTGGACAACTCAAAGTTATTATGTTAGCATACTCTAAACCAGGGGTGGTAGCTATCCAGTCAGGCAAATGCCCTATCCCCCAGGGGGTGCCGCCCTGGACTTCTCCCCCCCGTCCAGGTAGCGGCACAAGGGGATGCGTCCCCGGGGCCCCGAGCGGCCACTGTCACATTCCCCTTTTCACTCCGTGATAGTGGTGTCCCACCTTTCCGCCTCCAAATCCCAATGCCTGCCCTTCCTTACCAAACCTCCTCCCCAAATACCCCTCCTTTCCGATGCGACCGCCAGCGTCGAGGTGTTCTCCGCTGGCTGTCAAGGACGGCGGTGGTGATGTCCACCCCACCACCGCCCTCCTGACAGGCGACCTATCCTCCCCGAACCCGTCTGCCAACGCTGCTGTGTGCGCGAGGCGACGGGAAAAGGGGAGGAAGGAGAGGGGGGAGGGGTGTTGGCGCAGGAGCAATCCTTCGCAGCCTCCCCCTCCCCCATCGCGAAGCCCCCCCCGCCGCTGACGCTGCTTAGAGCGCGAGGCGGCGGAGGGGGAGAAAGGAGAGGGAGGGGTGATGGCGCAGGAGAAATCCTTCGCGGCCTCCCCCTCCCTCCTATCGCGAGGCCCCCCCCGCCGCTGACGCTGCCAATTGCGCGAGGCGGTGGGGGGGGCGGGGTGGAAGAAGAGGGGGGAGGGGTGTTGGCGCAGGAGCAATCCTTCGCAGCCTCCCCCTCCCCCCCCATCGCGAAGACACTCCCCCCCGCCGCTGACGCTGCTGAGTGCGCGAGGCGGCGGGGGGAGGAGGAAGGAGAGGGAGGGGTGATGGCGCAGGAGTATTCCTTGCAGCCTCCCCCTCCCGGCGGCAGCGGGCGTCGAGGTCTGGGGGATCAACATAGACCTCCGCCCGCACTAATGCCGCGAGAGGGCGCGAGAGGTAGCCGCGCGTCCCTCTCAGGGCCGGGGACCACCATCTCCCCCGGCCCGCAACCAGGAGACGCCGCCTCTGTTTACGAGGCGGCCGGCCGCTGCCGGGGTTGCGGGTTAAGCTCACGCATGTACCGCGACCCCGGCGCTAGGCGGAAGGAAGGCTCCCATGGGGTTTTAGTGGGTATACCGGCAGCCGGTCGTATTGAACCGGCGTCGGGGAGCCCCACACACCGGCCGCGCATGATCCCCCGCGCGGCTGACGGTGCGGCAACGCATTTCCCCATGTAAAAAAAAAAAAAAAAAAAAGGCAAATGCCCTACCACCTGGCTGTGGGTTATTTTGTCGCCCCTTATGACAGGCTACAGGACTTTGTATTCTTTCTCCTTGCATGGATAAATTTTCGTATTGACCCCTAAAAAAATTATAATAATCAAATAAATGAGTAAAATGTCAATATTTATTAACACTAATAACTGTGGGATATCAACTGTGGGATACTTTCTTTGTTATGGCCTGTTCAAACTCATTGTCATGACTCAGAGACTTTATTGCATCAATAAGTACAATTGGTGTGTGGACACAAAAATTAACCAGACCCAACATTATGTTAAATGGAGAGAGTGGAACTTAACAAAGTAATGTACACCTGAAATTGCCTAATCACATGAAAACAAAATTTTACCATTTAGGCACGAAGCATTAGCGCCCTCGTTATGCTCGTGCGCGAAACCATCTCGTGCCTAAATACGTCACTCGCCTGTGTGTAACACAAAAATCTACTATTTTTACATGCCTATACCTAGTATAAGAGACATGCACGCGTAAGCACAGAGGCTTCCAAAAGAGACAGTATAAATATAAAATAAGCTTATCAGCAATGTAACAATCAGACGTGAGGGTTTAAAATATTGTTTGTTTAATATGTTGTGAATCGGTTTCAAATCCACATTTCTCGCCTTTTTCAATCTTTATCGCTACACTCCCATGATGTGTGTACTGTGCATTACAGTTTTTGTTTAGGTCACGTGGTCATCCATATCATGATGATAATGTCATCATAATCTAAAGGCTATGTTTATTGGTTGATTGGTATATCAAATCGATATTTTTTTGTAGATAATGTACGGGATATTGCGAGCGTCAGTGCGCGTCGACGCGAGGAAAGCGAAGGACCGCCACCCGCATTGCCCCCGCCGCCCAGAAAACCGCCGCGAGGTCGCACGAGCATATCTGAAACCAGGTAACTATGGCTAAGCGATTTTGTGAACTTTTTAAGAGTCTATATATAATATACATTTCAATTCCTAACATCCTGCTTATCATAATAAGACATCTAGCAGTATCTTAGTAGTAGTTGTTGTAGTAACTTCATGGCTAATACCGTCGCTGCTCAGACTGCGTTTTATATACATACAGTAAAACATGGTGATGAAACCTGTATACCGAGATAGCCAGTTCGTGAAATCTGCCGATAGGCCTTAGGTAAGTATGGCGGGTATAGTGTCGGTTCCCCTAAAAATAAGGACTCGTGACCGCTGTGTATTGTGTCTGAATTTCGAGCGGTCTTGTGCTCGCATAATACGGTATATTGGCCTGGAATGTGTGAACATACTTCTCACAAGTCAATTTTAATCAAAATTAATAAAATATGTACGGACATGGCTAAAAATAAATTTTGTAGCAATAATAATTATTTCATCTGGAGCATCTGTTTTGCTCTCAGAACATTTTTTTAAATTGTCTGTGTTTTGGAGTATTCATTCTTCGCTATTAATCTCTCCGGCAATTGAAGTCAAAGTAAAAATATAATATAAATACACTAAACGAAAAGAATAAGTGTTCTCGATTGTGTAAGGTTTATATTCTGTGTGATATTCCAATGTCATCAATTTACCAGGCCTCTCAGAAAGTATTGCGAAAAAGAACTTTTTATGTATGAGAGACTGGCCAGTTATAATCTATTTTGCAAATATGATTATTTTAACGAAAAATAGTAACCGTTTAAATTTCAATTGTTTGCGAGCTAATTTAAATTCTCATGTACTATCGTGTGTAATGGTCGTAAATATAGATCTGCGTCGGGAACATTTTCACTCTTTTCAAGCAAAAGGAAGTCACACGACTTCTTGCAGCACAAGGGGATACAATTTTCGTCGGCAGCAAGCTGTAAACGGGTGTCTGCGTTGGACTGGACAGTGTTTTCAAAACTGGTTTCAGACGCATGAAACTTTGTATAGGGTGGTGGAGAGAGCTTTTTAATAAATTTAATCAAAAATTGTTTACTTATAGATATTTTATTTTTATTTTCGCAAAACTTTCTGTCCCACGTATTTGCATATCATCTCAAACATTGCTTTGAGTATTGTTCTAAAATAAAGGCCTTAGATACATATCTGAAAATAGAATTTTAAAGTATAATCATTAAAATTGTGAATTCACTTGACCTGGTAGGTGCCTCAAGTGTTTGAAAATACTTTATTCAGGTCGTATATTAATACAGAGGTTATGATAATTTTTACTATGGGATGTTTTTCGTGGGATTCATAGGGTATACTAACTATAGTAATAAAGTATAATAACTCTTAATGATTGTTTCATAAATTGTTCATTATTCACATTAATTTGTATGTCTGCCAGGTTATCAATATATGAGTCACATTTGTTTATGAGCCAAACGACGTACGTTAGGTAGCAATTGTAAGAAATATGTTGACACTCTATCTTTAATCCCTCTAAAATATTGCACGATAATATGCATGACAAACGACAGTAGTCACGTGGTTACTACTATAAAGTGACGTGCTTGCATATGTTTACTTAAAACTACAAACTGTTGATTAAATAAATCGAGCATGATTATGCTGAAATTCAAATTTTTTTTTTTTTATATACATTCTATTACACTTCTTGGTATTTTAATAGCCGAACAGGCCAACAAAACTATTATCAGAGAGTACACTAATTTATAAACCACTAGAGTTTACCCCGCGGCTGCGCCGCGGGTTAACCTCTAGTGCGTGTCTCTTGTTTATAGAGCAAGTGCTACAGGTTATATTATATTACATTTTTATATATTCGCCCACGGAAGATTCACTTCATTTTATATCGCTAATTATACCATGCCCCGTCTATCTGTCAACAAAATAAATTACAAAAGTGAACAAAAAGGCCAAAATGGTCTAAAGGACTAAAAGACCATAGTGACCGACATGGCCAAAATGACTGAATAGGCAAAAACGACCAAAAAGGCAAAAATGACCAAATAGGCCAAAATGACCAAATAGGCTAAAATGACCGAATAGGAAAAAGGACCAAAAAGGCCAAAATGACCAAATAGGCCAAAATGACCAAATAGGCCAAAATGACCAAGTAGGCCAAAATGACCAAAAAGGTCAAAATGATCAAAAAGGCCAAAATGATCAAATAGGCCAAAATGACCAAATAGGCCAAAATGACCAAATAGGCCAAAATGACCAAAAAGGCTAAAATGACTAAAAAGGAAATATTACCAAATAGGCCAAAATGACCGAATAGGCTAAAATGACCGAATAAGAAAAAGGACCAAAAAGGCCAAAATGATCAAATAGGCCAAAATGACCAAATAGGCCAAAATGACCAAAAGGCCAAAATGACCAAAAAGGCCAAAATGACTAAAAAGGAAATATTACCAAATAGGCCAAAATGACCAAAAAGCCCAAAATGACCAAAAAAAAAATTACCAAATAGACCAAAATGACCAAATAGGCCAAAATGACCAAATAGGCCAAAATGACCGAATAGGCTAAAATGACCGAATAGGAAAAAGGACCAAAAAGGCCAAAATAACCAAATAGGCCAAAATGACCAAATAGGCCAAAATGACCATAAAGGCCAAAATGACCGTATAGGCCAAAATGACAATATGCAAAATGACCAATTAGGCCAAAATGAACAATTAGGCCAAAATGACCAAATAGGCCAAAATGACCAAATAGGCCAAAATGACCAAATAGGCCAAAATGATCAAAAAGGCCAAAATGACCAAATAGGCCATAATGACCAAATAGGCCAAAATGACCGAATAGGCTAAAATGACCGAATAGGAAAAAGGACCAAAAAGGCCAAAATGACCAAATAGGCCAAAATGACCAAATAGGCCAAAATGACCAAAAAGGCCAAAATGACCAAAAAGGCCAAAATGACTAAAAAGGAAATATTACCAAATAGGCCAAAATGACCAAAAAGCCCAAAATGACCAAAAAAAAAAATTACCAAATAGGCCAAAATGACCAAATAGGCCAAAATGACCAAATAGGCCAAAATGACCGAATAGGCTAAAATGACCGAATAGGAAAAAGGACCAAAAAGGCCAAAATGACCAAATAGGCCAAAATGACCAAATAGGCCAAAATGACCAAGTAGGCCAAAATGACCAAAAAGGTCAAAATGATCAAAAAGGCCAAAATGATCAAATAGGCCAAAATGACCAAATAGGCCAAAATGACCAAATAGGCCAAAATGACCAAAAAGGCTAAAATGACTAAAAAGGAAATATTACCAAATAGGCCAAAATGACCAAAAAGGCCAAAATGATCAAAAAGGCCAAAATGACCAAATAGGCCAAAATGACCAAATAGGCCAAAATGACCAAATAGGCCAAAATGACCAAAAAGGCCAAAATGACCAAAAAGGCTAAAATGACCAAATAGGCCAAAATTACCAAAAAGACCAAAATGAAAATTATATCTTGTCCATCCTCAGTATTTAATTTACATACGTACCGAATTTCATCCAAATCGGTCCAGTAGTTTTTCCGTAAAAGCATAACAAACAAACAGACAAATATCATTTTATCCCGGAAACTATCCCATTTTTCGGGATAAAAAGTATCCTATGTTCATCCTCGGTATCGAAAACATATATATACTGAGTTTCAGCCAAATCGGTCCAGTAGTTTTTACGTGAAAACGGAACAGACAGACAGACAGACAGAGTTACTTTCGTATTTATAATATTAATAGGGATATTTATTCTAAGTGTGCTAAAATACTACATTGATAAAGTAAAATTAAGCATAGGTTACGAGTCTCACACAATAATCAGTTATTCTAGAGCAGTGTTTTTCAACCTTTTTCATGACACGACCCCTTTAGTAAGAAGAAATATTTCGCGACCCCCCTACCCGTTGCTTTTATTCATGTATTTTATTTTGTGATAAATATTCACTCTAACATATTCATTTTTATAATTAGGGTTCGACTAAATACATAATTAAGTACGTAAAACAATTTTTTTACACGAATGCGATGCCAATAGATAACGCAATTTACGCGCATACGTACGACCACGTCCGATGCCGGCCGCCCCGCATAAATGAGAAAGCGTTGCTATCGAGTAGCTCTTAGTGTATCTAAAGCAGAAAAACCTAATAAAGCCGCTGGTAAAATCAAATTTTCGGCAATAAATTTGATTTTCCAGCGGCTTTAGATATGACGGAGATTATGTTTGGCAAACAAGAGGTTGAAATACTCAAAGTATACCTCTGCCTGGCTGTACCATTCAACGCAGAATAAGCAATATGGCGACTGAAGTTCGTGATCAAGTCATAGAAAAAAAATAAAAGAAAATACTTTTGTGTCCTTGCAATTTGATACATACATACATAACTTCACGCCAGGTCCCTTGCGGGGTAGACACGAACAACAGAGCGCCATTTAGACTTATTCTTACACACCTCACTTGCTTCTTTGACATTCATAGTTCTTGTCATGCACGCTCGTCTGTTCTTAAGGCTCCTGACATCACCTTCTGCTAGTACACGATCAATTTGATCATGGAAGGTGTGTCGTGGCCTTCCGCGACTTCTGCATCCATCAACTTGCATTGTATATGTTTAGTCATTCTTTCATCATACATTCTTTCCACATGCCCGAACCACCGGAGCATTCCTTTCCTTACCTTCACCCCGACACTCTCTTTCAGACCAACTCTCTTTCTAACTTCTTTTTCTGCAATTTGATGAATCTATAGATACTGCAGACTTTACTGCAGTAGCTTTTCCAACCTTTTGCAACTCCCCTATAGAACCTTCGCGACCCCCCCAAAGAGGTTTCGCCCCCTAGGGGGTCGCGACCCACACGTTGAAAAACACTGTTCTAGAGCGTTACTAAGAGTACAACATATGCATGGGATCAAATCGGAATCCGACCAGAACAAATTTGGAGTCAAACTGGCTCATCGCTCCGTAACGCTATTATATTCCAGCGATAACAGAGCGAGCCGAGTGGTGGGGTAATCGACACAAACTACCCCCTAATATTGAATCAATCAACTTGTAAGAATAGTACATTAATATAACAATGTGTAAGTTGTGTTGCCAGCTTGCGTGATTTATCTCTTATGGTTGGTAGTTTAGTAATCTTCTAACAACATCTTCTCATTTTAAACTGAAGTAACAAATGTATAATTTGGAAAAAACGAAATAAAAATCTTTTCATATAGGCAGTGTAACTTAAAACTTAAATGCGCCCATGAAGTTCGTACAGGTCATTGTTCACAACACAAGGTTCACCATGTATAGAATAAAGTACACAGCTGACAGAATATTGCGTGCTCATTCGCCCGCTGCCCTGACTCCCATACTATAACTATCGCTAAACACCGTCAGGGGTTATAAAGCTAACTTCACTCGAGGCGAATTTAAGTTTTACGTATCTGTTGAAACTGGGTTTCTTATATATAAGTGTAACCTATTCAGGCTACCATAAATATTTGTACTTCTTAGATCACCGGGATCCAGCCCTACTAGGGATGAAGGCAGTGACCTGATCTCCTTCGCCAGTCCCACCAATAAGACACCGCCAAAAGACCAACATGCTTCTCTCAAGGAATACATTGAGCAGATTAACAAGTAAGATGGATTTTATAAACCACTTCTGTAATTGGTAATATTATGGGAGTATCAGATACAAAGAAAAAAATACTTTTTAGGGTAGTAACATTCTATAACTAAGTGTAAAAATATTCAAACTAAAAGTGTTAGTCCATAGTATATTTTTTAATTTAAATATAAATTCTTAATTGAGGTAGAATCTATATAAGTCTAAATATTCTAGAATAGGATAAAAAGCCTATAATTTACATTCTACGAGAATAAAAAATATGTAAGTAGTTATAAGAAACTTTATTTATTTATGTATAAAAATACGATGGTCGTAAATGTAAATACATATGGCGATATGAAACTGATAAGGAATTGATAAATAACTGCTTTAGATAAAGTTATCTTCCCATTTAATCACATCTAATATTTTAAATGCTCATACTATTTACTTTTTTTTTCTATAATAAGTATTTAATAAGCAATACTTATTAATATTACATCTAACCTAAGAAATAATAATTTAATATAACCTAATTAACTAAAATTATTACTAAAAAGTTCCATTAACACTTTTCTTATTGTCTCTATTAAGGCGAAGACACTTTGTTCATTGTTCTTTATTAATAGCAAGCACATTACTACACTTTTGTTTTGTTAACACTAGTTCAAATGTTTTGTCTTTTGAGTCTTCTCGTTAAGTCCGTGTTGTCGAGAGCTGGATCGCTCGACATTCACGTGATGATGAAGCGATGCTCGTGGCTTCCGCGTACTTCCTAATAACGTTGTTGACAACTCACTTTCAGTCCGATGGAGATCGCTCGATCTAACTACCATGGCGCGTTTACAATCTTCAGCACTTTATTGGAAGCGTGTATGATTTCTACATTACTTGTTTGGTACAGCCCCAACTGTACACCGTAGGTCAGACTGCATCAGACTTGTTTGTAAGAAGCAGTTTGTTAGGTACGACAACTTTGAATGTTTTCCAAGTAGCAGTACATATTTCTATAGCGAGCTCCAGTTCTCGCGTTTTTTTGACATGAGCTTTTACTGCGAATGTTTAAATTAAGAATGTGCTCTTTAACTTTGAGGCTAGTTTTATCATGTGGTGGGATATTTACAGAAATACTGTCGCACCTGTTTTGGTATAGGGGTAGGCATACTTTGGGTTAGGATTAATGTAATTGAACATTTCTTTCTAAATGAATTTTTACTAGTAACCGCAACCGAAAGTACATATGGAACATATGGAATTTGACATGCTGAATTTAGATCTGGTTTTAGTTTCTTGCTATCTCGTATATTTTTTTTCATATTTTGCTCCTATCTGAATATTTTTTTGTGCAAAACTTTTTTCTTATCATGTCAGTAGATTTAATTTTCTTTTCCACAAATCTTTAAGCAATATAATATTGTTACGTCCTGAATGCCGGCAAAAGACAAATTCACACCTGCGTCTATAGAAACACATTTTATTACCCTTTTGGCATATATAGAGAAACGATACGAACGGTAAATGCTCAGAATTATACGTTACTTCATTCGCCACAAAATTAGAATAGAATACATAAATGGAGAAAGCTACTAACTGGAATGACTTTATATCATAGACATATCATTTTGATGATTTTAAATGTTTTCGAAGGAATTACATGAGCTATTGACATAATAATTCATTGTGCATTTTGTATGCGAAGCAAAAAAGCGCTTAATTTAAAACATCAATTGCAAAAAAATTACGTACAAAGCTTTTAATACTATATTTGTATTCATAAATGTCGAAATGATAAAAAAAATACAATACATACAAGGAGTGAATTTTCATATTTTTTTGCCGACCAGTGAATTATCAGAAACGACAGAAGCTCACGAGCACCGGCTTCATCATCATGTGAATGTCGAGGCGATTCAGCTCCTCGACAACACGGATATAACGAGAAGGCTCAAAAGACAAAACCGCTTGAACTAGTGCTATAAACAAAACTAGAGTGTACTGTTCTAGTTAAATAAAAATCACATGAGCAAAGTGTGTTCCCCTTAATAGAAATAATAAGAAAAGTGCTAATGGACATTTCCTTAGTACGAATACTTTTAGTCAATTTAGGTTATATTTAAATTACTTATTATATTAGACGTCTTTTTATATTAGGCGGTAATATTAATGTGGTATTTTTAAATACAGCATTTAATTACAGATGAGACCCTCCTCTAAATGTATTAGGTAACCACATAATATTGTGAATTGCAATATAATTTGGTTTTTTTTTCAGATTAGGCCAGCAGACAGAAGAGCTTTCTACCGCTGGAGATCAATCACCAGCGATAATGAACAACCAATACAATCAGCGTCCGGGGTATCCCTATGCCCCTCAATACAGCTATAACTACCACCAACCTTACAATCCGATGCCACCATATCCCCCTTCTACCCCATACGGAATGCCAATGGCTGGGCCAATGACCTATCCATACTACCAAGCACCAATAAGTGGGCCAATTGGCCAACATGAAAACCCTCCAACTTATGTACATATTAACCCTTCAATGTATCCACCAACTATACCATACAATCAGACGAGAATGGCAACACCATCACCTTATGTGTATCCCCCGCAACCGGCTTATAATTACAATACAACAAATATGATTGCAAGGCCAACAAGACCAGTGTCCTTGTATCCACAATTGAGCCAGTTACAAATGTACCCACCAACAGGAGTGAATGTTGTGAACAATAATTATAACACAAAACCTGTTGAAACCACTGAGCAACCTAAGGATACAGTTGAAGGAAACACCAGGAAGTTATCCGAAGTCAGTATTGGGGTATGTGTGTGCTATACTTAAATAATCTCTGTACAAGCCGGAGTCTCTATATCTACAAAAATCACATTGGAATTCACTTTTTTTAATGTGGCTGTTTTAAATCATTCCCTGAAAAACTCCGTGGGATTCCTAGGATAAAAATTAGCGAAGATTTTAAGTACAAGAATTAGCTGGCGATCAGCGAAAACCGCATCGAAATCGGTGCAGTAGTTTTTCCATGAATCCCGCAAACAGATAAACTGATATATAAACAAGAAATAAAAAAAAATGCATCGTGATCTCTGTCCTTTATATAGTATATTTCAATTTTTTTTATTGCTTCAATGTACAGACACGGCATGTTAATAATTTTTCAACATACTTGCTTATAAAGTGGCTCTATGGTCACCGCAATTAGGCACAGAATGACACCCATAATCAAACTGTGAGTAAAAAAAATTTAACTCACTAGTGAGTTATAGATTTAAAAAAAATTTTTATTGGTTGAGTTGCTTTCTTCTTAAAAAAGTTAAAAAAAAGATCGTGTTCTATAGGACAAATAAATTAATGCTCCTATTGCTTGCTCATTTCATGCAACTTCTTATTTAAATAGATAATTTTAACTCGTACGTGTTTAATAAATAAAACTTTCCCTCATATATAACTTTTTTAATAACTGCACATTTACTAATTGTTTCTCTAAATAAACTTTTTATCTACTAAATAAAATGAGTTTTTGTTGTTATTTTATTCACAAGTGTATTGAAAAACGTCGTATGATACACGTGTGTATTGATGACTACCGTCCTCAATGGCGCTTCGGCGGTAATCAGCAATGTTACACACTAGTACCATAATGTACTATTATAACATTACTAGCTGTAGCCGGCAGACGTTGTTCTGCCTTTAAAAAATAAAAATCTAGAACCCGATTCCAGTGTCATGTACCGGGTCCAAATGTTAATCTAATTATTCTCAAATCCACTTGAACAAACAAAAAATAGTATCAAAATCAGGCCCACCGCTAAGGAGCAGTAATACGGCGCCACCTACTGGGTCCAATCGTTTATTTAAACCATTCTGGGACAAACCTCAACATATACAACAACAAAAAGACACATAAATTCTGGTACCCGATTGTAGCGCCATCTACCTGGTTCAAAATAAAATCTAAATCATCCCAAGAGAAAATTCTAAAAATACTAATATTGCTATTAAAAAATAGGGGTTGATCGTAGAGGGTTGAAAATTTAGGGTTGTATGTATTTTTTAATGCTGTATCATAAAAAAATATCTAAAAAATAAAAATTAGGGGGACAACCCTCATCACTTAGGGGTTTGAAAAATAGATAGTGGCCGATTATCAGACCTACTCAATATGCACACAAAATTTCATGAGAATCGATCAAGCCGTTTCGGAGGAGTATGGGAATGAACATTGTGCCACGAAAATTTTATATATAAGATAGATATCACTATATTATAATTTTCATGTTGGAAAGATAATAAATGTTATTTTAGCTTTAGTTATTTAAAGCGCCGTTTAATAGTCATGTAATCTTTTGTATTTAAGATTTGTATTATAGATACTAACATATATAGATATCCATCAAGTAGAAAAAGTGTTAATGGCTTATAATGTTGTTATTTGTCTTTACAGTCGAACGAATCAAACGACACAGTTGGCAGTCTGCCGAATTCTACGAATCTGATAGACTTCGGCGGAAGAAACCAGAACACGGGCCAAGGTAGCGTAAGAGTCAGTGTGCTTGAAGCGTTTGATCCGCTATTAACAGAACAGAATAACCCTGGTGAGTGGTGTGTTTCATTGTATATGACTACTGTTCAATTCATTAATGGTCTATTGAACTTTTTCAAATCTTTTTGTAAAACCAAAGTGCAATAAGATATAATAACCCCCCGTTTTAGTTACGTGAAACCCAATTGAGCCCTTCTAAGTCGCGCTTAGGGGGGACTGAACCCCCTAGGGGAAAGTGGCGGTCGGTGTGTGGGATTCGAGAATTCGGGGTGGCATTAGCACATCTAGCCAGAACTAAAGATGCTCTTGGCACTCCACGGTTAGGGATACCCACTAAAACCCCTCGGTGTTCCGTCCTTCGCCATTAATGCCAGGGTCAAAAGTATACTCACTAGCCGCCTCCGCTGGATGGCTACCACCCCTGGGGTCTAGAGCATTGTTCAACGATTTTTATGTCGCGACCCACGGAAAAAAAGCAAAAATTTTAGTGTTGCGACGTCTACGACATTGAAATAATATGTGGGATTGGTCACATTTCAAAGTCTAATGTTTTAGCTTCAAACGAAATTTTAACTACATATTAAAGAAAAAAACTCATTTTATTAAAAAGTAATTTTAATGGAAATAAAACAAATTACGGAACTGCTGTTTCAATAATCTAATAATTTCTTGATGTAAAATTGCAAAATATGTGATGTCAGTCTAGAGAGGGAGGAGTCTCACAAATGTGACCATCTGTGACAAGAACGGGGGAGGGGTCAAATAATCATGATATTTGTGTTCACGTCACACGAATTACATAATTTTTTGTGGATGGCCCCTTTACAAAATAAAATATTTTTTTTCATAATATCAATAAAACAACTTTTTCATTGCACAGAATTCATTAGTTTATTGTATCAAATTATTAAAATGTAAAAATTCTTACTTCATGATCTTTAGAAACTTTATATCAGGGGTATGGCATATACCGGCTATATATATGTTCTAATTTCCTCAAGTAATAACTTATTACTTAAACATCATAATTTCCATTAGTTCATGAATCTTATCAAATACATATAGTTTTAGTATGGGTTTTGTTTGATTAATTGCACTTATGCCATTTTGGAAATTACATTATATCATTGCTCATAATTTCTTCACAATTTGTTTGTGTATGTGTGTCAACATTTAATAATGTTTGTGTTAAATGATGTAAAGGGATTGCACAATCTTTGTATTGTATCAACAAATTATTAATATCAGAGAATATAAGGTAAGTTGGGTAAAAAATCACATGTTTATATTATAGTCCTTAAAATTTCCTTTCTATGTTTATTCATCCTTCATGGAATTTGGTACTTGTGTTGGAATTTAGTATAATACTTGTATATACACATATAATAACAATGGATACTCTTTATCTCGAGGAATGGGATGATTTCTCTAGATTCTAGAATATAGATTCAATATTTACACAAGCAGAGTTGTGTGGAATTAGGATACAAATTGTCTAACTAATCTCAAATTAATGAGCAGATGTGAATTTTATTTACTAATATTAACGGAGAAAGAATACAATTTCCTGCGGCCGGGTGGCCTGTCGTAAGAGGCGACAAAACAACCCACAGTCAGGTGGTAGGGCATTTGCCCGACTGGATGGCTACCACCCCTGGTCTAGAGTATGTCGCCATAACAACCGTGAGTTGTGTTCCGGCATTAGTGACAGGTTCCAGTCTCCTTTAAGAGAGCAGTAGTGCATTTGTAGCACCTTTGGTGTTGGAAATGACCACAGGCTATGGTAACCGCTTTCCATCAAGTGGGTCGTCTCCCTGTCTGCTGAACTCCTGCAATAAAAATAAAATAAAATAAACATTGAGTACAGCTTAATATAGGAAAGATACAAGCATCGGTAGACACTTGTTCAGCCTAATTCCTTGTAATGTTCTCATAATGTATGTATTGGACCTTGTGTATTTTATTCAACACAGATTATACCGAGAAATTAAAAACATGGGATTCCCTATTAGTAATTGGACCTCCACTAGGTTCAATATTGATGATAATACAATATTTACATTTGATAATATGCTATCGTTATCCAGTTCTATATTAAATAGCTGTTTGTGAACTTGTTAAGTTTTTGATCGCGTCTAAAACACATCCCTCATATATTGTAATTTGAATTTGAAGTCTATTTTACGTTTGTATGAGTTAAGTAGTTGACATGCGAATAAGTCTTTACCATTGTTTCGACAGGCTTTAAGCCTGATGTAAATTTACATTATAAATGTTAATCAGGCTTCAACCCTGATTTAAATTTACATTATTTAATTTCCGAAACTAACGAGTTAAATCTGTCATAGTTCATCGTTGTGGTGAGTTAAATAGTAAGTTACCGATTAAGTAAATGCCTGTCGAATTGATCATATAGAGTTATTCATAAGTCAACTATCTACTTAAGTAATACAAACTTAAATCAGGGTTTAGTGTAACAATATCAACTATGAAGTTTGTGATCGACTTACTGAAATGTTGTTATGGTAATATTTTAGAATTATTATGAATTAAATATGTGACTATAATATCCATCGGTCTATATTTTTTATATGATGCATAGAATATGCGGTGGCGAGTGAATGTTCGAGTAGTGTATACGAGGAGTATGATCCTTTGGACTTTTTGTATGGGGAGACGGAATTGCGCGATGCCCCCGTGTACGCCACGATCAGCAAGCGGGAGACTACTCTGTTGCCGTCTCCTCCTCCCAAGTCCATACAGTCGGTTCCTACTGTCACATTAAGATCTACTACGGTAAGTGTTACTTTTAGTTATTATTACCCGAAATAAGATAAGGACTCAAGAAATTTCGTATTGCGTGCTCGTTAAACTCAAAATTGAAGTTGAAGTGTAGGGTATGCAAAAACAAGATTGATCTAAATTATGTTGTTTCGCAATGTCATGTACTATCCGCAGGCAGAAGGTTTGCCGATCATGACTTCACGCGTCGATGGTTAGTAGAGTTGACAAAAAAGGTTACATAAATAGTTGTGAAAATAAGTTTATTTATTTTATATTATTTAATTTTTTTATTGTATATACTTTACATAAGTATATACAACAATACTAAGTAATACAATACAATAATAGTAAGTAGTCATCGGCAAACCTTTTGCGCGTGTAATAGACAGCCACATTTTTCACAACATTATCTGTGCAAACGAAAATATTGGTTGGCAATATGATTTGTGTAATACGTACTATAAATATACACACGTGTATTCTGCATACGGATGTACATACATAATACATAATCACAGTTGCTAGAAAAAAGCCATACGGATGTATCTTCTATATGTGAAAGAACAACACGAAAGTGTTTAATATTTTATCATATGCAACATGTCGCATTAAAACAAATAGGTATTAATAACAATAATAGAATTTTCTATATATTTTAACTTCATTTAAGTATTTCTTAGATATTTTTTATGTTTTCAGAATAAGCTTTACGATAGTATAGTGAAAATTAGAACAAGAAACTATGATAGTGAACACACGGCGTTCTTGAAAATGGTCCTAGATATAAGAAGTAAGTATATTTCTACTTCCTTTTTTTCCTTCTTTTTATACATTAACACATTTTCGATCTTAATTCTATGAACAGTGAAAAATGTATTTACGTTCTGTCAGTCAATCAGTTGTAAATTATTATTATCAACTTTATTTCTTTTATTTATAGAAAGGTTAGTCTATACTGACGATAAGACGAATGCCGGCCACGTGATAGCCGCCCGTTCCGGCGGCAAGTACCCGTCGAATACCAGCATCAAAATTCTAGTCCACCACGCGCACTCCGATGAGCCAATCACGTTCACTTCTGATGGTAACTAATAATTAATTTTGTATATAAACATATTCTCTCGGATGAATAGTAACTTTATAATAAAGTTTAAGCCATTCTTTGAGTTAAACATCATATAGATAGAAAGAAAATATTGTTCACCGCATACACGTAAAGTAAATCATTAGTAGTCATTTCGTGTCAAGGCAGGAACAAAGAGCGGCCATATAGGAAGGAATCATCATAATCATCACATATACTAAGTGTTGCAATCTGACATAAAAAAATGATAAACAATATAAATAAATGTAAGTAATTTTGTATTTCAGTGGAATCGACTGTAGAACATGTGATATTAACTGTAGTATGCTCCCTTGATGAAGATATCAGAGAAGATATGTCTGGCTATATGTTAAGGGTGAGTATCTTGTTAAATTTTTAACAAATGTAATAAATAAATTGAATTAATTATTATTAAATTTAAAGTGATCTATGTAACGAGATCGCGTTGTGATCAGTTAATTTGTTTCACATTAATGAAAACAGAATACAGGGGAAAAAAATTAAAAGGATAATGGTCCCGTGCCGTAGCGTGACGCCAGAAATCAATAATTAAATACGTACATTTTATTTTCAACTAGTCTTATTAAAAGTAGTAGATGTTTGAATTTTTTTTTAGTTATATACAAATTCAAATGTTACTGGCTTAACTTCAAGATCCTTTTTAATATAAAACATATTTTCACCATTTTAATATTACATTTTTACAGACATATGAGACCACGTGCGTGCCAAATTTCATATTTATCGTTAGGGCTTTTGAACCTTTATCATTTTAAAGGACCCCTGCTTTAAAATTATAATTCAATCATACCCAGTCACATCTAAAAAGTGGCAAGTGAATCAATTATAATACGTACTTGCAATTCTTACGCATTGTTGCTCGGAATACATTAATGGTGCACGAGATGTTACATACCGAGCCAAGAGGAGAGAATGTTGCCTTCTCGCTCTACCGCTGTCGGGAGTAGGATTGCATCTCTTTCTCACCACACACTGTCAGGTGTAATAAACATTAACACTTGCTTTCCGCGAACTGTCACAAAATAAAGTTCTTTCGAGATCGATCGTTTAAGATTGTGTCTTCTGCAATAATTGCTATCCTTGTACCTATTCGGTCATCCAAGTGAGCATTCCTTTCTAGTACAATTCAGTCATTGAACTAGTTCACCTTAATAGTTACTACCAGTACCATTCGGTCATTAGAATTAATTATTCGATCTTTATTTTTAGAGGAATGGACAATATTCCTAACACGCTTTTCCAAGGAAGATTTGCGGGTGTCACACATCGTTTAACTCGATGTGCAGCATTCATCGTATTTAATTATAAAGTAGATACATTTATTTAAAATATCTTTTGTAGTCAAATCACGGTGTCTAATAAACAGTTCATTGTTCATGAATTGAATTAATAAACTCTTAACATTTTGAAACGGGAAACATTTCTTTTTAAATTTTGTACAGTACATTTTTATTTTATTTTATTTATAATTTCATTTTAAGAAAACATGTCCCATAGTACTAATACATACCGATTCCTAATAGTTCATTCATGAGACACAAGATTAACACTGGCTCCTTTGTTCCTCTAAAGGTATGGGGTGCAAAAGAATACTTAACACCGGGCAGCTGTTTAAGTGAATACGACTATATACGCGAATGTGTTCGCCTCGAGAAAGACGTAACTTTATATTTACACGAAGGCAAAGATACGGCACTTGCAAGAACTGAACGAGACGACGCCAGGGACGCTCATTTAACATTGGACGATTTACTTCCCACACAGGGGGCGACACCGCAGTTATCGTTTGATAACTTATCTATATTGCTTGGTAAGTATATGACTATCTGTGTCAATAATATGCTTTCTTATGCCTGTTCTACCTGTATTATGCTCGGATTCTGAGGTTACCAGTTATGAGTTCAATGATAATTGATTCCATAAAGTTATGTAATATATAAACTGAGGTTCACTCTTAACATACAACTGGTACCAAAACTCGATACTAGATGGGTCTATTTAAGAAGGAATGTCTAATATTTATTTACATCAAACAAAAACGTCAAACAAAAGACATGGAATTGATAAACGCCTAATCTCAAAGATAAATAGTACCTCACAAACCGGGTTTAGTGACTTTGATCAAATGCAACTAATAGCGAAAATAACGCTTTACCGATTAGCTATATTAGCGATATATGAGTTATGTCTCGTGATTAAGTCGTCAACAATGTCGCATCTCAGATAACTCATTAAATCTTGGCCACATTCGCGTGAAATAATCACTTACACACCAACATTGTCCCAGGTGTCATCAATCATTTTTATTTCTGAACATTGACCAATCTAGAAGAATTTGCCTTTCACGACCTTTGTAAGCTCTTATTCATGCGTGTGCAGGTTTCACCACTATATTCCAGTACACTTTAGCGTAGCATAGTGTTGTCGACAGTCAAATAATAAACTGAGATATTTTTGATTACTTCAATAAACGTCGCAAACACCTATATTTGGTACGACTGTACAAACTTAATATGATGACATAACTTTTTACAAGTGACAAGAGAGTCAAAAAGACGGTGTGCGTCTCTGGGTCCCCGACAGAAGTGATAACTTAAACTAATCTAACGTGAGAGAAAGGGAAGCCAGACAGACTGGCGCCGTAACGCGTTACGTAACGAAGCGGTTTACCTCCCATAAGAAGTTATCACTTCGATAACATATTGTTGTATAAGCAGCAAATTATTTCTGTCATGATATTTTGAAAGTATGATGATAACATGTTGCGTAAAGCCGTGTTTTCACCATAAGAGTTGGCTCGGACCGAGTGCACTCGGATGTCTGCTCGGACTATACTTGTATTATGTAAACACCTAATTCGAGCGTACCGACGTCCGAGTACGGTGTTTACACAATACGAGTATCGTCCGAGAAGACATCCGAGTGCACTAGGTCCGAGCCAACTCTTATTGTGAAAACGCGGCTTTAACGGCAGTTATTTTATATATAACATACGCCACATCTGTATTACGACTTATTGTAATAATATGCACATTCGATCAGAAATTGACTAAGCTCCTGGCCATGATTGGAGGCCAGTTGTGAATGAGATGCAGATGTCTTAGTCAGGATGGCTGTTATAATAAATTGGCCAATTATTTGTTATGATTATACGCTCATCAGATTGTTTTGCAATTGCAGAAACTTTAGAAGGCGAGTTATCTCGGGCGATTGGCGTAACAAGTGGTGAAGGCAGTTGTTCCCCAAAAGCAGTTTTCCAAGCTGTGAAAGCCATTTGTGCTTTGGCAGGTGGTGTTGAAACTTTACATGTGACTCGTACTTTGAACGGCTTCGCACAATCTTGTACTGGAAACCAGGTGAGATTCAATTTGTTCTACTTTATGAAGGTTATTGATGATGTGATTTGAATATTTTCACTCAATTGGCTAAAAAGTTTTATGTTCCTTCAACTTTACAAGATAAACTCAGAATTCTTTGTATGAAATATTTTTTTAGCAGCAAATTCTAAAATCTTCTGTTAATCGTTAAAACTAAGCTTTAACGGTTTTAAGCGCGACATATAATTCTATTTTTATTCGATGTTTCCACCACTTTTCAGTAGCTGTGACTACGGAAGATAAAGAGGTCAAGTATTAATGACAAATATCTTATTTAGCCTACCCACAACTTGTTCATTTTAATTATTTATTGCGAAGCGCTGGTAAGTTACATTGAACACCCATAGAATAATCATAAACAAAAAAGAAATAATTAAAATGAATAAGTTGGCAGTAGGCTAAATGTCACTTGACCAGCTTTGTCTTCGGCGATCACCGCTATGAGAAATTTTGGTTATCTGTACTATTTGCGAAAACTTAAGAAAATACTATAATGTATTAATTTCAGACAAACAGTAACATAGTGACACCAGAAATACAATCTGACAACGGTCCGTACTGCTCGGTGTCTGTCCGTTGTGCGAATCGTCGCGAGACTGTCACTCTGCAGTGCACGCGCGTGCGCGACGCGGTGCGTGCTCTGCTCGCCCTCTACACGCGGACCAGGCTCCTAGACTTCCAACTCACGGACACGCACCATAACACGCCTGTCAATCCTGCCAGTGGGTACACCTTCTATACTTAGCGTTACACTTTGACACTACTAATAATTCCTCCCGATGTATTTGCGGAGTAGGTCAATTGCACCTACTTATGCAAAATGGAACCAACCCACATACTGACAGTTTTGAGAAAAAGCCGTTTTTATTTTAAAAAAAAAAAGTATATTCTAATGCAAAATATTCTAAATGTGTTTTTTCCCAAAATATAGGCACATTATTTGTATACAAAATTTTAATAAAACGGCTTTTTCTCAAAACTGTCAGTATGTGGGCTGGTTCCATTTTGCATAAGTAGGTCAAATTTTCGTAGCGTGCGACAGTGTACGTATCATGTAAGTGGAACAGGGCTGAGAATGCATAGCAAGCAATACTGCGATTCCATCATTCATGTTTTTTTAGGATTTAATGTCAATATGTCTTATCTTAAACGTTTAAAGCTCAAACTGTAATCTAAAAATGAATGCTCGCCTATAGCCCCGAGGTCGTGTTTTGCCTGTCCAATATATGATCACTCCTTCCTAGCGAAAATAGGCTATATTCAGTTTAATGCACGGAAGTAAGCAAAAAAACTATGACCCAACTGCATAGTGGTCGTAGTATCCGAAATGGGTTAGTAGCATTACCAAATACGATTCTTAAAGAGAAAGTTTTGTGTGATTATCAGACACTGGTGTGCCTAATGTGGAATCCATGTTTTTCTTCAAATAGCTCTCTAACTGACTGACTGTATTCATCCTTTGTAATTAGCTCTTTCATTCGCGCATCAATATCATGCTATCTCACTTGCGTGCTACCACTCTGTCTGTGGTATTAATTGCATGCAACTTGTACAAAAAAATCCCAACATGTTATTTTTAATTTTTTCAAGTGAAACTGCTTTAGAATTGTTATGATTTGAAATAGTTACAATAAAAAGAGATAAACACAAATCTATAGGACTAAGCTTGCGAGAGAATTAAATACATTACAATACATATATTTAAATGAAACATTATGCTCGTACATTCATCATTACTTCTTCATATTTCGCGTTTTAAAGCTTAAATATACTATAACGATATAATATATGAAATGTGATGTCACGAAGTTTAGAATCCCTCTCACCACTTGTCATGTTTTGTTTGACATCTACTACTTGTGAACTGCACACTCACACAATTTTTTTTCTTTATAGAAGCAATACCAGCACACACTATAACAGAAGCAACCCTATTCTGTATCGAAGCGGTCCATTGCTTGCCCCTTTGTTGGAACCACGACGACTACGTGTTGCACGCACAAGTATATCATGGAACACGACCATTGAAAAAATATCGATTGTCGCAACCATCGAAAATCGAAAGTGCTGGATTTTATCCTAGGATTATTTTTGATACTTGGTAAGACTCATTCTATTATTTTTGAGAATGAATTAAAGATCTAATTCTACATATGAAGCTCATTCACCATGTCTGCTGCTTCTGAGGATTGATCATTTCGAGATATCTCCACCAAATAAAAAAACAAAATGTGTGGCACACCCATACACTATTTTATATAACCAGCATGTTGTGAAAAAACATGATAAACGACAGATTTAAGTTTTGTACTTTTTTACTGCAAAATATCACTAAATAGTTTACATTCAAATATAAAGATTTTTATGCCCATATTTGATATAATTGCAAAATTACAAATATAGCAATAATTGGACATCTAATTTTATATGTTATTACAATGTTGTCTGTGGGATGGGATAAAATTATCTTTTCTTATCCTAGTTTTTTTTTAATTTAAAGTTTTTTTGGTGTTCATAGCCAATGTGAACATGTTAACGTTTATCATTAAACTCTAGGTTAACCATGGAAGATCTGCCCATAAACACTCTACCGCGTGAATCACGATTAGTTTTAACACTGTACGGCCGTACACAACGTCCATTGGATAGCAACCAACATCAGAACAACGAGAACAATAAGGAAACTGCTGAAGTAACGGAGGAGAACGGGGATGTGCAATACGAGGAGGCCGAACTTGGATGGGCGGCCATACAAATGTTCGATTATGATGGGTAAGCGTTCAAACCTTGGGTCATCTACATGTCGAGAGCTAGAGTTTAAAAAAAAGCATATTGGGAAATTATGTAGTATGGGGAAATTACTCCATTGTTGGCACTTCCCGTGTGTGATTGCTATCCCGACTTGAGTGATCGGCACACTCGTTTAGTATTTGACAACCTTCTCGGTGATTGACCCTCCCTACAGTGATTGGCACCGCCCCTCTCAATGATTGGCACCCCCCTTAGTGATTGGAGACCTATTATTGATTCAAAATATTTAGACTCGTTATATGCTTTTAATTTGTAGAATACAATAATATTACCATGTATGTTTAAAAAATAAAATCTATTAAAATTGATTAAATGTCTTGAATAAATAAACTGGGTGCTAATGATTGGGTATAATAATTTGATAGATTGAAAAAGGAGTCATGCTTTTAATTGCCGTAAGTTCTACTTACACATTTAGTTCAAAAGAAAATAATGTTACGTCTCTTTTAAATTACCACCTAAATTATGAAAAATATTTTGTTTATTTTTTGTTTTAGGAAGGTTTATAGCATAATGCATAAAGGTCACAGTACCAACAATGTTTAAATAATGCTGATAAAAAGCCTTCAGGCATGTGGGTGGCTCTCTCTGACTCTGACATTAGTGCCCAGGTTCCAGTCCTATCTACGAGTCAAGCAGCACATTGGTATAGTGTTTCAGAGGTTCATAGGCGATGTGTATGTAACCACTTTCCATCATAGTTGGGCTGTCAGTCTTTCTGTTGTACTCCAGCAATAAAAAAAGTAGTTTATACTGTACTGTTTTGTTCAGCATCTTGGTGTCTGGCAACTACGTGCTTCCGTTGTGGCCCATCAGCTGCGACAGGCGAATAGGTCCAGCGCCGAGGGCGATGCACGCGCCCCCCAACCCGGCGCCGCTCATCAATATTGGTAACGTTCCATTAAAATTATTCATATAAAGCATAGCTCTTTGTTCTACCTATTTTGTATCTATTGTGTAAGACTCTAATTTATTAGTATTGATTTATAATAAAGTGTTTTAATTCATTCATCCAATAACTATTCTAAAGGAATAAATGAACGAAATAGATAATGCACATATTCATACTGGTTCATATATATAATTAATTTGCAACGTTGTTTGGATTTATCATTTATGTGACATAGTTCAGAAAGTTTTCCCTATAATTTGTACATCAATCTGCGAATTTTGAAAATTAAGCAAACTAGTTTTTGCCTATATACTAGGTTTTGGATGTTTAGTGTCTTAAATAAATTTGCAAAATAATTACAGTCTACTACAAATATGTATTTAGATTCATTATTTTAAAAGATGTGAGTTTAGAGGAACCTATGGAAGAATACAATTTCAAGAAATGTGCAATATATGTACAAAATGTTAAATGATAGAAAAGAAATTAGTACAAACTTTGCATGTTAAACTCGAAATTAATTATATTCACTACAAAGTTAGCTGCTCTTAATCTGTACTCCGACCTCCATGGGTAATGTGACAAATGTATATTAAAGCAATTTCAATTATTACTATGATGACATACAAAATAGAGGTTAATGAAAGTAGATGAAGCGAAAGTTGTTGGTCAGGATCGTCGCAAGTGGACATCTATAGTCTCTGCCTACCCCCATAGGAAAAAGGCGTGATAATATGTATGTATGTAAGTACATATAAAATAAGTAATAGTAAATAAATTAGAGTACAACTGGTTGGTTCTCTACTTAAAAAATGTGTAAATAAACTTTTGTTTTCAGAAATCCCTCCATATGCGCATACAGGGGTGAAATGGTCAGTCAATGAAGAAGACAAACGTAGAACAATATCGCGGGAAGATTTGCCGGCGTTTGACAGCTTGGATGGACATACACAATCTCAGCTATTGCACTTGATCGAACAAGGTGCATATCAGAAAATGCCTACCGAGTGCAGAGAGGTGAGTTTCTCTTTTATGGCAAAGTTGTTAGACTGTCCTCCTAATTGAAAAAGGTTACCACCACCATAGGTGTTTGCGAAGCCAACGCATTGCCAGCTTTTGGGATTTGGACGAGGGGAATAGGAGAGGTGGGATAGAGGGTTCACACAAGAGGTCTTGCATACAGGCGATAAGGTAGGCCATTGGAACTGACCTTCATCGCACGAAACAAGATTAGCTCAACGCAAATAAAACTACGTTATAACGGTTTTAAGCACGTTAATTTATTTGATTTTTATTATTCCAAAATTTCGGCCACTTTCCAGTATGTCAATGAGTATTATTAAAGTTTTATTTAGCCTACCGCCAATTCATTTTAGTTAGTTAGTAAATTAGTATATACTCTATGGGAGCCTAATCTAATTTAGCTCAAGGCTAACCGTTTCACGGCGAAATTCTGTGAGAGTGTGATATCACACCAAAACTAGCTGTTTCTAAGAGCTGTAATTAAGTAATGATTTTGCCACATCAGCATTAGACTTTTGAAATTATTATTATTGTTACGTAGTTACTACAACTTCTTTATTTGTCATAATAAAAGGATTCAGTGGAAGTTTCCTCTTGGGGATGTAACGAGTAAGGGAATGGTTTCTGTTGTTGAACTAGCTAAGTCTTAGCCGGCAGAGCTCACCGGAACGCAGAGGCTTTAGGTTCGATTCCTGGCATGGTTAATTTACTAAACGAACTTACCGTTATTTACTGTGGTCTGTGTGTTTGGGATCGTCTCCAAATGGTCCGTTGTTTTTTACCCATAACAAGCGTAGCTTGATTATGAACTTGGGGATGTACAATATGTTTTATGCCGATATTTTTTTTTTTTTAACATATACTCAAAATAATTTAACTGAGTAATTCGCCCAGACAGTTGGTTTCATTACAATTCCATCTACAGAGACTTTTTAAATGTAGGCGATTGGAGAGCCTATTTTTTGGGATTATTAGGATTTAACATTTCTGTATAGTAATCTAACGGCCTCATTTCGAAAAGAATTAGACAAGCAGAATAACTATTGTTTTGTAAAAAAAAACAATCATATTATATATAAATTTACATTATTTAAGAACGCGTTGCTATCTCCTTCATATATCTTACTAACAGTTTATTTGCCTTACAAGTAATGTTAAAATTTAACCGGTAGGCAGTGAATGAATTGTAAGATGAACCGGCCACTAATAAGTGAATTCGTGATTAATTTGAAATGACTTTTGAAGAATCTCGTTTATTATTATCCAAACAGATAATGTGGGAAAAACGA
The DNA here is from genome assembly GCA_012273795.1 of Dendrolimus punctatus. Classification (NCBI taxonomy): domain Eukaryota; kingdom Metazoa; phylum Arthropoda; class Insecta; order Lepidoptera; family Lasiocampidae; genus Dendrolimus; species Dendrolimus punctatus. The sequence continues at coordinate 7,498,629 of CM022529.1, read as the reverse complement.
CAATATTTAGTGCAACTGCCGGGCGCGTTGCCACTCGTGCTCCTCGCGGCGACGAACTGGTATGGGGAGCACCGCGAGCAGCTGCTCTCGCTTTTGCGCCTGTGGGAGAAACCTTCGCCGTTGAACGCCATGCATTTGTTGTTGCCCTGGTAATCATTATATTTTTTGTAAGGATACTTGCTTTCGGATAATTTAATTAATTGGATAGGTGATACATTTCCTAATAACTTCTAAAACAATGCTCACATAAAAAAATATGTTCTAATAAACCCTTGTTATTTTATCTTAAGTGTGTTTCTATAATTTTGAATGTAGTAATTTTTGTTATATGTATATCCTGCGAAATAGGGGAAACTACAATCTAGTTGGCACTCCAGTAAAGGTGTTGGCACTCTATTATTTTGTTTGGCTTGTTTCTTTGTAGACAAATGTATGACCTCCAAAAGTCCGGGCCATTTTTATGGTCCGTAGTCGTTAAGCACATAGTGTATGACTATAAAAAATATATTAAGGTTTTTTATATACTAAAAAAGATGACTGGGTTTCCAACCAATTAACAAATTAATATTTGTATGTTTGCTCTGGGCCTAAATTACGACTTTATGAATAAAGTAATTATTACGAAATTTTATGTAAATAATGATCTTAATAAAAATCGTTTAATGTTATTGTCAATATTTAAGAGTTCTGTATTCAATTTATGGTGAACTAGAGTTTACCCGCAGGTTAACCTCTAGTGCGTGTCTCTTGTTTATAGAGCAAGCGCTACAGGTTATTATATTAAATTTTTATGTATTTGCCAACGGAAGATTCACTTCATTTTATATCGGTAATTATACCATCCCCCGTCTATCTGTGAACAAAATAAATTACAAAACTTGACCAAAGGCCAAAATGGTCTAAATGACCAAAAGACCACAGTGACCGACATGGCCAAAATGACGGAATAAGCAAAAACGACCAAAAAGGCAAAATAATTAAAATGGTCAAAATGACCAAAGAGGCCAAAATGACCGACATTGCCAAAATGACCAAAAAGGCCAAAATGACCAAAAAGGCCAAAATGACCAAACAGGCCAAAATGACCGAATAGGCAAAAACGACCAAAAAGGCCAAAATGACCAAAATGACCAAATAGGCCATAATGACCAAATAGGCCAAAATGACCAAAAAGGCCGAAATGACCAAAAAGGTCAAAATGACCAAATAGGCCAAAACGACCAAACAGGCCAAAATGACCAAATAGGCCAAAAAGACCAAGAAGGCCTGCGGGCGCGATGCGATGGCCGGGAGAAGGCAAAGGGACGGGAAGAAGAAGCAAGGAAGGAATACTCACCTCGCCACCAGTCCGCCGCCACACTGCGCTCGTCCCCGGGGGTTCACACTCACTAGGATATGGCTTCTGATTAATTAAATGTAGTTAAAACAGTTTATTTATTTATTTGGTGTTCCAACAAATTTATAAGCGTACGTAATTTATATGCGGTGACAGCCGTGACAGTTCTGTCTTAATGTCTCTTGTTTAGCGCATTCTTCATTTAAACCTTTATTTTATTCTTGATGGCGAGGATGGGGAGGAAGAATTTACAAGGAGGTGTTCCTCGGCGCAACCATCCTCCCCCGCTTGAAGGATTCCCTTCAAAACCGAATATGTATGCGGCCATGCAAGAAAGCGGTGTAAAAGCGATGAGAATATGCGATGCGTGCATGCGGTGCAAGAATGCGCTACAAGAATGCGATGCGAGAATGCGATGCAGAATGCGATGCGGGAATACGATAAGAGTATACAGCGAAAATGCGATACGAAAATGAATGCGGATGCGGGTTTAACAAGTATGTAAATAAATGTAATGTAAATGCAGTAAATATATTACAGATGAAAATGATAAAACAAAACAAAAGTCAATTCTAATTAAAACAAAGACAAATTCTCAAGCGGTGATCAAGATGATTTAGGAAATGGACAGAGTCGCACAACCGGGCGTAAATACGATCCGCATGTAGTGCGAACTTAGCTGTCCTAACAACAACATCTTTCTACGATAAAGTTTCATCTACAATGCCGAATGGTCATTGTAGAAGCGGGATGTTATTTACTTTCAAATTACAACGTAACCGATGCCTATTACATTTTAAATCGTTTATCATTTAAGAGCATTGGCAACGTGTGGAGATACTCGCTCTTCCAGTATGGCCAAAGAATAGCATGTTGAGATTTACGGATGACGCGGAAAAGAAGCAGCCTTAAATTTAGGAAATGCGCGAGTGTCAAATCCTCCAAAATATTATAGAAGAGAATTAGTTCTCAACTAAAAGGCACGTATGTTTTACTATCTCCTTGAGCCCGTTTAATCGACAGTAAGTATAGCGATAATAATTAGATCGTATTTATCTAATTGGCGGTTAAAATGAAGTAAAACTCTGCGACAGAAGAAATTCGTACAAACTTAATTCGATTTGCTCCAATAAATCATATCCGACTATGAAAGTGAACTTGAGTTACTGAGCTTCTGCGAGATAAATATAATGCGGGTAAGAAGTCATCAGTAGTAAATTCACCTACAAGTTCGATACGACCGTGGTGTTAAAGCAAAAGGAGTAAAATAATGTTATAACGCGAACACTTACAATGAATCAGAAAATTTAACATCAATGTAAATGGATTTGAAAGGCTCATTAACTCTGCAATCCCGAAAGTTTGATCTTTCAAGAAAACAGTAAATGCGGACACAGACGAAGGCATTATAAAATATTTAAATAACATGCGCACGAGATTGCGCGCTAAATTATTGTAACAAATGAATCATTTGATGCATTGAAATGCGAGGCTGCAAGAGGTACCAGTTAATACATTTTAATGACAAAGTGCGTGGGATTACAATATTTTCGATATCAACAAAATTAAATCAGAAAACTGATCAATATTGTGTTGCGGTAAGATTTCAAAATCAATTAATAATTTTGCGATGCGGCAATGAATACTTCTACTTTATGCGAACCTTAATAATAAAAGATTACGAATATTTAATAAGATGCTTAAAATTCAACAAATAGACGTAACGCGAAAATTAAGCGAACAAATAGTAAAATAATATTTACAACTTCAATAAAATGAGTGAGCTAACATGAAGAAATATGGCTCTTAAATGGTAAGCCATAAGTATTTCTAGCATGAGGGTTGCGGGTAGTACGGTAAGAATCCCCATACTTGCGGTTATAAGTGCCAAAAGCACGCGGCGCGGTAGCCCTTTTGAGCGGACCAAAACGATTAAAGTTATATTTATATTTAAGATGCGATGCGAAAGAACCTAAAGTTGCCGATAAGCTTTTGTTTACATATGCGGGTGTGTTACCTACAATTACGTAACCTAAAGTAGTCTCCATAGCACATGGAAAAAGTAATAAATACGGGAAAAGCGAAGAACCTATGAGCATATCGATCTCACCAGGTTTACCGAAATGAATATCGGCTAGCGGCAAATTACTGAACTCCGAAATCAAAGAATTTTTTACGAAATGCGTCGGCAAATGTTCAGTAATCTTGTCTACAACTAAAGCATTCATGTTATATGAAACATTATTGAACCTAGAATAAAATTTAATATGTGCGGAACCATTAATTATTTTCGACGAACCCCCAATTCCGTTTACGAAAGTTTGACATTTATTTGAGTTTAAACCTAATCTTTCTAAACATGTCTTTGTAATGAAGTTGCTCTGTGCTGCGCTGTCAAGAAGACATCGAACATGTTGCGCATGTCCGTTGTTGTCATAGACGACAACCTGCGCAGTTGGTAAAAGAACTGACATTGTCTGCGCGGTTGATAACTAATCGTAGGGTTGTCGCAAACCTTCATTATAAGACAATGTGCACAACGTAACATTAGGTGCAGTGGATGTAGGGGCGGTCGTTGGTGAATTTACGGGTTCAATCGGCGGCGCTGTGCTTATGCTGCATTTGCACTCTGAAGTACGCGGTAGAGGTGCAGGCACGTGAGATTCGACATTGATAGCGGGCGGAGCAAAGGCGGAATTGTCGAAGTGTAATAAAGTGTGGTGTTTCTTCCGACACTTTTTACATACCGAATTTGAGCGACAATTATACAATTTATGTTTATAACTTAAACAGTTTATGCATGCGTCAATATTTTTAATGTAATCAAAGCGATCGCGGGAAGAAAGCATGAAAAACTTTGAACAATTATACAAGTGATTGTTAGATCTAGACGAAAGACAGAGATCACAAGACTGAGATGGACGCGCTGTATTATTCGTAGCGACATACGCGAATGTAAGCCTTGGCTTAGAAGGTTCATTAGGCCTATGTTCGATCACTTTCTTTTCTGGCTTAGCGAGAATAGTAGAACGTTGTATTATCTTTACACGATCGCGGATAAAATCAACGAGGTCAGAGAAGGCTGGAATATCATTCCCTCTCTGGTCCATTTCGAAGGAGCGGACTGTCTCCGAGTCTAACTTCCGGAGCGCGGTATGCAAGAAGATAAAATCTGCAAGTTTATCGAAGTTAAGATTTTGTATGGCGTGTACCGACGAAACAAAGCTATCTAGAAAATGTTCCAGATTCTCGACCGAGCATGCGCTCGATGGCTTAACGTCAAAGGTCTGGTCTAAATATGAAGAAGCTAGGGTACGTTTATCCTCATATTTTGATATAAGTGAATGAAAAATTATATCGTAGTTTTCACCCGTAGGTGACAACCCTGCGAAAACAGACTTGGCTTTATTTGTCAATCTGCCTATCAAATAATATAATTTTTCCGAATTAGTTAAATTATTGTTATTGTGGACTGTATTTGAGAACGCGGTGTAAAATAAAGGCCAATTTTTAATATCCCCATCAAATTCAGGGAGAGGCATAGGCGGCAAATTTGGTAAATGCCTCTTGGGGCGGTCTGACTCCGACATAGTAATGTGAGGTGAATCAGACTGCTCGCGGGTCAAATGTGTGAATTTACTTTTCACAAGACAATAAGTGTCCTCGAAAGCCGCCCAGGACTGAAAATCTGGTGTACAATCGGGGTCCAATTGCATGCGGAGCATATTTATTTCTTGTAATGTGTCTTGAGAGCGGACACGTAAGTCGTCAATAGTTTGAGCTTGACTTAAGAAGCTTTCTATACATGAAGGATCCGAAGGGTCTACAATGAGGGTCTGAGGACAACTGTCCTCAGACCCTCATTGTAGACCCTATCTAAGCGGTCAACATATGTTTTATGAAGCGCTTCGAGGACCTTTAACTTATTTGAGAGCTCCGGTGAAGCCGGGGCTGCGTGACGCGGCATTATACTACGAAATTAAGCGAATTTATAAAATATATACAAAATGCGTTAGAAATATGCGATTTATTCGAGGAACTAGTAAAACACGTATGCGATGCGGGGTTAACGAGCAAGTAAGAAAATACGTGTAAGATGCGGCTTGTTGGAACAACGAATAAAGCACACGTATGCGATGCGGGATAAGCGAGAAAAAGTACGAAAATACGTGCGATGCGATGCGAAACTGTCCAAATCCTAGGATGATGTGACGACAAAGTTAATGCGGTATAGCGTGAAATGGATACGATATCCGGCTCGAAGGTAACCAACAAATGCGGGCGCGATGCGATGGCCGGGAGAAGGCAAAGGGACGGGAAGAAGAAGCAAGGAAGGAATACTCACCTCGCCACCAGTCCGCCGCCACACTGCGCTCGTCCCCGGGGGTTCACACTCACTAGGATATGGCTTCTGATTAATTAAATGTAGTTAAAACAGTTTATTTATTTATTTGGTGTTCCAACAAATTTATAAGCGTACGTAATTTATATGCGGTGACAGCCGTGACAGTTCTGTCTTAATGTCTCTTGTTTAGCGCATTCTTCATTTAAACCTTTATTTTATTCTTGATGGCGAGGATGGGGAGGAAGAATTTACAAGGAGGTGTTCCTCGGCGCAACCAAGGCCAAAATGAGCAAATAGACCAAGAAGGCCAAAATGAGCAAATAGACCAAAATGGCCAAAAAGGCCAAAATGACCAAAAAGGCCAAAATGAGCAAAGAGGCCAAAATGACCAAAAAGGCCAAAATGACCCCAAAAGGCCAAAATGACCAAATAGGCCGAAATAACCAAATTGGCCAAAGAGGCCAAAAAGGCTAAAATGACCAAAAAAGCCAAAATAGGCAAAATGACCAAAACGGCCAAAATGATATCAACATGGCCAAAATGACCGAAAAGGCCAAAGTGACTGACATGGTCAAAATGAGTAAAAAGGCTAAAATAGCCAAAATGACCAAAAAGGCCAAAATTACCAAAAAGGCCAAAATGAAAATTATCCCTTGTCCACACTCAGTATTTAATTTACATACGTACGGAATTTCAGCCAAATCGGCCCATTAGTTCTTCCGTAAAAGCATAACAAACAAAGAGAAATATATTTTTATCCCGGAAACTATCCCATTTTTCATTCTCGGTATCGAAAACATACATAAACTGAGTTTCAGCCAAATCGGTCCAGTAGTTTTTACGTGAAAACGGAACAGACAGACAGACAGAGTTCTTTCGCATTTATAATATTAATAGGGAGAGGGATTACAAAGTGTAAAAAACTTTTCACTAAAACATTCAACTCTGGAATGCAGTGCCACTAAACATCAACCAGATTAGTATCTCAAGCTATAGTGATATTGTTTACTTTTGTAGGTATAGAATATAATATGTGTATTGTGGTAGGTACATAATTATGTAGCATTATAGTATTGTGCATAATAATCAAATTTTCTATTATTACTATTTATTTATTTACATAAAATGATTGTAATAGTGCTGGTTTAGGAACTACCGACTTTTGTTGTCCTACTTATACTCCATCCAAAGGTTGTGTGGAAGAAATCGCCATGGCCGATAAAACCGCCGATTGTACTTGTATATTGATGTTCTTTATTTTTTGTAGCATTTTTGTATAATAAAGTATTCTATTCTACATTCAGTTTCCCGGATATAATGGTGCGCGAGACAGCAGCCAGTTTGCTGAACAAGATGTCTGACGATGATCTCTGTCGTGTGTTGCCGCAACTCACCCAAGCGTTGAGATACGAAACGTATGAAGCCAGTCCCTTGGCCGGTAAGTTATTATGATTATTGTTCAAATAGAGTAATAAATAAAAATATTTTTTTGCCAGGTGGTAGGGTATTTGCTCGACTGGATGGGGACTACCACTAGTCTAGAGTATGCAGCGATAGCAACCTTGTGTTATGTTCCGGCATTAGTGACCAGGTTCCAGTCTCCCTTAAGAGAGCAGCAGCGCGTGTGTAGCACCATTGGTGTTTGCAAATATCCATAGGCGATTTTAACCGCTTTCCATCAAGTTGGCCGTCTGCCTGTCTGCTGTACTCCTGCAATAAAATAATAATAATAATCGACTGATAAAAACACACTTTGTATATTCCCAAATTAAGTAAGTTATGTTTGTGTTATGAGTAGTACACAAAGGAGTACTCTAGGGCCGATACCAGATAGCCAAGCTATAGTAAATAACAGAAAATTCGATTCCGCAATTTACCATTCCAGGAATCACGGCTACCGTTGCAATGCGTTACAATGTGGTAGGCCGTCAATATTTAAGAAATTTTGTTCACTGAATATCATTTGACTGTGCGTTACATTTAGATTTAGCCTAATACTTATGTCTCTGCTGTGTCTGGAATAGTGTTAGTGTTATTGACTATGGCCAAATATACACGTCATCTGTCAATGTTTAATGTTACTAACTAAAATGACAATGATGCATTAGAAATAACGCAATAAACCCACTTATGCAGCAACATGAAATGGCCACTAACACTAACATTATCCCAGATGGAGCAGGGACATGAAAGATAGCCTGAAATAGTCCATCATACTCCTATCACGTATGGTGCTAACAATAAAACTAATAACGATAAGATTGCTTCACAAACTAAAAGTCGCTCAGCAGGTTAACAAATTCATTGCTAAGCATATTTTTTTTAAATATTCCCTTTAAAAAAATAACTTCGCGCGACGTCGCGCGCTTGTTGATTGAAAAGTTGCGTGACCACTCGGTGAAGCATGATTTGCAGTGAAAAGCTTTTGACGCTGTCGTTGATCATGTTTTTGTGCTAACTTATGAAGATATATTTGCAGATTTGCTACTAACACGTGCCCTGTCGGCGCCAGCAGTAGCTCACAAACTATTCTGGTTGCTCGTTCACTCACTACCAAATGTACCACAGGTAAGCAACTCTAGTCCTAACGTATTTGCTCTTTTTATATAAGCTAAAACAATCTATACTATAATAAAGCTGTAAACGGTTCGAGTTTGTACCATGCTTTTAAAAATTTGAAAAATAATCAGGGGGATAATTCGGAACAGGAGATTCTGAAACTGCAATTTTTAAAATTGTTGTCTATTCAAGCATCACGTGAAAACGACTAAACTGATTTAAATGTAACTCAACACAGCTAGCTTATATCACGGGTGTTCCAAACTTCCATAGTCTACGGTAATCACTTTCCATCGAGTAGACCATCTGCGTCTGCCAGCTTTTGGCAATAAATATATGCGTTGTCTTCATATTCTTAGGCACCGAGTCAAGAGTTCCTCGGCATCTCCCTGGAAGAGGATGCGACAGATCAGCAAGAACCAGAGTCGAGCTTGACCGGGACCTGGCGGTACAAGTTGTTGTTACGCGCCCTACTCGCCGTTTGCGGGGAGAATCTCAACAGGACATTAGTTAGTCAGCAATTACTTGTGAAGGTAAGCCACTACTGTTTGTATTTAATATGCATGATCCATACATACTTATATATAAATAATAGGGATATGGGCAAAAGGGTATACATATTCTGATCATGAGACTCTATTACTTCGTGAATACATAGGCGTAGTGTAATCGTACTGGGTTTAATAGATCCACGGTATTCACACAATCTGTAATATTCAAACAAATGACAAAATATAATATTGCAAGTTTCTATAGTGATTTAATTATTTAATCTACGTAATCCGCCAATAAGATATTAACGGATCATTCCCCCTCAAGAAATAAAAAACTAATGATAATTTTCTTTGTTTGGAATTATGTCTCCACTCTATTCTCTATTATAGTATATAATGCACACTAGCGCCCGGAGTTATGTCAGAGTGACATTGACAACTGACCGATGTAAGTTATTGTCACTCAAAAAAAATGAGTAATTCGATTATCAATTAATTTTTTTTTATAGAAGTGTCTTCAAGTCTGATTGTGATTGTTTGTTTATGCCTTATTGTCGGCATCAGTTACGACTCTCATGAAGTGTTTTATCATATTTGTCTACTTTATATTGAACTATCTGTATGAGCATGTGTTTAATTTATTAAAAGATTTAAATGGAAATATAGCATCCGTAATTATACGAAGCTGCTGTTTTAATCTAATAATGTCTTGATGTAAAATTTCAAAATACATGATGTCGTCACACTAGGGAGGGAGGAGTCTCACGAATGTGACAAGGACGGGGGAGGAGTTAAAAAATCATGAAATTCACGTGACGTAATTTGTCTATGGCCATTCTGATGTTTGTGAAAAGTGCGTATTGTTTCAATTAGCATATGCTGTCGATTGAGGAGCCAAATCGCTCATCGAGATTACTTATAAGTGATATCTGCCTCGAATACGCGTGGCGGCTATTAAATTATTTGTCCTTGAATATAAATGCCCAAACAGTGGGACTTTTATAGACAGATAGTATATAATTTTGATATGTAATAGTGTACACTGACATCACAAAAGCTAAATCTTTTGCTATAGTTATTAAAAAATCGCTTAGGAATCATTATGTTAGTCTTCCGCGATAATGTATGTGCTAGTTTATAATACTTTTGACTGTAATCTGCCATGCGTCCATTTATGTCATTTTTTTAATATAATAATAATAATATTATTTTGCATTATAATAATAATTAATAGATAATTTAAGAATTTCAGGTTGCCTGGAAGAGATCGCTTTTAGCGATAAGGCCGCCTTTTAAGTATCTATTGTCTTGTTGCGCATTTTTTTTTGTAATTTTTGTTTTGGTGAACAATACGGTGTTGTCCTATGTCTATGTAATGTTCTATTTTGTTCGTTAGACCTTATCGGAGGTGGCGTTGTCTGTGAAGTGCGCGAAGGAAGCGGTGAGACAGCGCGCGTTGACTTGCGGCGCGGCCAAGGTGGCCGGCATGCTGCGCCAGCAGACCGTCGCGCTGCCACTCGCCTTGCACAAATACGTGCACGACGTTGATATCAAGTAAGGATTTAAAAAAAATTTTTTTTAGGTTGGTTTGGTTTCCGTCACCTATAGATGTCTACACGACCAGAGGCGAAGCCAGTCCTTAGGACGGGATAGAGCGGAAGGCACAGGGGGGATGGGATAAGAGAGATGTGAAAAACAAGATAGGGTAGGGTAGACTATCACATCTTTAATACTTGTATCCGGTAGAGGGATCAGGAAAGGAGGACTGGAATAGGGAAGATGGGACACGGGGAGGGGGAAATGGGCCTTTGGAATTCTTACTCACTATAAGGCTACCCGGATACGCTCGATTTGCTTTTAGAAACTTGAATGCTTTGCTTGCATACAAAATGTTCAAATACGTTCGTTACCGCGTCAACATTTTATTTATGAACTAGGATACGCCCGCGACTTCGTACACGGTTGACTTGAAATTCTTGCGTGATTTCCGGGACCCAAAATACCGTAGCGTTTAAAAAAGAATGTAAGTTATCGTTTTAGTAAAAACTGTTGGAATAAGCCAATTTTTATGCACCCTGTTGCGGCGGCGCTGGGTTTAGTGATAAGCGAACTGTATCAAGTTTGCTGAAAAGAAGTGTGGACAATTTTTAGGGGGAATTCTAGAACGAGCACGCACTTACCAGATTAATGAGAATGAAATAGAGCTGCTCCTCTGTTCCTGAGTCCACTTCACTTCACTTTATTGTATTTTAATATGTGTTTATAATATTTAATTGTATGTACTTATATTTAGTTTATCTTAATTTATTTTATATTTGCGGTGCGGAGCGATTATTTTATATTTATAATATAGAGCGGGCGCGGTATATTTTAAGTATTTTGTGGTATTTTATTTATTTATAAAGCGTAACGATTTTATTTAATTTTAGTGATATGATAATGAGTGAATTGACGTGACGTACGAAAAAGGGAATGCGCCGTCAGATTTAAAGGAAAAATTTAAATTAATAAAAGAAAAGTTTATATGTGCCGAAAGGAGGTTACTTGGCGATACCATTTCCCCCGGCCTTAAAGGGTTGCCTTTAAAAAACATACACAGTTAAAATACGAATGACTAAACAATAAAGCAAAGACAGTGAATATTTAACATAAAATAAAATAAAAGCCAGCAGGGAGCAATTATTCGGAAAAGCAAGTAAATTAACTTATTAACTTGATATTTAAGAAATATAAAAGTTATACGGAATGGCCAAACTATAAACGAAGAACTTGAATAAATAAAATAAAATAATCTTCTTAATTGTAATAAACAAAATTAAAACTCAAAGCTAACTTAAATATAATGCTTCTAATATAACAAAATCATTCATTAGGCAATGGACATAACTTAACGGTAGGACGTACAAAGCTTCCTTTATTAGTTCTTACAGTTATGACGTGATACGCCGTCCTTTGAAAGATGTACTGCCTCAACTACACCTATTGGCCAAGAAAGCGGTGGTGCGTTATCTACAATAATAATAACCACAGTTCCTATCTTTATCGGAACAGAAGGTGTATTCCATTTAGCGCGAGATTGTAATTGATGCAAATATTCAACGCGCCATCGTTGCCAGAATGACTGCACTATTTTATCAAGTAGCGAATATCTATTAAGCAAGTTTTCTGACTCCGTGCATGGCGCGGGCAAAGAATATAGTGGAGCGGTATGTAAGAATTGACCTGGAGTAATTGCTGAAGACTCAGTAGGATCATTACTCATAACAGTAAATGGACGCGATCTGGCTTTAAAGCGTATGTTACATTTGTAAATGTGATAACGAATCACATGACGCGCACGGAAATTCTTGCATTGCATTTTAAATATATAAATCAACTGCTTAGGAACAGAATATAGATATTTAGTATGATAACAGTCGGTTAGTAAGTCGACTACATTATCATGTTGCAGTAATTCACATTTATAGTTTTGTAAAAACTCAATCTTAGCTTTTAACAACCGTCCACCTACGTAAATAAAGCCGTTTTCATATAAAAATAACGTTAATTTCTGTAAATTAGGTGAATCAAACTCGTTATGATTCAAAATTTTGACGTTATTGTTAAAATAAATGTAACGTAACGTAAGTAATTTTTTATTTCCAGCAAAATTTAGATCGGAATAAGAAACGGAGTGAGAACTCAATAAACAATTAATAAAATGTAAAATGAAAACAATAAGGCATAATAATTTTAACCACGTAGATAGTAACTGTGAAGTCATATAAATTGGTGATACTATACTTTTCATCATTATAAGACGTGTGACGGATTTAGGTTGAAGTATTTCGTGGTCATACTCAAAATTATTTATAGACCATTCAGACTTATGTTTAGAGACCTTTATAGTTGAAGTTCGGTGTTTGCGCACAGCCATATGGTTTGAAATAAAATAAGACTCCGATTTACATTTGATACACTTAGGCATCTTACTTTTGTCATCTTTAATAAGGTAATCACGATTTACCTCATCGTAGCTTGTGCGCAATACGCTAGATGAGTCTAATTTTTCCTTTAAGCATAATCGCTTATGACCTGTTGAATAAAGTTTATGTAATTTATAAACGTCATTACGAAATGGTAAAGCAACAGTGTTCATAAGATTAGAATCACAATTACTGATAGCGTGCAATGGACTCTCGCATTCGAGATCATCTCGGCTTTGAACAGGGAGTGCAGATATGTCTTCCAATAGTAAATCATTTTGTACAACAGTGCAACAAGTAGAAGAAGGCTTACAAGAAATTTGTAGAGCGGGAGCAGTTCCCACTAAAACATACCCTAAGACTGTTTGGATTGCGGGTGGTATGCCATGTACATTACTATAAACCGTATTAGGCAATAATAAATGCGGAAATAATGATGCACCTAGTAATATATCCACCTTACTAGGATAATTGAAAGTACTATCTGCAAGCGGAAGCGTATTTATGTGCGAGAAAAACGTCGTATCCACAGGCACTGTCGGTAAATTATCCGTAATTTGATCAACGACAAGTCCTGATACGTCAAAATATATAAACCTATTGAAACGAGAAAAGACTCTAAAGTCTGCAGTACCTTTAATAGATTTTTCACATCCACCGATACCTCTTACTGTCATTAGCGAATTTCTATTACAGTTTAAACCTAAACGTGCGCAACAGTCATAAGTTATAAAATTACTCTGAGATGCAGAATCTAATAAACATTTCACTATATGACCATTTCCAAAGCTATCATAAACAATAACTTGAGCGGTTGAGAGTAAAATAGTAGTACTCTGTATACACGGAGAAGAGCAACCTTTGCTATCAACATTATGACTGTGAGCGGATATAGACGTTGGATTCCTTTCATTTGTTATCATCTGCGATGGAGTAGTAGATGTATAGAGAGATTTAATGAAATTAGATGAACTCGGGCTCACATTAGCCGTAAAAGACTGCGATGTAATATTAGGGTTCACTTGATGCGCGGGGGGAGGTATCGATGATATTATTTGCGGAACAGCTGTAGTTGAAGCGTTAATGTTAGACGCGACATCATTAACGTTGTTTACCTTTTCAAAATGTAACAGCGTATGATGGCGTTGATGACAATTACGACACTTCAAACTCGAACTGCACTCTCGAATTTTATGTTTGATACTCAAACAGTTAACGCACGCGTTGTGTTCTTTAACACATTTGAATCGCGCGAAGGCAGTTAAATCGACAAAAGCAGGACATTTATAGAAGTGATCATGAATAATGTTTTCACACAAACACTTATATGAATCAGTAGCTGAAACTACGTATGCTTGTGGCTTAGGAATATTATATGGTAGTTTATTTGAGAAATTGCGCTGTTGAACAGAATGTGTAGAAGTAGGTTGACTGTTATGATATATACGATATTGACTTTTCATAAATTCTGTCAAGTTCGCAAACGTAGGCAGCCTTTGATCCCTGTAAAACATTTCAAATGTACGAATAGTATGATCATCTAACTTTTTCATAGCAATATGTAATAGGATATGATCAGCTAAATCGTCAATAGGAAGATTCCTTAATGCATTCGCGGCGGATATAAATTTGTCTAAAAATGTCTGAAAATACAAAGCTGAAGGCGGACCATTTAATTTAAGATTAATCATTTGATCTAAATACGATGAGGCTAATGTTCGCGTGTCCTCATACCTATCAATTAATGAGTTTATTATGGTAACGTAATTTTCAGCATTGGGAGTAATTCCAGAAAAAACTGCTTGTGCCTTGCTCGAGAGCTTCCCTAATAAATAGTACAGTCTCTCGGCATCGGTAAGCGATGGATTATCATGTACAGTTGATTTGAAACTCGAGAAAAATAGCGGCCAGTTTCGAATGTCACCGTCAAAGGACATTATTTCGATAGGCGGTAATTTAATTGCCTTACGACGTGGCCCATCAGGTTCAGGTACATTAGACCGCGGCTCAGTTTGTTTCATAACGCCTTTAATCTTACAGTACATCTTTTCAACGGATGACATATCTTCAAAGTTGGGAACAGAATCTGGTTTGCACTTAAGAAGCAAGTTATTGTATTCCACATTAGTGACTTTGAATTCATTTCGAATTTCGTCAATTGTTTCGATACTGTCTAAAAACGTTGCAACGCATTCGGGACCACAGAATGCCTCTAGTGCCTTTCCATGAACCTCTTCTATAAATTGGTATAAGTATTTCCGGCGAGCTTCTAAAATTAATAAATTGCGATTATCATTATCCTCGTTATGAACCTTAGGAGGCATAGCGGCGGTATATATTAGTTATACTATATTCGATATAAGGCAACACATATAAGGCACGTGGGCGGTGAAAAGAAAGGATGCGAGCGGTGATTTTTCAAACTCGAAAGTTATGAAAAGTTTGAAAAACGAGATTTAGCCATGAATCCGGCTCGAAGGACCATTTGTTGCGGCGGCGCTGGGTTTAGTGATAAGCGAACTGTATCAAGTTTGCTGAAAAGAAGTGTGGACAATTTTTAGGGGGAATTCTAGAACGAGCACGCACTTACCAGATTAATGAGAATGAAATAGAGCTGCTCCTCTGTTCCTGAGTCCACTTCACTTCACTTTATTGTATTTTAATATGTGTTTATAATATTTAATTGTATGTACTTATATTTAGTTTATCTTAATTTATTTTATATTTGCGGTGCGGAGCGATTATTTTATATTTATAATATAGAGCGGGCGCGGTATATTTTAAGTATTTTGTGGTATTTTATTTATTTATAAAGCGTAACGATTTTATTTAATTTTAGTGATATGATAATGAGTGAATTGACGTGACGTACGAAAAAGGGAATGCGCCGTCAGATTTAAAGGAAAAATTTAAATTAATAAAAGAAAAGTTTATATGTGCCGAAAGGAGGTTACTTGGCGATACCACACCCAAACAAGTAGAAATTGCCCCCAGAAATTTTCCCGTGGGAGTCCCGGGATAAAAAGTAGCGCAGACTAGTAGACTAAGAATTAGCTGTGAATCAGCGAAAACCGCATCGAAATCGACACAGTAGTTTTTACGTGAATCTGGAAAAATAGACAAAAATTTTAAAAAAATTATTGCATCGTGTTCTTCATCGTTTATATAGTCTATTCCAGTAGTTTTTTAATAACTTCCATGTAGTAGACTCATGCTTAGAATTTTATAATAATAATATTTCGGTAAGTTTGAGACATGAGAATGAAGAATGGTTTAATGAAACGCTTAGAAATGGTTAAAGTCACAAAATGTGATGTGGCTAAAACATAATTAGCCTTTCACTTTCATAATTATGTGTATAGGCAACAACTTACCATAAGGTGGACCGTCTGTCCGTCAGTCTGCAAGCGAACATTGCTTAACATTTTCAGGTCCTGTATGTTTTTCGCTTCGAACACGCTACCTCTCAAGATGAACTTCATCGGCAGCGACAACGCTATTATTCCGGCGATGTTCAAGGTGAGTAGAAAATATTCATCACTTGTGCAACATCCTCATTGTTTCCCCTTTCTGATATTGAACAAGTCATAAGCGACAGAATTTAGGCATTTCTCTTTTATTGTGTAAGGGGCCATTCATTAATTATGTATGGATGATTTTGACGATTTTTACGCCCCCCTACGCTTGTATGTGGATACATAAGATTTCTCAAACCTCCCTCCCTCTTCTCACGTCAGATTCAATTTTATTTTCCCGAATAATATAGTGTTGTTAAAAAAGGATCAGTTACACTAAAACTCACAGTTTAACGTAAATCAAAGATTTTTATTTTAAAAATAAGTAATTATACATGAAAATTGAATGTATAATAATTATAAAATAAAGAAAACCCTTCAGCGTCCGAAATAGAACTAGATTTCTGTTATTAAATTTCGATTATAAAATACTAGAGTAGACTAGTAACATAATATAAACCGAATTTAAGCGAAATCAGCCCAACAGGTTTTCCGCAAAAGCATAACAAACAGAAAGACAAATATACTTTTATCCCGGAAACTATCCCATTTTTCGGGATAAAAAGTATCCTATGTTCATCCTCGGCATCGTACTGAGTTTCAGCCAAATTGGTGCAGTAGTTTTTCCGTGAAAACGGTACGGACAGACGGATAGACAGACAGGCAGAGCTACTTTCGTATTTATAGTATTTATAGAGATTACGTAAGAATAAGTTTAACCCCCCCTCCACCCAGATAATATATCTATAATAAATGTATAGATATGATTTCCTCTAAGGCCCGCTCTACCTGTGGACCCTT
Source organism: Dendrolimus punctatus (assembly GCA_012273795.1). Classification (NCBI taxonomy): domain Eukaryota; kingdom Metazoa; phylum Arthropoda; class Insecta; order Lepidoptera; family Lasiocampidae; genus Dendrolimus; species Dendrolimus punctatus. Next base: position 7,481,614 of record CM022529.1, on the reverse strand, counting down.
AGGTAATTAATAAATTGCCCCTAACATAGAGTTAAACTAATTTAAATTATGATATATGATACAAAATGTCCATAGATAATAGCAAAATCATGAACATACTAAAAATCAGAGCATAAAATATTAGAAAATATTTCGCAAAGTAGTTTTCCTGTAAAATTATATATGTCACTTACGATGTTCTTTTATATTAGGTTCGATAAAACCCATTAATTAATATTTTGTAGGTAGGCGACGATCTACGTCAAGACGCTTTAGTGTTACAAGTTATAAAAGTGATGGATAGTCTATGGCTGAAGGCACGCTTGGATTTGCGGATGGTGACATTTCAAGCTTTACCTACGAGCAGTAACAGAGGTAATTAAATAGAGAGAATATGAACTTTTCAATATTTCTTTATGTTTTTGATTGTAGAGAACTTATACTTATAAAAGTCCCGGATTATATTTTTTTGTATCGGCTAATTTTTATGTATAATACCCACTTTTTTAATTTTTTTTATGTAAAACACTGTCATGGGATTCCCGGGATATAAAGTATCGAATCACTTGAGGGAGAACTGAAGCTGTCGTTCTAGTAAAATTGTATCACAAGCAGCTAATATTTATGCAATCAAACTAAGTTGTATCATACCCGGCAAAATTCCCGCAGTTTTAAGCTTAAAAATGAGCTATCGATCAGCGAATACCGCATCGAAATCGGCCCAGTAAATTTTACGTGAATCTCGATCGAACAGATGAGAAATCTAAAAACACTTGCATCATGTTCTCCATCCATTTATTCCAGTTTTTGTTGTTGTTAATAGTTTCAATGCACAGAAATGGCATTTTCAGAATGTTCTAATATTATAGAAAAATAGCATCTCGGCGTGGTTTCACCCGCGCTCTGTCCCGCTCCCGTGGTATATAGCGTCATGTTATATAGCCTAGGACACTTTCTGTTAACGTAGCTTTCCATCAGTAAAAGAATTTTTAAACTCGGTATAATAGACCCAGAGATTACCCCATACAACGTCACAAACTTTACCTCTTTATAATATAAGTATAGATTATATTATATATTAAATGAATTATTATTATATTATTGGGCGATTGTGGTTGGTAATAATATGCTTTTGTCCACGCCATAAGGCATGATAGAGGTGGTGACGGAGGCGGAGACGCTGCGCGCGATCCAGACGGAGTGGGGGCTGACGGGCTCGTTCAAGGACAAGCCCATCGCGGAGTGGCTCGCCAAGCACAACCCCTCCGAGCTGGAGTACCAGCGCGCCAGGGACAACTTCACAGGTACACATGTATATTTAAACTATACCATTGTGTAGTTTTATTGAAAAAGATTTTCATCCGTGCAGGAACGGAGAAAGCATACAATTTCCTGCGGCCCACACACCCACAGCCAGGTGATAGGGTATTTGCCCGACTTGATGGCTACCACCCCTGGTCTTGAGTATACCGCCATGACAACCGTGAGTTGTGTTCCGGCATTAGTGACCAGGTTCCAGTCTCCCTTAAGAGAGCAACAGTATTTGAAGCACCTCTGGTGTTGCAAATGTCCATAGGCGATGGTAACCGCTTTCCGTCAAGTCGGCCGTCTGCCGGTCTGCTGAACTGCTGCAGTAAAAAAAAAGAAACATCCAAAATTATTTTCACAAATTAGACAAAAAAGATAGAAATATGACTTTAATAACTACACCATTGTTGGTATGTTAATCCCCGGTCCTAATAATTATCGCCTTGACAATTTATTCAAAATAGCCCAATTCTGCTATTACTTTTTCGTCAAAATCGCCGGACACTCGTCTAAAGTGTGAGTTGGTGTGATTTCGGAATTCTGTTAATTTCAATGGCGCGTCGTAATATATTAGTAAATTTATAAGAGAAAACTCGCGAAATAAATTTATACATTTTTGGTAGCATTTCAATATCCATTTCGGCTAGCGTCATTTTTGTTCATGGTAATACCTATTTTTTCTACAATTATTCTGCATCAACGATATCGAGAAGATGTTGTGGATTTAGTAGAATAAAATGTAAAAATGTTGACACTGGCAATAGAATTGATCTTTGAATATCTTTGCAACGCTAAGATATTGCAATACAAGACTTGTATTCCTGGTCAATGACAGAGGACAGAGGAGCAGGCAATAAAAAAAATAGTGAATAGTGCAGAATATTGGTTAAGGATTTTTGTCATCCAATATTCACCTCGTTAATGGATTCTAATACTGAGCATATAATATTTTTTTCAGCATCTTGCGCAGGTTATAGCGTAGCGACGTATCTTCTCGGCATTTGCGATCGTCACAACGACAATATTATGTTGAAGACGTCAGGACATCTATTCCATATAGACTTTGGAAAATTCCTTGGGGACGCACAGATGTTTGGCAATTTTAAGAGGTGATTATCATAGTATGATTTATTATATTATATGAAAATGTCTGTCTACGACAAGGTGTCGCGAGATGGCACTAAATCATTATTCAAATGCCAACACTAAAAGGTTGCGCAATTTATGTTTCTTAGAATTGTTTCATTAAAAGGTCGTGCAACTCATATGGTCTTAGAGTGGTAACACCAAAATAAAAAGTCTTGAAAACGCATCCGTGTAAACATTTCTGTAACTTAATCAATTTAGTCGCCGAAACAAGCTTCGTAAATAATTTGAATTTCCCACATTGAATTTGGTTCGATTTATATGGATTATATGTGAGAGATATGACTTAGATCCTTGCACTAGAAAAGCAGAAGCTCCACCAACCTTGAGATTCGCCGTCTCCTGGCTCGGTTTAGGTTACACACAGGAACGGCGCACAGCACTCGATTCCACCTTAGAGCTAACACTTAACTAAGTCCAAGTATCGTATAAGTTCTTGGCACGGCCAGTAATCACAATTAGTTGAAGTTTAGAATAGTGCATATGAAAAGATGGAGCGCATGGCGCAGTGTGTTCTTTATCAAACGTTGAGTCGGAAACTGACCAAAATGGCTGCCTATACCGTTAGCCGTCGCCTCACCCAAAAAAGAGGGTAGACCAACAAAATTTATGGACTTATGATATTTACCTCCTTTATACTATGCAAGGACGGAATTATGGAGGGTAGAGGTAAGGACAATTTAGTTGTAAAAGTGTCCACCTGTAAATAGCAAATTATGGTTCGAAAACTCGTCAAAATAGCGCTAGTGTAGAAAAAGGAAATTATATGAGTTTAGCAGTTATAAACGAAGTGAAGTGTGCTGGGTTGAAAAATTTAAAAAATATAATTTGGAAAAGTATTGAGACTTTCTCGTACTGAGATGTATTTATATAAATTTTTGAAACCTATTTCACTAATTAAGATAACTAACTAAATTAATTATTTGTGGCGCTATTTTTAAATACTTTCCACTTGCTGGCGCCATCTTAAATTGCTGCCCTTCAGTGGACACTTTTTAATATACTGAGACGGTTCTCCTTGCCTCTACTCTCCATAGACGGAACATAGTTTGATAATAGTCTGTATCGTGTTTGTCCTAAAAATAAAATATGTCTTTCTTTCCCTGTGAAAGTATGTGAATATTTTAGAGATCGCGCCCCGTTCGTGCTGACCCACGACATGGTGTACGTGATAAACGGCGGCGAGCGGCCCACGCAGCGCTTCCAGCACTTCGTGGAGCTCTGCTGCATGGCGTTCAACATCGTGCGGGCGCACCACGACCACATACTCGACTTGTTCGCATTGGTAATTCGTTTCTATCTCAACTATCATTCTTTTTGAAGTGAAACTTCTTTACCGGCATTGGAGAAAAATTACCGTCACATTTTTCGGTTACGCGTCTCATTTTTTCCGTTACGCGCCATCTTTTGTCCTTGCTTTCTTGCTCTTGGTAGGGGCTTTATTTATTTAACCAATTTAAAGAAGTTTCACTTCTTACGTGTGTACACTAGTACACGCACACATTATTTTTTTTATTGCAGGAGTTCAGCAGACAGGCAGACGGCTCACTTGATTGATTGATTGATTGAAAAGCAGTTACGGCCTATGGACATTTGCAACACCAAAGGTGCTACAAATGCGCTGCTGCTCTCTCTCTCACACTAATGCCGGAACACAACTCAAGGTGGTTATGGCGACATATTTTAGACCAGGGGTGGTAGCCATCCAGTCGGGCAAATGAACTACCACCTGGCTGTGGGTTGTTTTGTCGCCTCTTACGACATGTCGCCTAGCCGCAGGAAATTGTATTCTTTCTTGGTTTCTGATATAGATAATATGCAGATTCCATTCCAGATGCATTCTGATGGAAAGTGGTTACTGGCGGCTTCAAAGGGTGATTTGATCGTGGCCACTATTCCGGAACACAATTTAGGCTGTTTTAGCATTATAATTGAAATTGAATTGCGGTTGTTTTGTCGCCTTTTACCACAGGACCCCGGTTGCAGGAATTAATAATCTTTCTCTGTACCTACACTGATATCTGAAATATTATAAAATTTTAAACATTCCGTATCTGTTCATTGATGTTATTTTTAATAGCTAAAAAACAAAACAACGAATTGACTATATAAACGACGGAGAACACGGTGCATTTTTTTAGATTTCTTGTCTGTGTCTGTTTGTTCGGAATTCACGTAAAAACTACATGGCCCATTTCAATGAGGCTTTCGCTGTTTGACAGCAAATTCTGAGACATAAAATCAGCACTACAATCTAACCCGGGAATTTTCACGGGAGTGGTTTGAAATTGTACGGGTGCATAAAAATGTGCTTATTTCGGCACACTTTTGACTAAAACGATAGCTTATATTCTTTTTTAAATTCTACGGTAGTTTATGTCCCGGGAATTTCAAGTCAAGCATGCACGAATTCGCGGGCATATCCTAGTACAATGTATTTTTCAAGAAAACATTATTTTTATAATTGTTTTTCGCTAACTTATAGGTACTTAATATTAGTTAGATCTAATATAGACAACCTACACAATTCGTAGGGAGCTGAGAAGCTAAAGTCTAGAATTCGGCAAAGTAAACAACTGTTTATGTAACGATATTGTTTTATCAGTGTTTCATTCATTCATTCACTCAATTAGCTTGACCTGATGTTTAAAGGCTGTATGGATTTTCAATATGTTTGCCCGCCATAGTGACAAAGTGAACAGTAAACAACAATATTATCCGCGCAAATTGCTAATGCGCTGGAAGTTTGTCAAATTCACGTGACGTCATCCGCACCTCGATATGTACGCGTACTCGCCGGCCAGTGATGCTAACAGTACCGAGCGTTCGGCTACCAAAATGGCGGCCGGGCGCATTAGCAATTTGCGGGGATAATAAGTTTGTATTTGGATTCGGTGCAGATGGCCATGTCGGGTGTGCCGGGGGTGACGAGCGCGGCCGTGGGCTACGTGCGCGCGGCGCTCATGCCCGCCGCCACCAAGGCGGAGGCCGCGGCCGCCTTCGCCAGGCTCATACATTCCTCGCTCAAGAGCAAGTCAGTATCGATCAATTTGTCACGTATGAAACTTGTGTGGTTTGGGCATGTTGAGAGGATGGATGAAAATAGAATCACAAAACAGGTATATGACAGTATTGTCAATGGTAGAGCTGTTGCCGGTAGACCGAGACGAACATACCATGAACAAATATCAGAATTGTCAAAGAAAGGTCATCATTTCAAATAAACGCGCATGTGTGAAGAGGTTAATGAAAGTAGGTGGAGCGAAAGTTGTTTGTCAGGATCGTCGCAAGTGGAGATCCATAGTCTCTGCCTACCCCCATGGGAAACATAATATGTATGTATGTATGAAACTTCATCAAATTGTTCTGAATGGCAAAAACTTGAAGATATCTATCACGTGTTGGGGGAGTGTGTCTGGGTAGAGACGTTGCGGCGTCAGCTTCCGGTCGATTATAATGTGGGTAACTGAACGAGTATTATGTCTTCTCCATTGTCTGGGAAGGCGAGAGTGCTAGTTCAGTTATTATATCAGTGTATATTTAGTTTAAGGAGGTAGAAATAATTGTAAGTTTGGTCGGAGTGACATTATCACAAGTGACAGAACCCCATTTATGTAATAAAGATTTTTTTTAAACTAAACGTATGAAACACGTGATGGTTTTTATCAATCGATTTCACTCCTTGAAAATCACCGAAGTGTGTCGTCTCGCGGTCCATTGGTCGACCACGTTGCGACACCGCAAACACCGTCAAGCGCCACCAGGGGCCCAATTCTGCATGTATCCAAAATGCAATTCCATTGGGATTGTGTTAAAATTCGTTCTACTTAATCTTAAGATAGAATGAATGATAGAACATAATACCAGAAAAAGGTAAAATTACGATTGTGACCTTAGTATCTGACGATTTTGACAAGATACTAATAAGAAAATGAGACCTCAGGGCGGCACTGGCTTTGCAGTTATCTGATAGCTAAAGATTGCATCCGGCCTCCATAGACAATAAACCAACTTTTGACTATCAGTTATTTGATTTCCCATAGTCATTCTTAATAAATGCCTTAAAATTGAGGACTACCCCCTTGTTGTTTTATTTTTAAAACTACCTCGATGACATATTATGTTTTAATTCTTATACAGATTTACGCCAATAAACTTTTTCCTGCACAACTTGGCCCAGATGCGGGCTAGTGGAGATCAAAGCAGCAGCACCTCGGAACTGTTGTCTTTCATGCCACGCACTTATACGTAAGTATTCAACATTTTTCGCGAACACAACAAAAACGTGAAATCGAGTAATTATTAGTTTTCCTGAGACATATCTAAAAAGTATCGTATTTACGTTGTAATGATCAATTTGATATTATAATTTTTAATAAAATAATTTAATATTAAAATGGTGGGAATTTCCAGGACACGATTAGTAACGTATTTTTTGTATCTTTAATACACGAATTCCAAAGATTCTCTTAAAACCCGGTATAGGTAATATTACTAAAGCCATATATATCTAAATCTGCTAAAGATGTCTAATAAACATAGAAACGGGCATATTAAACGAGTCGTAATATAACGAAAGAGAAAGCCCTGGATAACTCAGTTTCGTTATTAATAGGATTCGAATCAGCTAATTTTATTTATTTATTTATTATTTATAGTAACCCATGTACATTAATTATGACATAATATATAAAATTAAATAAATGCATAAATAACAGCGTCACAGTTTGTCACATTTCTAAATAGAATTAAAATATATAAATTAAATATGAGATAAAAACTAATTACATGAAATATTGATTAATATATTGTATACCCACCGGAATGAGAGGCTCTCGGAATAGAAAGTATTGCATCAAAGCATAGTGAAGTCATATCGAAATTAGCTAATATTCATGCAATCTAACTCACGGAAATTCTATCGGAATTCCCGGGACGCAAAGTATCATACATTTTATTAAATAAAATTTGTTATCGATCAGTGAAAAATCGCATTGAAATTGGTTCCCAAAAAAGTCCACATGAGATTTTTAACACTAAGAATTAGCTGTCATTCAGCGAAAATTGCATAAAAATCGACCTAGTAATATTTACGTGAATCTCGAACAAACAGACAGACCGCCAAAAAGATAAGAAATCTAAAACTATTGCATTGTGTTTGCCATCGTTTATATAGTCTATTTCGGTTGTTTTTTTTAATGACTTCAGTGTACAGACACGTCATATTTAGAACTAGCTGTGCCCGCGACGTCGTCCGCGTGAAAATTGTTTTCAAAACATCCCGATTTTGAAACATTATTCATTGGTGCTCCGCTCCTATTGGTCGTTAGCGTGATGGTATATAGCCTATAGCCTTCCTCGATAATTGTACTATCCAACACTGAAAGAATTTTTCAAATCGGACCAACGGTTCCTGAGATTAGCGCGTTCAAACAAACTCTTCAGCTTAATAATATTAATATAGATTTTATAATATTGTAGATTATTTTTGTTGTAATTATTTTACTATCGTTCTTCTAGCATGGCTCAGGAAGGTCGACTGGTTAGCGTAGAATGTCTCGGCTACGAGAAGCGCTACGATCCCGAAAAGCACTACGTCTACGCGCTACGCATCTACAGGCAAGGCCAGACTACGCCCTTCGTGCTATACCGCTCATACAAGCATTTCACGGAACTATATCAGAAGATCTGTTTGCATTTTCCCCTGGCTAAGGTTCATAGGTGAGTTCATTATTATTAATACCGAAATTTATTATGGTTACGTTCAAGCAATGCTAGTTGTTATGCATAAAATTATTATAGTATATAAATTAAAACTAGACTACTTTTTTATATTTCAGTAAAGTTTTAAGTTTTAAAATTAGAAAATCCCAACATGTTTATTCTGTCACGAAATGTTGCCTAAAACTTATCAATGTGGATTTTATTAAGAAAAATACTTTTTAACAAAAATTTTATTGATTACATTTGTATAAAAATCTATATACAATAACTACTTATAGAATCATGTTTATTTAAGATTACAATTAAAATTTAATTTTTATCTAATCATAGTACCAAAAAGCTAATTTACAACGATTCAAAACATGCGAATATGATGATTAAATAGTACCATATCAGTCACGCATCACTGTTTTGTTTGTCGTCGTGTATACTTAAGTTGCTATTGAAATTATAGTTCAAATCCATCACCATACGCTTTTCTTTCAATGCTCCTGAATGTGTTGGTCTATCGATTTGTTGTCTATGCTTTGAAATCATATCCCAACTTCCAGTATCGATGGGTTTTGAAAATATAATATTGTTTGATGTACTCTGTGGTTCGCTTGGTATCTCGGAATAAGGCGGAGGTCCACTGCTGCGACTTATTGAACTCTCTAAAGTGTTCGTTGAATATCGTACCGGAGCTTGTCCTATAGGGTTTGAGCTTTGAGATTGTATCGGAGTTGCTGCAGATTGTATTTGACTTATAGGTTGAGGTAGCGGTGCCTTTTTCTTTTTCAGCTTCTTCGCTTGTTGTGCCTCTTTCTTCTCTCTATCCTTCCTCAACTTCTCTTGCTTGGCCTGTTCTTGTGCTTCTTGTTTTTGTTTTGCCTTTTCTTGACTAACTTTTTGCTTGTCTAATCTCTTTTGTTCTTTATCTACATTTGTCCTATCCTTGTTGTTTTCATGACGTAAGTTGGATTCCTCACCTCTTGGGTCTAATGAGATACTTGGTGCTGCTTTTATAGGAGACGAAGTTTCGTGGGCAGTGTTTAAATTTCCAGTACTTTTCACGGATCGTATAGTCGCAGCTGGTTCAACATGTTCACTTGTTGGTAGTTTTACCATTGATGGTATTAGTTTTCTTGGAGGATTTGACACGGATCCAGTGCCTAAAATTAAATAAATTAAAGGTGTGATTAGCTATTTTATGGTCGCTAGAGTACTTTGAAAGATACAAATGTTTAATTGATATTTAATATTTTAGTGATGAATAATGATGGTACTTATTAATATGTATAATGTTGTGAGAGTAACATTTTAACATTAGGTATTTACTTTTTAAGGTCTATTTATTTCCACACATTTGTTTTGGTTTTTTCTATGTATTTGTCTTATTTCTTAGTTTATTTATTGTTTAAAGATTGACGAAATCTCTGTGATCATAATTATTAAAAAAACTTACGAAAGAATTCATCTCTGTTCGTCCTATATGCTCCTGTGACAGATAAATTGGCGTCAGTTTCTCGATATTTATCACTACTTTTTTGCTTACCACTGAATAAGTTCAGGGAAGCTTTGAATCCTCCGAATTTCAACATCAGGGTAACACCAGAGACGCAGCAGAAAAAGGCTACTGTTGCCACATAGTCTATTGAATTATTCGCTAAAAATGAAAATTTTAAATACGCATTATAAGCAATTTGATAGAATTGTTTAAATGGACATTAAATATTTAAAAATATAGCTTTTGTTTGTGCCAAATTTGGACCTGTATGCCGTCGAAATAATCACTAATTTCGGGGTAGACAGTATTCTCCATGTCCATATCCGAAATCTGAAGTATATATCCAAAATCATAGTAATAACTTCATTCCCAAATCTACGAAGCAAGAAACAAATCAACAAATCTTACATTTGCTTGCTATTTTTAACTAATCTGTTCTGCATTTATAAATGAGCCTTTTGACGCGGAAGCTTGAGATGTCAGGTAAAAAATTGCGACGAAGGATAATGTAAAATTAAGTAAAACAGTAATTATATACTAAATATACGACTGGCAAAAAATATTATCGTGAAAATTGAATTTCTAACATAATAAGAATTAAAGATTAAACAAATAATGTTGTAATGCAAATTGATTTACAAGTTGAAGTTCTACTATGTATGATAACAGCTCTACCGTTTCATTCTATTATATGTAAATATACTCGAAAAATATCAAAGATACTTACAGTTAATAGGATATCTTAAAACTGCCATTAATATTTCCTATTGTAGATATGCAAAAACTATGAATTGCAAAGGCACTCGTGAACCGTCCATTACTGTTGGAATCAATAGGTGCGCTGCTGATAAGATAGGCATGTGTTTCGATTCCGATACACTTCGTATTAATGGTTACAATCTTATCGTACACTAAAATTATTGTAAGTAATCACTTCTGATCGAATTCTTTTTGTGATATTGTTGTATTGTGGTTTGCTTTCAAGGGCGTTTGTGTGAATTTATTTTCACACGCTAATTGAATAGCTTAATAGGATTGCATTATCAACAATAAACCAGCATATTTTATTTTAAATAAATATATGTAATCAAGAAAATTATTTAATGCTGGTAAGAAATCGCAAAGGACAGGAACGGGTGGCGTGTCCTTGTTTCGGAGACCAAGACACATTTTGGGTCGCTGCGCCAACGGAGCTAGTTAGTTAATCAAGAAAAAAGTTGTTATCTGAAGTTTAGTCATATAGATTGAATCTTTATCATTGCAGCTTAACAGAACAGAAGCGGCGGTACATTGGTGCCAATAGCACCATGTATGCTTGTGTTACGGACTGACGGACTGACCAATATTGGTCAATAATCCAATTAACAAATTGAACGAGAAAGTTGATTGAATGAATGACTTTATTGCACATACATTACAGTACAAAGGGACGGTGTTCACGCCAGACAATCTCTTCTAGAAACCCCTATAACATTACTATAAATAACGATTTTACAATATTTACTACAATTAGTATATTATTACTATTACTGATTATTATTCTTACGCAAAAATTGCTGCACGTATTTTGATGAAGATACAGTAATATATGTATCTAACTTATACATCAGAATAATTATAGACCTGAAATAAAAAAAAAGTTTAAATTGGCCAAAACATAACGATGTATGAGTATCAATCCAGTGGAAACGAAGTCGCGGGTAAAGATAGTATATTGGGTATTTATTGTGTACAAAAGTCCGTGGCAACGAAAAACAAAGTCGATAATCAAATTATTTTACATTTTGATAATTTTGAAACAAATACTTTGTGAAATATTTACAGTATAAATATTTAAAAATGTCTTGAGTGGAGTAATAAAATAAAAATATTCAGTTCTTTGCTTTTTAAGTTATTGTAAATGTACGTTTTGTAAGGGAAGACAAACATAAATAATAATTTAATATTTATATTAAAAAATAGAATAATTTAAATTTAACATTACTTTATAACGAGAATTGTTCTAACCATAAACACTACGACATCTTTGTGCATAATATATTCTGAGAAGTAATTGAAAGTAAAGCCTAGGAAGGCATTTCGCGATCAAATGAAAATTACTTATCTCTACCGTATGACGAATGACGAATCTTCGACTAACGCCGTACTCAGTGTCAGTATCATTATACATTTGATTCTTACACAACAATATAATGTATAAATAATTCTTGCTAAAAACAACCACTTGGTTTTACATAAGTCCATTTTAAACTTAACAGCAAAACTTATTTGCCATTTGCATTAAATATGTACACAAACTAAATATACATATTATATGAAATAATAATTACTATATAAAATATCTAATCCTTGTAAATCTAATCGAGTGTATTCCTCTTGATAAGATTGAAATCGTTGTCTTGTGTTGTAAAGAGGTCAAGGCTCTCACAATGTTATTACATACTACTGTTTACTTTACTTTTTAGTTATACTTTAGCATTGTTTTCCAAGCTATGATTTTATTTAATATAAATAATACTTTTATGACATATACCAAACAATACAAATAGAAGATTAAGCTAAATATAAATTAATTAGTTTGTTTTATATCGAAAAGAAATACATAAAACACATTAGAGTGATAGGGTGTTCATTCGACAGTGCATGCGTAGGAGTGAACAACGAGGAGTGTAAATTCAAAAAAGTGTGAGTGGGAGTTTTTCTTCGTAGATGAATTTATGAGATAACTCTTGTTGTCTAACTGACGTAGATGCATTTTTATGTTTTTTATTTATTATTATTTTAAATCTTATAATATCAGACTGATAATTTGTAATTAGTATAGTAAGTAATTTTGAGTAAAATGCACGCCCCATGGGTAAAACAGGTGAGTCTTGTGTTCCTATATTTTCTTACAAGGGAATAAATGAAAAAAGTATTTTCATTTATTCACAAAAAAATAACACACTACATACACCTGTATATACATGGCAAAAATAGAGTACAATGTCACGTGTTAATGTTTGGTGTCCTCCTCTCACTTGGTGTTGGAAATAGAAATAGGAACGGAAATAGGAAAGAGCCTATGTTCACATTCGCCAAGATACGCCGGCCGTACTATACCACATATTTATAATTGTACTTAAAGCGCAGACTTAGCATCTTCGTCAAACCCTTTCGGGGTTTAAGATGTAGATATATTAAAAATATGGATATTTTTGTTTGATTTTTTTAAAATTGTGTATATTTTTCCAGTTTGCCCTCAGGCTTACACGTTGGCCGCTCGAACATAAGGCAAGTGGCAGAACGTCGTTTCGGCGACGTGCAGGCGTTCCTCACGTCGCTGTTCAATTTGGCAGATGAGATCGCGCACTCGGATCTCGTGTATACATTCTTCCATCCGTTATTGAGGGATCAACAGGACGTCGAACCACAGAGGACTAAAGGTGGTGAGTAATGTTACCATTAGCGAAACAAACAATCGGCAAATAAATTCACATATCGTATATCACCAATTAAGCAAGTTCAGATAATAATACAACAGACAACTCTGGGACCGATCTCAGACCGCTGTAAATAAAGATGAAACCAGAGACTTTTATGTTCTAGTGAGGCAAATGAGCAAAGGTTTACATCTTTTGATCATTTATTACTATAAAATGTGCCTCTTACCCATTTGTCAGGTGACATATTTCACTAATAGTAATTTAACTTATAAAAATACAATACTGAAAAAAAAATATATATAAATAATAAGCAAATTGATGCCAGACACAAGTGTGCCCAGAAGTATGGCTGCATTGCTTTGTATGGCAATGCTGACTCGCTGAAATGTTTAAAATATTAAATTCTAATTTATGTATAAATGTGTGGGCGTTAAAAATATAGTACTTTTGATTTTAAAATACAATTATTTATTTGTATACGTTTAAAGAATAATTAATTGCTAATTGTTTTATTACTATTTGTCGTTGCACTCGCAGTATTCGTTTTAGATATGACGTCACAACTTGTAACGCGCGTAGTAAATTAAAACAGCTTTTCAGCATTTTGTTGAGTGTTTCTGCTGATTTGACTGTGAACTACCAAATTACCAAGGGTAAATCAATATTCGGTGCCTCCTAATGTTCAGGTGAAACGAGTGAGCCGGAGAGCAGTGGCTCCGGCTCCCTGAAGATGTCCGTGCAGTACGCTGGCGGGGTGCTGTCCGTGCTCATCCTGCACGCGCAGTCCCTCGCCCTCACGCCGCAGGGGCTGCCGCCAATCCTTACGTCAAGGTAAAGGAATATATAGTACTTACTAGGATATTTTTTATTGCAGGAGCAGACAGCAGACGGCCCACTTGATGGAAAGCGGTTACCATCGCCTATGGACATTTGCAACATCAAAGGTGCTACAAATGCGCTGCTGCTCTCTTAATGGATACTGGAACCGGGTCACTAATGCCGGAACACAACTCAAGGCTTTGTTATGGCGACATACTTTAGACCAGAGGTGGTAGCCGGGCAAGTAGTCGAGCAAATGCCCTAACACCTGGCTGTGGGTTGTTTTGTCGCCTCTTACGACAAGCCGCCCGGCCGCAGGAAATTGTATACTTTCTCCGTTCCTGCACGGATATGCTCGCGACTTTGTCCACGCTCGACTTGAAATTCTCGCGGGATCCCTGGCACATAAATAGCGCAGCGTTTAAAATATAACGTAAGCTATCGTTTTAGTAAAATACTGTATCGGATATACGGTATATGTATACGGTAATTTAATTTAATTAATTTATGCGCTCGAACAACAAGAAAACGCTCCCGGAAAAATTACCGCGGGGATTTCAGAGATGAAAAATATCAAACATTTTATAACATTTCGATTTTTTTTATCTGGCCATTTTAAATAATTTCCAGAGAAAATCCCGCGAGATTCCCGGGATAAAAAGTAGCGCAGAGTTTGCGTCTAAGAGTTTGCTGTCGGTCAGAAAACCGCATCGAAATCGGCCAGCATAAGCAGACAAACGGCAAAACCGATAAGAAATCTAAAAAAATCCATCGTTTATATAGTCTATTCAGTTGTCTTTTTTAAATAGCTTCAATGTACAGACACAGCATTTTTAGAATTTTATTATATTATAGATCCTTATCTATAATGTAATAAAATAGGCCAGTTGAACTCAGTTTATTTCTTACATTATACTGTAGAAGATTAACACTACTTTTTGTTAATTTGTTTTGTCCAGTTATATTCGACACTGTTAGAAATATTTCTGAGTAAAATAGTTCAATTAGAAAAAGGGAAAGTTATAATATTCGATTTCCCGATCCTGTTCCTTTTGTCTGATTCCTCTATCCTACTTTTCCTATACAATAAAGGGGGCCCTATCTTATCCTAGAGGCTGGCAACGCGTTCGTTTCTCTCCTGGCGTTGCTGACCTTTATAGGCGACGGAACCACTTTCCAGTAGATGCGCCGTAGGTCTGTTTGCCTGCTTCGCAAAGTAAAAGGAGACTAACATGGCAGCTGTATATATATATGTCCGTTCCACTGAAAGTTGGACTCGAAGCAGTGATACATTATATGTTAGTCCGGCTGCACACTGAATCCACATGTGAAATTTGCACTGCCATAATCAAAACTCGTCCAAGTGGGTGTCCGTGTCACGCACGTAGAAGAGTTCCGTGGACGTGATTGACGTCCATTGATTATGTATTCGGCTACGAAATCTTAAAAATAATTTCGTCGAAAATAGCATCTCCAAACTACAAACTTGTCTTATTCAAATCAATTTGCCTTAAATCTATTCTTTATTGTGAACGTAACAAAAATATTCTTTCAGGTCTACTTAGTCCCAGATCCAACTAAGGAAACGAAACGCAAAACGCGTGTACTCAAACGCAACTCCCACCCGTCGTTCATGGACATGCTGGAGTACAGGCTACCGATGGAAGTCGTCCAAACCCGTAGTTTACAGGCGACTGTGTGGCACTACGACTCGTTGCAGGAGAACCAGTTTTTGGGTGGTGTGGTCATACCCTTAAGCTCGTTGCCCCTCCGCCAGGAGACAGTTGCCTGGTACCCCCTAGAGTATATACCCCGGTAGCTGTTGCTTGCCCGTTCTGCCATTTGGCGTACGGATATTTCCACATGGAATGAAGACTAGTTTCGTTTTGACACGAAAAGTGAAGGTGCATTTCCACCGAAGTAGTTTCGCAACCTGTTTGCATATTTTGACATATACAAAAATTTGCAACTGGGTTTCTATTTTTTTTCAAACTGAATTAATTGTCAGGTTTTCGTGATCGTTAAACATATGACATATTTTGAGAGCATTTTTTTTCATTGCAATCTGAATTTTTTGCATCGATGTCTGTACAACTTTTTGATAAAAAAACAGGCGAATAATAAAAAAATGTAAACACGACTTATTACCCCTAAAAGCATTGTGTAATAAAAACTTCGTTGATCCTTGTACGGTGGTTATTATCAAAATAAATCTACTGAAGTAACTAAAATACGCCACTCAAAAGAAAAATTGAAATAAGAAGTCTTTTTTGTTTATATTATTTTCTTAATAGATTTACTTAAATACCTAATAAATTGCGTAAGCCATATATATCGTACATTGTAAATATTGGTAATCATATGCTATTTCTGGTGAACTATATATTATTCTATATGTAACAAATTCATCACAATTTTGCACCTAAAATTATTGACATATAATTGGTTACTTTTTTAAATTTCTTTTTGGGACGTATACAATAAATGACTTCAGGTGGATTACAAAATATTTAACAGGAAGTTAAGCATATTTTTATAACATGCAAGCAAGATACTTATATAATGGACAAATTAAATGTATTGGCGCTAACCTACAATATAGGTACAAAAATCCTCCCTATTTATTACTGATTATTTACTTACAAATTACTTTACAATACATAACAAATTTATGTGTATATACGTTTATACCACCAAAACTGAGATTTTTTTTTGTGTTAAATACAATTCTAATAGTGCAGCTAATATAAAAAATAACATGGTTTTTGTTACTCACTGTATACGACATATTTTTTACAATTGGCTTAAAGGCCTAGTTGCCAAGCCATAAATGCATTAAAACTATATTTTTTTACAATATCAAGGATTAACAACTTTGAATTCTGTATCAATATTCATTAATGCTGATTAATAACTTAGTGATTACATTTTTTCAGGGCTAACTAATCGTTGGCACGTTTTGTTTAAGTTTCAAAGCGTTAATTGAGTATATTATGTATTATTGATGGATGAGTGAAATGTGGATGTTTCTGTATGAAAAGACCATTTAAAATTTTTTGTGTGTCTTGAGTGTAAAGATTATTTCATTTCAGTATCGTTAACAGTATTCTTAATACTTGCTTTTTTGATGCTTTTGGTTTTTAAATATTATAAATATAAAAGAATATATTGCATTATATTTTGTGCCAAACGTTACGCGTACAGGCTTTGATACGTATCAAATAAAATAGCTTTTGTGTAATGAAATTTATCGGTGTGATTAAATTTCCTTATTACGAATGTTCATTAGAAGTTTCTTTTAATACGTATTGCTTATAAAGTATTAATTAAAAGTATTGTAGTCTATCCAAACATTTATATTAATTTTGACAACTCGATGACGGATCAATTAGTAATGCTCTAATGCGTTACCGACTCGATTTGTTATTTATTTCTGAATCAAGTCGATTTGTTGGTTTTTATAATCACTTCATTTACAAACAAGTTTTAATCAATTTAACTTATTTATATATGTTTGCTTAAAATTACTATGTCGTGCAATAAATATAGCCACATTTCAATTAGCATATTTTACATATACAACTAATGCCAATAACCTGCACTTATAATAATTGCGATATTATTTATCTTTAAAGTAGATTTGTTTAAACCGACTTTTGATTTATTTACGTATAGTGTCGATTATTTATCTGTGCGTTACATGACTTAGAGAACATCACTATTATATTACGTCACCCACAACAGTAAGTACCACAATTGTGTCATTTGTTTCGCGTTGGCTCTCTTCAAGAAATATGTAACTTGATAGACGTGCAAGCGTCAAAAGTAAAATAAACGCTTGGAAACAGTATAATTAATTATACAGTCTGCGCTTAACCTTATGTCCTATAAATATCAATTGTAGAATGCTCCATAAGTCTTGTATTGTGTATGAAAAAGCGTCTATTGCGCAGTTCTGTTGCTAACTAAGAGCAGCCATAAAATTCGTCGCAGACCATATTTAGATACATATTTTAGAAAGCCGTGCAGATTTTGTGTCAAATTCAAGTTAGACGTCAAATATAAATTGAGATTGTTTTTAAAACCGGTTATTCTATCAAGCATCAATTCACGAACAAGCGTTGTAATACGTCAAAATTAAAAAAAAATTATTTTCGATGACAAGCGTCACAGGGCCCAAAGTCATTTCAATTTTACCGATTGTTACCCCCAGCACTAAATACATTTCAGTATCAGTTCTATTTTTGTATTCCTTTTTGAGAATATCACTAAGTGGTGCTTTTTCTATTATTTACATAGCAATACTTTGTAGCTTAAGGACTCGGACATGCATATCGTGGGAAGCCTTCGCGTTTAACGTAGTAATTGTGTAGATGTAGATGACTTATGGTACAATAATTTCTAATAATATTTACACATTAAAACAAACTTTACAAACACATCAATACCACCTTATCATTTTCATTTAAAAATATCATAGAAATAATTTAATACTTAATTAATCATTATTGTTACAACAATAAAAAATAATGCTCTATTTCACTATTTAACTCCTTTTATTTGTACAAAATAATGACGTAATAATTTTGTACTCGTACAAAATGTAGGAGGTCGCGACGTTTTCCTAGATAGTAAAAAGTTACTCTTTATAACATCAGCTATATACTAGTAAAATTATCGTCAGCCATTTCATTTCAGAGATTAGTCGGAACAGACAGACAGACAATTTTTTTAATATTGTTTTTAATATACATACATACATAACTTCACGCCAGGTCCCTTGCGGGGTAGGCACGAACACGAACGTTTTTTTAATATAAATACCGTATATACTTTCATTTAGTAAAAAGCTGTTATTTTGACATCACAAACAGACACTTCAATTTTTATTTATTTTATAGACTGGACAAGCGACTTTCCAAGTAATTATTCTTCTTTAACCATGATGTATAAAGACATAGACCAGTATGTAATATTATAATAGAGGAAATTGTATCGCTGTTGGCACCCCTTCAGTGATTGCCACCCTATCGATTTCAACCAAGATATCGGATAGTATTTTCTGAGGATTTCGCGACTAGCACACATAGTAAAACTATTAACCGTTTTAAGCGCGGTATTTTATCACGGAGACGAACATGTCAAAGTCTGACTTGACGTCTTTGTCTTCCGTGGTCACGGCTACCGAAAAGTGGCCGATAAAATACCGCGCTTAAAACTGTTAAAACCTAGTTTTATGTAAGATATTTTTATTTTGTAGCCATGCAATAACACTGTTATTATCATTGTATGACTAGAAAATAAAAACAAAGATTTCTGTATGTTTTTGGTATATTAATAGGGTACCAAGCAATGAGGGGGAGTGCCAACAATGTTTATTGTTGGCACTGGCAATTACCTTAATATGTTTAAGAGATCTGAATGGATTTTTTTAATGAATTGCTTTTAAGTATTATTTACATTTATTCTTTAAAATCTGTGTTATTAAAACAGCTATTTTTAGATTAACTATTTATTGGAAATGTATTGATATAAAACATATATTTTTTCTATATTGCTATTGATTGATATTTTGCGATAATTCTGTATTGTCACTTATCGTAATGAAATTAGACGAGTTACTCTATTCCTATCATAATATCAATTTTATTTAATAAGCTATTAGGACATATTTAGAATAATGACGAATATCTGAATGTGGCTTCCAATATTCGCTCTAATGGCTGGTTTACATGTATTAAGCACGTAAGAAGGTGGGTATGTTTTAATCAGATTACCTACTAGTGCAAGTTATTACTATAATAATAATTAATATATGTTCTAATGAATTAGGTTATTTTAAATGTTGTTATTGTCACGCCTGTTTTATGTAGGTATAGGCAGAGATGATTGATCTCCACTTGCTATGAACCTTGCAAACACCTTTCACTTCATTCACTTTTTAGTCCGGTCAATTTAGACCTTCGAAGGTGCATAAAATGCCAACAAGCTGAAAATCAGTAAAATTGTTCAAAACATAATTTTAAATACATTTTTTTAAGTTCCTCATCATTCCCGTGTATGGAAAAAAATTTACTCGGGGTCAAAGGTCAAAACAATGAGTTTTTCGCGATGTTTAGCAAAACGGTAAATTTTATCATAAAAGTACCCCAGACAAAAATTGTAGATCATAAAATGTTGAGATCAAAAACATGTTTTGCCAGCCTTCTTTCATCCGTTATCTCTACTCGCCCAAACCACCTTAAAATGTAGTTGAAATTAGCTTACACTTAATGCGTGTAAAACTGGCCATAAATTGGGGAACTTCGCATGAGCTTATTACTATATCCCTGACTGAACTTTGTAATCAGCCCGATGTATATAACTAGATAGTTTTTATAACAAATCAGAATAAGCCTTTCGGCCTAACACGAACATAATAATTAGTTGTTGTTATTTATGTATATTGTAATTATAATAATTCGCTCTTATATCAGAAATTTGTTTTATTTTTTATACCTATAAAAATTATTCCTTCATCATTTTCATCAACAGACATAAAATCTAAAAAAAAATGCATCGTGTTCTCCATTCATAGTATTCCAATTCTTTTTTTCTAAATAGCTTCAATGTATAAATAAAGCATGCTTAGAATTTTATAATATTATAGATTTAAAATAATGTATTTACAACAAGTCAGTCAAAATTGAAAAGCTTAAGTTTCTTCTCAGCTACATTTCCAATAGAGTATCAAAACTAAGGTTTTGATAATCCATTAGAGATCCATACTAGTCCATAGTGAACAAAATGCAACTAATCGATGCGACACATTTTTTATTGTTTAATTGCAGGAGTGAGGAGGCAGACTGTGCACTTTATGGATAGCGTTTACCATCGCCTATAGACATTTACAACACCAAAGGTGCAACGAATGCGCTGCTGCTCTCTTAACTGGAAATTAAACCTGGTCACTAATGCCGGAACACAAATCAAGGTTTATAAAGATACAGTGTGAATTATCCAAAATATGACGATTTTCCGTCAACAGGCAGTTGAAACCGCGGGGCGAAGCTACTAATTTATAAACGGAATATATGACTTTTAAATATAGGAAGATACTTGCATAAATTTTAGTACCCATCTGGAAATCCTATTCGGGATATAAATTACCCTATGTTTAACTGGTCCCTAAAAAAATACCTATATATATTTCACGATAATCGCTTCATAAAGCCAAAGCCAAAGGGACAATCAAAAAGTATGACTCAAAAAGTCATGTCTTTGTCTGGTGCAGGTGTTAGTAGATACGTATTAACACCATATATTGGTTTCGTCAAAGCTTTTACTCCAATGTGATAGGGCGAATTTGCTCTTGTAGGAAGGTAGTATATACCAGGTTTATTAAAGTCTGTGTCAGCCCCCAGGACATTGGTAGAAATAGTCCTGTTATAGCAGTCCCCAACACGCACTTTGAAGACCGTATCACAATGCACTCCAATGAAGCCGTCTGGATATTTTAAGGCTTCAATCCAATACCATGCTGAACGCACGTGACTGCAGAGCAGGAAACAAGGGAGTATAAACGACCCAGTCATCGACGGTTGGTATTCACCTGAAAGGAAATGTTATAAATTTTGGTATCTGTTCAAAGTTATTTGATCGCAAAATTGTGCTTTGAGACATAGTATTAAGAATTGAGTATAAATATCGTACTGTAAAAATGTAAAGAAACGCGGTTTAATAAAGAATTTAGGAAAACAAACGAAGTTTAAAAATGAAGTCCCAATCTTGTACATATTAAAAGCGGGTATAAACGCGTACTACACAAACAAATCACCTCTGTTAACATGACATGGAGACCATGTCTCGGTAAATATAGTGTAGGACGTTCTCCAGCTCGGTGAACCGACGATCTACACAAGATCCCCAGTGGAAACTGGATGAGGACAGAAGGACCTGGATAGATGATGGTAACTTAGGTCCATTAGTGGACAATAATTGGCTGAAGACGAATTACCATTACCTCTTTGGACCGTCATGTAATTAAAAGTCTAGTGACGTATGTCTACTTCAGTGAATGTGTTTTGATTGTAATTATTGATTTTGTTGTTCTATTTTATTTATCTTATTCAATCAAATTAATAAATGCGTACACGTGTCAGGTATTGGAAATTATTTGCGTAAATTAACTATAACTTAAATAGTATTATCTAGAAACATTTATGTCGCTTTTTCATTTAGACATACATCAGGGTCTAAAGTGGTTGCTTTTGCAAAATTGCTTAGTGAAATAGTCACGTGTCTAGATATAGTAATAAATGTAAGACAAAGGAATTAGGTTCCACTTTATTTTTAATCTTGTCGTATTCGTAATACGAATATGTGAAAGTGGCCGTTGTAGGTCCCCAGATTTGATAACGGTTTCTGAGATTATATTTACCCCCGTTAGCATAAAAGTCTACATGTCCTGAAGGTTCAGCGACTCCGAAGCCATCAATGTTTGTGTGCAGCACGTCTACTCTATCAGCGGCGTCGGAGTTTAAGCGTTCTGCACGTGGAAGGTTTCGGAAACACGGCCCAGCGGGATCCAGTGCTGCAAAATGAAGGTTAATGGATATTCTTTATGGTAGTTTCAATCATTTAAGAATTGAAAATGTATTAAAATCCCAGAAAGTCGTAATACACTAGAACCTTAAGTCGAACTTTGATAAGACGAAAACCTCCCAAAACTGGAAAAAAATTGTAATTCTTTCCATTCAACCTCAAAACCTCCGTTGCTCGAAATCTGAACCCTCTATAAGTTGAAATAATTAGTGACGTCCTATAAGGAAATTCAGTACTTAACTTATTTTCCTTTATAACTCGAAAAAATAAATTGAACCTCTGTATCTCGTACATAGCAATATTTTTACGACCTTTACTACTCGATTTTTATAAATCTTAAACTCTACAAGTCCAATGTTTCCTTCCAAAATTCGCTAAGTCGAAATCCTCCATAAGTCGAAAACTGTAACTCGAAGTTTTGGTATCTCTCTTCAAGTTCGCTCAAAGAGGTTTTAATATCAAAAAACAGACGTACATGGCTTTATAAACATCGTAAACTAACATAAAATAAATGTTATATAATTATTACGTTTAACCGTTATTTGCCTGTAATTATTATATTAGCATGTAACCTCTCTACTGATGGGCTTGACCCTGTCTATTTTTTTCGAACGACCACGATCCGACGAGACTCCTATCTGAGGTGGATTAGGAAGTTTCGCACAACTAATCTCGATTTCCAGTCCTCAATGTACTTTTTTAAGGTTTGCACGTGGTACGATTTTTGCCTTCGGCCAGATAAACTGTATCAGCGGTGCCTACTCTGTTCCAGGATTTAAGCCCCTATCCATTGAGAGTTATTTTATAAACAAATAAAATTGATACAGAATAAGGTAAACGTGATTTGTAGGTACCACATTTCTTTATTTAATATTCATCATTAAGTCTGAATGCTGCTCGTCTACGGAATGTAATTTCTCACAATAATAAATTAGCTTTAGTTATCCTTCTGAGGCTTAATTATTCTTAAAGATTTGGCAGTATTCGTTAATTGATCTATTAAAATGAATCACGTTGGCATGTTATTTTTAACTCTATACACCAGTGTCTAGAATATTATTTTGATTATTTGCTAAGAATCACCTCGAAGAATTCCCACTTTTTTCAGTAATTAACACAAAAACATACGAAAACCCAATTAGGAAAAATAAAACATAGTTTTGATGAGTTATACGCTGAAAAATTCTATTCTATTGTTGGTTCTATAACACTGGGATGGGGAATTAACACAATTTCTTTGACTCCTCCTATTATATTGATGTAGTGTCAGAATGAAAATTTGCCGGGTTTCAAATTGTATGTTTTATAATTTTTTTTATTTCGAGAGTGCAGCAAACAGGCAGGCGGTCGACTTTATGAAAAGCGGTTACCATCGCCTATAGACATTTACAACACCAAAGGTGCTACAAATGCGCTGCTGCTCTCTTAAGGGAGACTGGAACCTGATCACTAATGCCGGAACACAACTCAAGGTTGTTATGGCGGCATGCTCTAGACCAGGGGTGGTAGCCATCTAGTCGGGCAAATACCCGACCACCTGGCTGTAGCTGTGGATGTGGCTATGGCTGACTGGATTCATTTAACTTTCGGCGAGCACATGTTACCTTTTCAAACTTAAGTCGCAGAACAGACTATTTCACATTAAATTATGTTTAACTACTTGACAATAAAGTTTAAAATTACTTAGATCTAAACTGTTTGATTTTCTATCTTCACTAAGACGTTTTTTACAGATGTAAAACCTTTTTGTTGGTTTTAATATTTATGATAAGTTTGTCTCTGTTTCTTATTGTCAATCCCAACGTCTATCATTGCTAACATTGCAATTTTCTTTTTCACGAGTCTATACATACAAATAAATAAAATTAAGTATCTATTTGTAACGTCAGAAAAACAGCTTCCTACTATGGATATGAAAGTATATACGATACCTATATCAAAGAATCAATTTTAAACATTTTTGTCTGTCTGGATATTCCGGCTAATCTCAGAAATGGCTTAAGCTATTTTGACGGGTTTTTTACTGGCAGATAACTGATGTTATAAGTAGTAACTAAGGCTATATTTTTAAGGATTCCAAAAACCACGGGGACTATGTTGCGGGCACAGCTATTTTTATATAACCGTAATATTCAAAGAGTACATTGAATAAATAAAGAATTTATTAAAATGTCTACAGTATGTACCAAGAGCATTATTTGTCCATGAAATAAAATTTGTTGTAGTAAATGGAATTCTATTATTATTCGCATGTAAGTATATGTAATTTATATTATTATAATCTAATATATCATTTTTTTTAAAATTAAGTTGTATATATATTTTTAGAATAGGATGTATTTGTTTATTTTAATTTTAAGTTTGTAAAAAATACATTAAATCAATAAAAACTTTATTTTCATCTATTTAATTATGTAAGTCTATATTAGTTTATTATTGTAATTATTTAGTTTTTTTTAAATTACAATTGAATTAGTTTCATTTTAGTTAGACCGCCAAATATCATTTAATTTTTCTTGTAATATCTCCTTGGACACCGGGTTGCCTGGAAGAGATAGCTATAAGCGATAAGGCCGCCCACCCATTGTTATAATGGAAATGTGTTTATATTAAATGTCTAGGTTTAAGTTATGGTGAACAATAAAGAGTTTTCATTAATTCAAGCAAAAGTTGACTTTAAGGTGACGAATATTTTAATTACGTGAGGGTACATGCCATAGATAACAAACACTATATTAATGTACTCTGTACTTTGATAATATATATTATAATTAAAATATTTTCATTCTTCTTTATCTACATAGCCATCAGTGCAATTTTTTTTGTCATCAGCGCGACCCGCAGGCCAATGTTATATACCATTCTAAATGATTCTTGTTTTTATATCAAGAGCGATCACAAGAGTTGGTCGTTACAGTACTAACCGGTCAATCTTGATACTCGCTGCCCAGTTAATTCTTGGTACCTAATTGATGCGTAGTACGCCATATGCGCCCCAAGACTTGAACCAATCAACTCAATGGTATTGGCTGAAAGTCCATAATGTCTGAGGTCAGCTAATAGTTCTCCCAGAACGATGCCCAGAGGCTTGCTTAGGCGCGCAGCACTGTTGGATAATTTAATTAAAATTTATTCAGATTGTGTTCAGTGCTCATGGCACGATGTCACGATTTTCTTATGGAGAACACTCATATCCTGATCAACTCTTCAGATGATTAGATAGCTGACTCTTATCTCGATCAATGAATCATTAAAGGGAACCTAATGTGGTGATCAACTTCTTTTGCACCGTACCCTAAGAAGACCATGACAACTTTTTTTTATTTTTTTTATTGCAGGAGTTCGGCAGACAGGCAGACTGGATGGATGCCCACTGGATGGAAAGCGGTTACCATCGCCTATGAACATTTGCAACATCAAAGGTGCTACAAATGCGCTGCTGCTCTCTTAAGGGAGACTGGAACCTGGTCGCTAATGCCGGAACACCACTCAAGGTTGTTATGGCGACATACTTTAGACCAGGGGTGGTAGCAATCCAGTCGGACAAATGTCCTACCACCTGGCTGTGGTATTAAAAACAATACACTTCAAAATGTGACAAACTACTTTTATATCAAATAATTATGCGTAATGTAAACGAGGTGCAGAAAAAAAATGTGATTATGCGTGGCGGGATCGATTTCACTGCATTTACACATGCGGTGACAGTTATCTAAGATTTACGATCTAAACTACACAGGTCGTCATACTTATTATTTTCACTTCTTGGTGTAGAATGAAACTAAATTAAAGGGTGACAATTGCTAAAAATGTAATAAAAGTGCCTACTTTTATTTATACTATATAATTATGTTACATACTAAAATCATAAAATAGTTGTGAACAACAACTATTTTTTGATTTTAGTTTGTTTCTTCCCTGCTCGCTAAACAGGAGTCTATATATAGCGGTACATATATATATAGCGCTTGACTTGGCTAGCACTCTGCTGCTTTATAATATCCAGGATCTCAAAAGCTTATGTTTAAAAACCTTTTTAAAAACAAGTTATTCATAATACTTACATAGGGTAGGGTTTTAGGAGTATAAAAAATGATTCCATGACGATTATGTTTCTATCTTGAGCCAAGTATAAATTGACCAGCGAACGTGTCACGTGTGAGTATGAATGGACCAAATATCCGTTTAATAGTACCTGTATGAGCAAAATAATGTACATTTAAAAGTCAAGTATAAATTTGAAAAAAGAGTTTGTGTATTGGCCATATTAAAGAATTGGATCGCGTAATGATATTAGTGCCTTCTATGTGCCTTTCCTTCACACCTTTACAGCGCCTAATAACCCTTTCCTTATCCCATAATTCGCCGATTAGAAATGCCGCGCCACCTAGCGGACGGCCCAGTCGTCATCGATCGTTACGGCGGAACTACCGTGCGCGTGCGCCACCCTATTGCTACCCTTACAAAATAACGGCTGTGCAAAATAATTAATAAACTATAAAATCTAAAAGTGCTGTGTCTCCTGGCTTCCGGCATCGTCATCGAGTAAAATAATCGGTGAGTCCTCTCTGGTATCCTGTCCTCTGTCAATAGAGGGTTACTTATATTTATTGCGTGATCCATTCTGCTATTTTTGCCAACGCGACGAGACCATCAAAAAACCAGCGCGTAACTATATTTATTGGTCACTTCGATTCGGATGGTTTAAATCGCGTTAATTAGCATTTACAATGGCTAAATCGAATAGGAACCCTGAGAGGGAACTGATGAGATTACAAGGCAAATTATCCGTATATTTCGAACACATTCAATCAATTTATGATTCTATGAATACATTAGATTTTAAAAATATGGTGGATGTCGAGTCATTTCTCGCGTCGAGTTGTACAATCGACTCAATACGTGAGCAATATATAGCAATTCTTGAAGAAAGATGTTGTTACGAATCATCAATAAGTGAAGCGGGCTTACCGTCATATAAATCGTTAATTGCTTTCGAACAACTTTATGCACAAATTAAATATAAGGTAAAATCATTAACTGAAAACAAAAATGGTAGCAATTCGTCAGATAATAAGGGCCATCTTAGGAATATTAAATTGCCTAGATTAGAGATGTGTTCTTTTGACGGGGAATATGAGAATTGGCCAATTTTTTACGAAACGTTCCGTACGGTGATTCACGAGAATCCCGATTTAACTGATAACGAGAAAATACAATATTTAGTAGGTAGGTTGAACGGTAAGGCGCTTGCTGTGTGCCACGGTATATTACCATCGGCTGATAATTATATTGTTATTTGGAATGCGTTGTTAAATAAATACAATGACACTCGTTTGTTAGCCGCGTCGTATTTAGATAAATTAATGAATTTACCGGCGGTTGAGTCGAATTCACCCGCTAGTTTGGAACAATTTATCGATAAATTTTCTTCAATTATTTCGGCATTAAAACAATTAAAAATTGACAATTTAGAAGATTTATTATTTATTTATCTGGGCTGTAAGAAAGTTAATTTAGAAATAGTTAAAGAATTTGAAATGTCATTAAATGATAATAAATCTCGTATGCCTACTTGTTCTGAATTTATCGATTTTGTCCGTAATCATTCACATATTTTACAACGCGCACACAATGTAACAAACGTAAAACTACCTTCTCAGTCTCGTAAAAATATTAGTTCTAATACTAATCAATTGTCAGTTAAATCTGTAAGATCGCGCTCAAATAATAACGTTAAAACATTTATGACCATACAGGAGGACGTGAAATGTCTTTCTTGTGGGAAAACTGACCACACTAAATTGGTCGAGTGTCCCACATTCCTGTCAATATCTCCTCATAAACGTTTTACATTAATTAAACGTAATAAATTATGTGTTAATTGTCTTAGTAATGATCATTCTATTAAAAATTGCAACTCGAAAATAAGATGCACGACGTGCTCGCGTAGTCACCACGCTCTTTTGCATTTCCCTTCCGATTCCGATAGTGTTGCTTCTCATGTGCGTGCGCCGCCGGCAGTTGACGGCGCCCGCGCTATGAGCAACGGCAACGTCGCATCGACTCAGGCCGCCCCGTGTACGTCGGCGCCCGCCACTGTATCATTATGCGCACTCGACGACAATGTAATGAGTGTCGATACACAGGCGCTCGCGGGATATTCATCTGTGCTACTCGGCACGGCTTTGTGCTACGTTATCGACGATTACGGAAATGTTACGAACACTGTGCGTGTTTTAGTAGACAGCGGGGCACAAAAGGACTTAATTACTATGGAATGTTGCAAATCATTGAATTTACCTTTATATACATCACAGACAAAATACATTTGTGGGGTTGGTGACGTCACAAATGCGATCGAAGGTGTTACTCGTCTTACGATTCGCTCTCGAATAAATGAGAACGTTCAATTTACGTTACAACCGTATGTAGTTAATAATATTACGACTGAATTACCGACTTCAACGATTGACGTTCAGAAGTTGGATTATTTACGTAATAAAAATATTATTTTGGCAGATTGTTATTATTACAAGCCGTCAAAAATCGACCTTATTGTGTCGTCAAATATTTTTGCCCGTATTATAGGGCCTAATAAAATCTCGCGTTTGGACAATGAGCCTGTGGCTATTGAGACCTCATTAGGTTATCTAATTATAGGCCAAGCTCCCGCATTAAATAATGCAACGTCAAATGTTGTACATATGTTTCATACATGTGAAATCGAAAGTTCTTTGAATAAGTTCTTCGAGATTGAAGATATCCCGAATATTTGTATACCACTTGATCCTAATGATCAACAATGCGAAGACATTTATAGTAATACTGTCTCTCGCGACATGAGCGGTCGGTATACCGTCAGCCTGCCATTTCAGGGTGATGAATGCTCATTAGGGGATTCAATGCAGTTATCACTGCGTAGATATTTATCTTTAGAGCGTAAGCTATTGTCGAGTGCCTCATTAAAGCAGGAGTACGACAGCGTATTTAAGGATTATTTAGAAAAAGGATTTCTAGAACCAATCACTGATAATATTGGCTCAGAACCTCATTACGTCATACCGCATCACGCCGTAGTGCGTCAAGATAAGACGACAACCAAGGTCCGCGTCGTGATGGATGCCAGTATGAAGTCTTCTTCTGGTTATTCGCTTAATGATATTTTACATACAGGGCCGAACTTGCAAAATGATTTATTTCAAATAATTTTGAATTTTCGTCTTTTCGCCATTGCGATAAGTGCAGACATCTCTCAAATGTATCTGCAAATAATTGTTGATGAAAAATATCGTCGGTTTCAAAGAGTTTTGTACCGATTCGACCCTAATGATAAAATACAACTTTATCAATTAACAAGAGTTCCATTTGGCCTGTGTTGCAGCCCTTATCTTGCTATTCGGACAGTACGTCAGCTAGTGAAGGACGAAGGTGCTCGCTATCCGGTAGCTGCCACGGTAGCAAATAGGGATATTTATATGGACGACCTGGTTACATCTTGTTCCGTTGTTTCGGAAGGCATTAAATTAGCCAAAGAGGCAGTTGCCCTATTCCGTGCTGGAGGCTTCGAATTAGTGAAGTTTTCTAGCAATTCTCCAGAAATTATGAATGCCATCCCAACCTCACATCGAATTACCGACGTCGTGGATTTTAATCTCGATTGCCATTTAAAAATATTGGGGTTACATTGGCAGCCGGCTGATGATTTCTTTACGTTTTCAATAAATCAGCAAGTGCGTGAATGCACAAAACGAAATATTTTGTCGACTATTGCCCGTCTTTGGGACCTAATGGGTTTTGTTGGCCCTGTCACTCTTATGCTAAATTAATTGTAAAAACATTGTGGCAAATAAATATTGATTGGGACGAAACACCACCCCAACATACAGTTGTACTCTGGAAGCAGTTTGAATCAGAGTTACATTTATTAGAAAATATTAAGTTACCACGTCACTTGGGTGTGATTGCCAATTCAAAAATCACTATTTTAGGATTCGCAGACGCATCTGAGCGAGCGTATGGAGGCGTAGTATACATCCATGTTCTATTACCCGACAATAGTTATTGCATAAATTTGGTATGCTCTAAATCGCGAGTAGCTCCCATTCGAAATGTGTCTTTAGCGCGTCTTGAGCTGTGTGCTAATTTAATATTAGCTAAAATAATGCGCATTGTTATTGATACATATTCTGAAAGATATGAAATTAATAACATATATGCATTTACGGACAGCACGGTAGCGTTAGCGTGGATCCATTCGCCTCCATCTCGCTGGCAAACATTCGTGGCCAATCGAGTTACGAAAATACAGGACTTGATTGACTCACGTAACTTCTACCATATACCAGGCAGGGAGAATCCCGCAGACTGTCTATCTCGTGGCCTTACACCAGGGGAATTAATAAACCACCCTTTATGGTTTCGCGGACCTGCTTTTGCGCATATGCCAATTCATATGTGGCCCACGAGCCAGTTTGACTCTAGCGTGGTTATAGATCCACCTGAGATGCGAGCGCAGGTTATGGTTACGACGACCTCTGAAGAGCCTTCGCCGTTGTATGCTCTTGCACAGCGAGTCTCTTCATGGCCAAAACTAATCAGGATTGTCATGTATGTTTTACGTTTCGTTAAAATCATACCAAGTAAGTTTGAGATTCGTCATTTAGACATTGCGGAATTAGCTATTATTAAAGCCTTGCAGTCTCTTTATTTTGCTGACGAATTTAAGAATTTGAAGGCTGGTAAAAAATTATCTCCTGCCTTCCAAAAACTTAACGCATTTATACATGAAGGTGTTTTTCGCGTTGGTGGGCGTTTGTCGAATGCAGACCTAGAATTCGATAGCCGGCATCCGATTTTACTTCCCAAACGCGACCATATTGTCGATCTTATTATCGATTACTACCACCAAAAATACCTGCATACTGGCCCCCAATTGTTATTGTCTTTGTTACGACAAAGGTACTGGATCCTGTCTGCTCGTAATATTGTACGGCAACGTATTCAGCGCTGCAACACTTGTTTTAGATGCTCTCCAAAAAATGAATTCCCGTTGATGGCTGATTTGCCCTCATATAGAGTGAACCGAACTAAAACGGGTGTTTATCGTAGGCCAGTGGTTAAAATTTACCCCTTGCCTACACAATAATTACAGTCCATTTATTCAAAGATGTAAATATTAACGTAAATACAAATAATATATATAAATCTATTAAATAATCAAAAAATCAAATATTCATAATTTACAAATAATATAACGGATAAACCTTGCCATGTAATCTCAATTTACTTATCTTTTACTACCTTTATATGCGTAAGTAATCGCATTACTAAATTAGTTAAATTTAATGACTAATAAGTTGGGTTGCGCAAATAGGGATAATTTTGGGGTTCATTTGTCCTTTATATGATCTGCTTTGAAATTAGCTTTTGTTTTGAAGGACTGGGTCCTGTCAAGCTGGGGGGAATATGTATTGGCCATATTAAAGAATTGGATCGCGTAATGATATTAGTGCCTTCTATGTGCCTTTCCTTCACACCTTTACAGCGCCTAATAACCCTTTCCTTATCCCATAATTCGCCGATTAGAAATGCCGCGCCACCTAGCGGACGGCCCAGTCGTCATCGATCGTTACGGCGGAACTACCGTGCGCGTGCGCCACCCTATTGCTACCCTTACAAAATAACGGCTGTGCAAAATAATTAATAAACTATAAAATCTAAAAGTGCTGTGTCTCCTGGCTTCCGGCATCGTCATCGAGTAAAATAATCGGTGAGTCCTCTCTGGTATCCTGTCCTCTGTCAATAGAGGGTTACTTATATTTATTGCGTGATCCATTCTGCTATTTTTGCCAACGCGACGAGACCATCAAAAAACCAGCGCGTAACTAGTTTGTATGGATATTTCTCTGTTCCCTTAGCATGATCTCCAGAATCTACCGACTATCGTGAAAGTCACGCTTTTATATCCTACTCTTAATTATGAACGTAAGCGTTTGTGAGGATGTATCGATGCATATTTGTCATTATCGCACGCAAAAACTACTGAACGACTTTTGATAAAAAAATTCAGTATTATCTTTGATCTAGTGGGTAATTCCCACCGAAGTTTTCCTTCTGCGCTATGACATGGGGTCGCTTAAAAAGGACGTTATAAAATTCCTTAGCAGCTGGCGACGTTGGCAACGCCTCTGGTGTTGCAAACGTTTATAGGTGACGGTAACCACCTTACATTGACTGGGCCGACTGCTTGTTTGCCTATCACAGGCAAAAAAATAGTTTATACATGTCCTCCCTAAAGCCGGCCTTGTATTATAACGGGAATGAACATAGACTAATTTGTATTACTAAAAATGGAACAAATGAAAGAATTACTCCCAAACGTTTTTGGTCGTTCGTTTTCTTTTTAGAATGTTTTTTGCTTGTTCTTTTATATGTTTAAGTATGTTTTCCATTGTATGTGCCATTTATTTTTGGGCTATATAGACTGTAATAAAAAACTAACGACAAAAGGCGTTTGAGAGTAAGAAGACCTCAGACACGAATTCGATATTTATATCGGCGTAATCGCGTAGAAAGTCGCGGTCGGGCGGTCTGTCGTAAAAGGCGATAAAATAACCCGCAGTCACAGTTAGGCATTTGTCTGTCTGGATGGTTATCACCCCTGTATGCTGCCATAACACCCATTGTATTCCGGCATAGTGACCAGGTTCCAAACACCCCTTCTGGGGCAGCAGAACATTGGTGACACGTCCTGTGTTGCAAATGGGTGTCGTTGACCACTTTCTGTTAGGTGAGCCGTCAGTTTCTTTGCTGTACTGGAGCAGTAAAAAACTTTTTTCGAATGGAAAAAGTTTCAATTTAGTTGTTAGCAATCTTAGAGTTTAGTGTTGTGAATCATAGCTGGATATATGCCACTTTACTATCCATAGAGATTTCAAATCTAAATAAAAAGTACCCACTTATTTTAGGGAAATTATTTTCTTAGGCCATACTAGATAAGCTCACATTACCTGAGTTTTTCTATTTCTGAAATCGAAATATTTTGCGACACACGCGGCGCAATCTTTTCCAATATAGCATTTTGCTTCACTTTGGCCGAAGAAGTTGTCACTTGGGTAGGTTAGAATTAACCCTATCGATTCTTTTGTTTTTATTGATAGAGTTGTCGATCTGTTCATTCCTGGACCTAAATACAATTAAGTTTGAATTTTAATTAATAATTATTTGAATAAATCTCAAATATACAGAGCAGTTAAATTTCTAACTAGATAAATTTCGGAAAAGTGTAGTAGCTCAGAAAATAAAGCACTAAATTCTTAGTAATCTTTAATTGAATTCACTATACTTTAGTGGTACTAATTGCATAAAACAACGGAAAATCTGCCCCTTCTAGAGCTTTAAAACGGCCATTTTTCTGAGGATCGTATAGTGAAATTGAGAAAACCCCAAATATTCTGTTAAATACATGACACGACACGGTTCTACATTACTATTATTATATTATTTTCACATGAAAGTTGCTATTTGACCCAGTGGCAGATCCAGGATGATTGCTGCCCTAAGCCCAAGTTATCATTGCTCCTTATTTAAGGGTTTCGAAGACGATTTAGCAGAAAAAGTATCCTTATGTAATTGGCATGTTCAACCATTATTCTTTTTAATACATTCATAATCAAACTAATTCAAATCAATTTTGGAATTAAAATTGTCTTCATATTTTTTAGCGTCCCCATCATGATACCGCCCCCAAAATGAACCCTATAGCACCGGCTTCACGGCCTATACGTAAATCCAGCACTGATTTATTTCTATAATCTGACTGACTCAGAAACTATAGAGTCACCATTTATACTTACAATCAGACATATAACCGACAGGGTATTCAATATCAACTGCACTAACAATATACCAAAACATCGCTGTTAAAATCGCCACTTTCATCTTAAACTTCAATCACGCGAACACGCGATATCACAGCAATACACTGGTAACGGGAACGTGTGACCAGACTCCAAATACTAGTTGTACTAAAACGATACATTTTGCAGTTTCCTTTGATGAGAAGGCCGGTCTATAATTGATATTAATTATAATCTACACGCAAGATACTCGCGTGCAGGCAAATCCAGGCTTGCGGTTGATTGCCCTTAAAAACTAAAAATTATCTATTCTCATTCAAGTTAGGTTCACTGTACTTAAATTTCGATTAAATTATTCTACAATGTTGAGAATTGAAGACGCATGTACCACCATTAGGTAGATTTCTGATAATTGTACAATTACTACGTGCTAACGGTAAAGGAAAATACTTTGATGAAATCTGCACAACGAGATAAGTGATGTGTTAAACCTGCCAAGCAGCCTTGGACAAGTGTCGCGCGTATACTGTCAGTTCCCCAGTAATGGGAGGCCCGAGTCCAACAGCGGGACCTCTATTAGCTGTTGTATTTATATTTTAAGAGAATGAATCTATACGTAGCTTACTCGTTTTAGTAATAATATCAATTTTATAGTATTAATATGAATACTATAAAATTGATGCAGTAGTTGGACTCGATATTCATATCTCGACTTGAGAGTCCAGAGCAAAGCTGGTTAAAATATGCTGATCGCACCGCAGCGTGTTAGGAGAACTCAGTATTGAATCGAATTAAATTATTTCAATTCATTTGGATAATGGTGATATAGTTTCCAGTGGATACCTTACTATTAACCACACACACGCAAACCAAGGTGTATGCTACATAGGAAACAAAATGCTTCAGTTCATTTGAAGGTTTTGTTCACGTTGGCTCCGTCTATACGTTTATTTTGTCTGAGATTCATATTTTTTATTTTTTTTGTTGCAGTAGGTAAAGGTTAGTGTTTGTCCACGATCATGCCTGATGTCAAGCGGATATATGGTCTGTGTTTGAAGACAGATTATAGATATCTAGAAAAACAGACTACAGCAATGATTTCCCCTCTTTTTCGGTGCGCAGAATGAACGTGGTTCTAAATAAACCCTGAAATGAGACATGTGCGCCGCAGCGGCGCGACGTCGCCGGGTTTGTCCAGCGCGCCGCCGCCGCCTCTTGCGGACGGTGTATGGTAGGTAGTAAAACGTTGATTGACTTGTATACAATTTCCATACTATTTTTATTATTTATAGGCAATTTAAGTTTTGATAAATGTATGAGCTGTCTACAACGGTAAGATAAATTTACAGTTTTCTTTGGTATTAAACATTCTCTTTAAGACACTGGAAGGGATTAACACCTGAAAAACAGGCTCGGCCTAGTTTAAATGTTTGAGATTGAGATTTGAGAGATTTATATGTAATTTTGGCGCCAATAAATATATAATTATTTTTAGATAATACAGAGCAGATGGTTGATAATGTCATAATAATAGAGGCAGTGTTCGCAACAAGCTCAAATTTTTGGTGCCCGAGTTCTGTTTCCAACTATTAAAAAAGCCTGCAAAAGTCACACCGCCGGCGCCGCGTTGCCACCGCCGTTCTACACCGCGGCGCACACTTACCTGAAATATAATCCCAATGGAACATGCACAAATTGCTGTTTTAAAACCTTAAATTTTTATATAAATCCATTCCGCAATTTCGCAATAAAATTTGAAACAAATTTTAACTTTTTACTTAAATTTGGGCATTTATTTCGAAATTACAGACAGAAAATAAAAAAATTACGCTGCTTAGATAACATTTAAGGAATATTCATTATTTGAATATCCAGTAATGCATTTTTATTATCATGCAGTACTTTCCCTCTTTCTATGGAATGAGCCGATATGTACTTAAACAACAACACATTAATTAATTATAAAAAGGGGCATTAGGTTTGCGTCACTTTAGAGTACGACGACCTGGAAAATCCAGGCACCCTCTACCGTCATCGTAATACAACTTAATGGGTTGTTTGGCGCCATTCGGCTTTATATTCAACTGACGTTTCCATACTACCTATCCTAAGCAACCGCTGTAAATACATAGTACCACCCTATCTACTTGCATCCACTTGCTGCGATCATGAGAGGAGAATTCGTTTTTTCTAGAGCTACATAAAAAAATAATTTATTCATTAAATCAGCCATGGTATAATATCGTTATACATCTAATAAAAATATCTTATAAATAAACTTAACTTAAAAATATATACACAATAGAAAAAAACTAAAATTAAAATAATAACCTATATTAAAGCCCGTCCAGCCCCACCAGACCACTGTCGCTGGGCATCGTGCCTACAAGGCTGGCAGCATTATCTCGCTGGATACGAAGGCTTATCCTTTGACTGAAGTAAGCTTAAGCCTTCCGGGCTTCTGTTACATCGACGGACGTTTTTTAATTTTTTGAAATAATTTGTAGGCACTTGCCCCCCATGGGCCCAAAGCCCAAACGGCTCAAATATGTAACCAGCAACGAACTATATTAGAGATACGAACACATGCTACAATAAATTCTAATATTTAAATATTAAAGAACTGTTGAAATTTTATCATGTAATTTTTAAAGTATCACAATATAAATTATTTTAATTATTTTACTTAGTCGTATTATAGAGGCCGGCAGCGCATTTTGCTAACACCTCTAGTGTTGCATATTTCCATAGGCAACGGTAACCGCTTTCAATGAGGTGGGCCGTTACCTGGTAGATATAGCCCTCGGAAAATGTAGAATTTAGGAGCTTATTCAGAGCTATATAATTTACTGGGAGACTGTAACACTTCTTCATGACATGCACGCATATTATTTTTCCTAAAGAGCTCATGCCAGCATTTTAGGGCCTCTCAATAGGACATGATAGAAGCAGCTTCTAAAAGTTCTTAGATCACGTAAAACCATTAGTAATTAAGACAACACACTATTTACGATTGATGGACTAATAAGCTCGCGTGACACTGAACGTTTAAAATAATCTTGGCATGCTTTCGCAACCTATAATCTTGTAAATGCTTAAAAATAGCCCATTTGAGATTTACCTTGAATTTAAGAATGGTTTACTCTAATTTTATTTTAGATAATTGTTTAGTTTAGTCAACCACATGTTGTTTCAGTTCAACATTTATCCCTTATGAGTATAACACTATGATTCTATCCGTAATAGTATAAAACTATGATAATTAGTTTGGTTGTTTATTCTTTTCTGGTCTATCTACATTAGTGTTAATTTTTTTAGAAAATTATGTACAAATTTTGTAGGAATAGTAATCTATGTATGTACCGATACGCAAGCCGAAACTATTAAAACCTGAAAAATACAAAGACAAGGGTGTCCATTTTGCATGTAAATTGAAAAAAAAATATTACACAATCGTGAAGGAATCGTCAAACATATCTTGAAAAATCATAACACTGACTACACACTTCTTTAATGATTTTTTTAAGTCCCATAGACGATACGATATTTACTTCCAACGTTGTAAAAATTGCCTCGCTTGTAACTTGTGTTATTAAGTGGAAAACTATGCAAAAATTAAGATTTGAACAAGATCTTTTGAGTAGTTTTTGAAATATGGGCTATTAATACTTTTCAGGGTATGGTAGCCAAACGACAAAAATATTGCATCTTAATCCTTTCTACGGATTACTTGAACATGTTTCGGCTGATACACACTTGAGCGATTTTTAAGTTAAGGAAAATAGGGCTTTCATCTTCTTTTTATTCCCTTACTTGTTTAATATGTTGCGCCGCTATTTTCGTGCAGGCAACAATATTGCAATTTTTTTAATGCAAATCTTAGAGATTTAAAATGCTCTTCTAACTGATATTTCCCATAGTACCAAATTAACTACAACAAATCATCTATGAAAACAAGTATCATACAATTTCTTCAGAAAGACAAATTTTTACTGCTTTATAGAGAACTGTCAAAAATCTTTCGGAAGCACGTTGGTAACGCCTCTGCTATTGAAAATGTATTCAGACGATGGTACCTGTCAGAAGTGCTATTGTTGCCTCCCGGGTCGGAGATATCCACTAGAACATCCTACACTAGAGCTGTAGATTCGCTTGCGCAGTTGTCTCTAGGCGATGGCTAGCCGCTTTATGGGTCGGCAATTCAGTTTTGAACGAGACAGCTTTGCCTCTCTGGCTAACTCGATCTCATATAGAGGGTGGTTGGTGTACCTACTATTCATCCGAGCAGCTGTCTGTCTGCTAATAATTTAACTAAGAAAATAGTAATTAAATTTGATATGACAATTATCATTGAAAATGTGACACTGTCATTGTAGTTTATTATCGTGTTCTTGACCTAACCGCAACTGAAACGAATAGAACATTCAAAACGGATTGAATCGATATCGTAAAATAGCAGTACTTTAATTCTTTCTTTGTTGCGTACAAGCTGTAGCTTGGTTATTCGATTAAAATGTCTGTAGGTACTGTTAAATGAAGCAGCCTATTAAAGTCTCACAATAGGCTTGAGTCTTTCCGTTTCTGAGGTACGCTTGTCTAAGCAAATTGGTATGTTTCAAACATAATAAATCTTAATGTGAAGATTTATACATGAAAGTTTTTAAGTTTTGAGCAGGATTAGCACTTATATCAATCAATTAATCAATAACTCTTTATTGTAGACCAAAACAAAAAAGATCTTAGAGGCTAAAACTGTGTCGCATTATGCAAGAAGGGTGGTCTTGTCGCTAAAAGCGATCTCTTCCAGACAACCACAGGACTCAAATGAGATTATAATATAATAACGATGGTGGTATACACAGTACATAGTATAATTACATTCTAGAATAAACATATAAATAAAGTATATACATAACATACAAATACATATCTACAAAAATATATAAATGTTTATAGATAATATATATATACATACATTTAAATATCATCATATTATATTATTAGAATAGAACGCGAGTGTCTTACCCACAGAACTCACAGAAGCAGCACGGCTTATGCTTTTCAAGAACCAAAAAAAATCAACTCTGTTCCTTTTTTCTTTTCCGCTATGATTTCGTCCACTTTAACTGTCGTACCATCTCTATGGGATCCTTTGTACATTTTGGGATGAAATTAATGAAAATATCAATTTTTAATAGCAATCCCTTAATAAGAATTAATTTAATTTTGGAAACAAAATATCAAGTTTGAGAATAAAATATAAAATTAAATAATTAGTCTTACGGGAATGACTTCCGAGTTTTTTTTATTGGTATAAGAAAGTAGGAACAGGCTACAAAGAAATATGTTCAGGAGCTCCCGGTACTTTCCCACAATACTTTTCCCTTATATGCATCGCAATGGAATACCTAAGTATCAGCATAAGCTTTTGGAATGTATCTTATATGATTTCTTTACCAGATTCCAATCAGAAAAAACCAATTAATGTTTGCAGTTCCTCTTTACGTGAAGGCGTCATAGCGGCGGGTACACTACACCGGTTTTACCGGCAGTGCAACTTAAAGCAGTCGCCCGCACACACGCGACCGCTCTATACCATAAATAAATAATTAAACAATCATTAAAAAATAAATATTCCAAATTTAAATTTTAAAATGAACTTCGATATCAAACGTCAAAATAATATAATTCCCGCGTAAAGTTTTGACTACTTCGCCGTTGAAGAAGTTACAAACAATTTGAAGAAACGAGTTTGTTGTGAACCATGAATGAATCAACTGTTACGAATCACACTTGGCAATGGTACAAAGATGTGGTCAGGTCATGGCTGGAACACCCCGGCGTCGAGGAGTTTGAGGGTCTGAACTTGACAGCCCTCAAAATGGACCAGGCGTACATGACGGGGATTTCCGAAAGGAATGTTGGTGTTTACAGTGTGTCCGATGATTGTTTTCGGGTATGTATACCTGTATTTATTTTTTATCTATTTGGTTATTGAATCATTTCTCGTGGGGTGACTGTATATATTTGGAAAATCCAATTACTTTTATGTCAGAACAAAGAGAAAAATAAACTTTTTGCGTGTCGAATAAACGTGATCTGCGAAATTGTGTAACATGTTCAAGAAACTTTTATTGAAAGTATTTTTTAAAGTTCTACCAAATTGTTGAATCGTTTCAGAATTTCCTACTTTGATCATTGAATAATTAAAGGGGAAATACGCTTATTACGACTTCAGTAGAGCATAACTACGTATTATATTTATAACCAAAACGCTATCTGCGTATGTATATGCACCGAGTTTTGTTGAATTCTTATTTTAATTCTCGACTATATCATTCCATACTAGTTCTTAGAAAAAAATCTTAGGAGAAAAGACGATCCATCAAGCTTGTCAAAAGCTGATTGGTGGATTTCACAGATTGATTTTCACAACGCTAAAATTTCCCCACAATATTTCATTTTCATTCAATATATGATAATTGTAATATAATGTTAGACAACCTGTTGACGGAACAGGCGGACTGCACCACTTGGAAGCGAAATTATGTCTCGTTACCCGGTTTCGAACCCACATCATTGGAATAAGACGCGCATTCTTATGCTACTAAGTTGTTATGACTTATTAGATTAGTAGACACTAAATATTAGGAAGTTCTACTGTCTTCAAGTAAAATAACTGGGATAAGTTAACAAGAGTCTAGATTGTCTGTCATTTCACAACAAAACTACAAACTACACTGAAGATAGTTAGTTATACGGGCTGGCACCCCTCCAAGATCTGCCATCAGGGCCACTTTAATTTCATTTCATTAACTTTTTTCTATTCAAAATTAATCAAACGGATATTATTATCTCTGAATCATAACGACGCTTTGAAAGTGCATTGTACCTACGCAATATTAAACTTTGTACATATAATTTATAACAATGAACTTAATGTTGGACTTTTGTGTTATTTTTTCCGTCATAAAAGAAGTTAATTTGACACGGTTTTCACCTTAGAATTGTAAATTTATTAACACTAAAAAATAAGTTGATACTAAAAATATTTACATCAATAAATAAGATTGACGTGAAAGTTATTTGAAAATAAAGGTCAAAATTGCCATTTAACGAAACGACGACGCCTAAATAATAAATTTTCGTTGTCTCGAATAAGCTCGACGGATTACGATGAAAATATTGATTAAAATTGTAATTTTAACGGTAAAGAATGTGCAAAAGAGCTTAATTTATTTTAGCAACATGGGATCGGAATCGCGGGTACAATGATATACACTAAAAATTAAACAAACATAGCTAAAAGTCACTAGGCAGCATAAAAATAAAAATAAATAATCTTTCCTTTAATAATTATGCCTGATTATTATATCATTAACCAATAAAAATATATCTATCTGTATAATCTTACAAATATGTTTGTAGGCATTTAATTTATTAAATAGTTTAAGTATATGTATTTAATTTATAAAATAATTTAAGTATATCGATTTAACTTAAAAAATAGTTTATGTATTTTAGTTATTTACTATATAATGCTCTGCACCACCTACATCGGCAGATTACTTTATATATTTATTTATTATAGAATAGATTTCTTTGAGTGATAAAGCCGTCTGTTGATTAACCATGACTTGTTTAACCATTGTAATCAATCAAGCAATAAATTTTATATCGATCTAGCTATCTATTTTTTGAGGAAACATATGTAAGTAAAGTTTGAAGACATTTTATAGAATAACAGCATAAATATTTGATCTTAGATTTTGAATACATGCTTGTCTTTTTATATTATTTATTTATATCTCATTCAATATTTAGTTACTTGGGCCTACGCACAGCATGTGTCCCTTTCGAGTGAGTGGACGAAATGTCATATTATCGACATGTCGATAAATCGCACCACGTTGGCTACTCTCAGTGCGTAAAGCGATCTCTACTAATCGTCAACCACTCAAGATCCGTGCCGGGAACTATACGGTGTTTGTAACAGTTACAAACTTGCAGTTATTTTCTTATCTTTAGGTGATTGTAACACATCTAAATATATGACAACTTGAAGAATAGGCAGTCTTGAATACCTGTTTTCTCAGTGAATGGGCCACACTGTTTACGAACCATTGCTTTGCAGCTGTTTTATGATGATTTCACAACACTAAAATTACCCGCTTACCCAGTTACATTATTATTTTGTCAAGTGCGTTGTGAAGGTCTCTTTTACTCGACAGATAGTTTACTCCTCCATCTTTGGTTTGATATTATTTTAGTTTAATTTTGCAAGGAACGACTACTTGTTTTGTACATCTTTTCATCTTTTTCTTGTGAATATAAAAGATTTATTTTTAAATATACTATTAGAGTAACGTCTATTAGATATTAGTGGTAGAAGTAACTGGCATAGAAGTTTTATTCCTATTATACAAATCTGTATTGAGCTCTATACAATA
This sequence comes from Dendrolimus punctatus, assembly GCA_012273795.1. Classification (NCBI taxonomy): domain Eukaryota; kingdom Metazoa; phylum Arthropoda; class Insecta; order Lepidoptera; family Lasiocampidae; genus Dendrolimus; species Dendrolimus punctatus. Next base: position 7,438,833 of record CM022529.1, on the reverse strand, counting down.
GGCACCAGTCTCACACAGCAATTTTTTATTCTTTGTATATTGTTGTATAGAAAAGTAACATGTGTTTATATATGAGAAAATAGATAACATTTCTATTATATTCTATGTTATTAGTATTGGTTTTCGTCCATTGGAACACAAGTTATAAGTTATAGACAATAAAAAAAAGTAACATTGTAGAATTTTGTTAGAAATTGATACGCCTCTTTTGTTATTTATTATGTATAAAAATACGCAAAATATTGAAGTTATCTACTATCTCATGGGCATCAAAAACTTATTTATTAACGATATTATCTATTTGTGTCAAGGTTTAAAATATAGAACAGAATTGTATTATTACTTTCATCTATGTATGTAGTACATAATGCAAGAAGAATCAATCGCCGTATAGCAAGGGTAATTCAGAAAAGCTTCTAAACCCTACATGGCTAACAAGGACACGCGTAATGCATACCCATGTTGTTTATAATGAAATACGCTGTATAATAAGTATTACATTATATTAAACATGTATCATTAGATTCCGCTTACGTCCGGAACGTTGGCTCCTAAGCCAAGCCCCGGGTCCACTTCTCGTTTTTTACGAGGGGATTCCGATTGAGGACCATCAGCCGCGCGAGGGGGGAAAATCGCGGGCGGTGTATAAGGATTCGCCAGGTCCGGGTGCAATAGCATCTCTAAGTATAACTAAAGATGCTATAGCCACACCACAGTTAGGTATACCCACCGGTAAGGAAAACCCCCGGTTTTCCGTTCTTCGCCCTTAACCCCAGGGCCACGTGTAGGGCACTTATCTGCTTTAACTCTTAGTGGTCCCACTGAAAGACTAATGTCTATAATATTATAAAAGGGTAGTGTTCTATGTCTTACATTTTTGTGTTTGTAAGAACAAACATTCGGTATTGATGCGGCTTTCGCTGATCGATAGTAAATTCTCTTACTTAAAATACGCGGTACTTTATATCCTGAGAATCCTACAGTAATTTTCTCGGGAGAGGATTAAAGTGGTGAGATTGAAAAAATGGATTATACGGATACAAATTTTATTGATAGGTATATTTTTAAAACAATTTATACTTACATTGATATTATATAGAAATTTAGAATATACTCGATGTATACGTGGGACACTCAAAAAGTTTTGCGAAAATAAAAATAAATGTTCTATAGGTAAAATATATTTTTTAATAAATCTTTTCAAAGTACTTTCCAACAACCTCTATATAAAGTTTCATGCGTCTGAACCAGTTTTCGAAACAGTTTACAGCTTAATAATATAATAATAATAATCGGCAGACAAACACACGTATATTCCCAAATTAAGCAAGTTATGATTGTGTTATGGGTAATATACAACGGAAAACTCTGGCGCCGATCTCAGACACCCAGACCATAGTAAATAACGGAGAAAATACGTTTCCAAAATTTACTATACCAGGATTCGAATCCGGAGCCTCTGCGTTGCAGTGAGGTAGCCCGCAAAGGCTCGCAAACAATGTGGAGGGACATTTTTAAAATTGGAACATACCTATTTTTAGTTATAAATAATCCTATTTTCAAAATAGATTATAACTGGCCAGTTTCTCATACATAAAAAAATCGCAATACTTTCTGAGTGGCATGTATAATAATAAGCAATATCAAGTTCCTCAAATAATGTAATAACTTTTGTATAATAATCCATATTTACATACGTGTGTATTGTACGTACCTATAACATGAGTAATAATTGTTTATGATTTTCTAATGAGTTGCTGAGCATGAGTCAATGAGGTTTTGAGTTAACGTGAACATATATTTCTTTATTGGTAACGTTAATTACGTAACTGTGGCTTATTTACGTTTTTATTTCGTATTGTGTGTACCATTTTCCCATGCTTGTGTGTAATGCCCGTGTTATTTGAGAAAGAGTTATTAATGTTAACAAAGTATTCAAGTTATTAGATTTTCCTGAAGTGTTCAATCTCACATGACATAGGGTTTCCCTCGGGAAATAATAGTTTGTAACACCCTAAGTAAATATTAAATTAGAGAAACCGCGAACCAATTATGTAAGGTAATGGACGCACTTATGTATACGCCCACTTATGCACTTATGTGTACACGTACGTATTAAGAGTAGTGTACTTAATTTAGAATACAAATATGTTTATTTTGCTTTTACTTCGTATCGTTATAATTTGTATTTTTTATTTCATGAGTTCAGCAGACAGGCAGACGGCCTACTTGATGGAAAGCGGTTACCATCGCCTATGGACATTTGTAACACCAAAGGTGCTACAAATGCGCTGGTGCTCTCTTAAGGGAGATTGGAACCTGGGCACTAATGCCGGAACACAACTCATGTTTGTGACACACTTTAGACCAGGGGTGGTAGTCACCCAGTCGGGCAAATGCCCTCCTGGCAACCTGGTATCCTCATTTTTTCCGCTATCAAATATAAGGGTTTGAAGGAACTTAGTATAGGAAGACATCCAGCCCGATGGACTGACGACCGCCGTAAGGTAGCCAGTTGCTTCTGGTTGAGAATATAATAACACAATAATTAGAGAAAATAATTTTGGAATAGAATGAACAATATACAGGTCGACGTTAGGATGGGGATCTCCACTTGCAATGATAAACACTTTTCGCTTCATCAACTTTCATTAATCTCTCTATACATACTACTTGCTTATTTAAAATGCATTTTACATGACCTTTCTATCAAATATCTTCAATTTGATCATGGTGAGTACGTCGCGGTTTATGGGCATCGACTCTACCCCCACATTGCTGTCATATACTTGTTTGTTGATTATGCTTTTATACATTCTCCTTACGTGCCCAAACCACATTGACATTCCTTTTTCAACTCATGTCACTAATTCTATTTTAATCCACAATGTTCCCTTATCACACTGTTTCTATATCAATTACGTTAACCTTGATCTTCTTCTTCATGCAGGTTACCCAGAAAAAAATACTCTGAAAAGCTCATAAATCTGTGTGGTGGCTCTCCTAAAACCTAACTGGGTGGCGCCACATGCTTTATTGTTTTAGGTTTTTAACATGTTTTAAGACCATGTAAAAAAATTAAACTCCTAATAAGATCCTTTTTTGACTGGTTTGGGTTAAAATAATCTATTTTAAATAATAACTTATAAGTAAAGCTACAGATTGGTTAAATTGGAAACAGCACTTGAAGACAATGTAATATCAGAAGCATGAGAAAACAATAATTATTATTTGCTTGAAAATAGTTTACCAAGAATACATAATTTCTTAAGAGCTCTTGTATTGTAAGCGGATGCTCTTGCAATCATAATCTGACACCTTTTCGCATTGTTAATAGCGTGTAACGCCTAAATCGTTGCAAAATATGATTACTAAGTTATCGTTGGATACTAATATTGTATTTAATGAAATTTATATTTTGTTTGAGTATTTTATTACTGTACTGTATAAACTCAAAGGTCGCATAATAATAAAACGCAGTTATGTCAATTCATTTTTTAAAATGTTTTGAAGTGATAACTTCTTATGGGAGGTTAACCGCTTCGTTACGTAACGCGTTACGGCGCCCGCCTGTCTGGCTTCCCTTTCTCTCACGTATACGGCAGCGGTAGGCAGGATCTTCCTCTCTCACTCTAACCCACAGCGCTAGCCGTATATCGCAAAGTAATAACCTAAGCTTGTCTCAAGTTAAACAATTTCAATATTAAATAGTTCAACTTGGATTAGTTTAAGTTATCATTCTGTCGGGCGTCCCGAGATGCACAATTTTTTTATTTGTATCAAACTAGATAATTTACTTGAACTTAAACTGGGAATGGGAATATAATTACAATGTAGTCTTTAATAGCTTTTCTTTCGTTTTCATAAAGAACATATTTCTATATATCACATACACAGAATAAACTTCTCATGGTATTGTGTTTGACATTCGACTCCGGAACCAACTGACAATTAGTAAGGTCGATGGTTAGATGAACAATGATAGGAAGACGTATGCATTGTTTCCATCTGTATATGGGCATCTAATGAAACTTACGTATACTTGAAAGTTGAAGCGAGTCTCTGATTTACTATAACAGCGTCTGCGCTCTTTAGTGTAGTGATCACTGGCAGATAGGCCCTAGACTCGATTTTCCAATGGATATATTTCATAAACGAATCTGGGTATCTGGGATAGAGAATGTTGCCCAGAGTTGTCCGTTACTAAGTTTAAGTAGTTAAGCATATACTGGTATAAAATGGATTCAGCTGTTTGGACGTTTAGACTAGGCCGATGGGCCACCGCTTGCCAGGGCGCCGCGGAGTGTCTAGGTCGTACACCCGTGGCCCTGGCTTAAGATAAAGACCCGGTGGTCGTAGGATTTCCTTGGCGATGCTGTTAAGACCCCAACGTTGGGAATCAACACACACCTCCATCGCGCTTCTTCCGCGGTGGTCATTTTTTTTTATTTTATTGTTGGAGTAGGTACAGCAGACAGGCTGATGACCCGACTGTGATGAAAAGTGGTTACCGTCACCTTTAAACATTTGCCGAAACACAACTCAAGGTTGTTATGGTGGCATGCTATAAACCAGGATTTCCCCTCAATAAAAAAATAGACCAAGCTGTGTGTTCAATGGCTAGAGGTATGTCTCATTAAAATAACGTGGGCCCGAATTCTAACAGCAGACCGCAACGCAGACTGCTTGAGCAATTGTTTCCGCTCTAATGCTCATATTGATACAATTACTGTCTACCAGTAAAGACGAATATTTTTAGAAAACCTACTACACAACACTTAAAATTTTATAGTGGCAAATGTATCTTGAAAGAAATATTTGAAAAAGATATCTAGCTATCTATCTCTATATATCTAGATTATACGTTTATTTGTCACAATGAAAGTAAGATAGATAGATGAGTCATTATTGTACACCATTTTAAAAAACTTCACTTTAGAATTACTCTTATTGTGCCGCAGCAAGGGCATTGTTTTTTCGTTCGTTTGGAATAGTTAATAAAAAGTAAGTTCAAAAATCCCAATTTTGCAACATTCTTCATTGGTGCTCCGCTCCTGTTGGTGGCGTGATGATATATATATCATATCTTTCCTCGACAAATGGTCAAATAACAATGAAATAATTTTTCAAATGAGACAAGTAGTTCCTGAGATTAGTGCGTTCAACCAAACAAGCAAACTCTTCAGCTTTATATATTAGTATAAGATAATGACGGTGGTGTACCTATATTAAAATTTCTTAGTACACATAATATAAATCTTATTCTTAGAAGATCAAAAAATTATTTACAAATATATTACTCACTAAAAACATACTGCTAAGTCGTATTCATTGTTTTAAATGATTAAATTTAGATTTTACATTAAACATTAATGACAATATAATGGCAAAATAGATGAGTTTTATATGCATATAAATGTTTAATAGTGATTAAACAAACAGATACAGTAATACACGTAATACTAATGATCTATAATCTTAATACTTAGTTCCGACTTTCTCAATTAATGACTGTAATATTAGATTATGTCATTGAATGCATTAATTCATTAAACTATTTGATGAATATCAATTGGGGTTATGTTGTGGTTATTAATGTTGCTGTTATGTAATTTTACGTTGATTTAAAACGTGAATTACAATTCTAAAATGTTATTGCTTAGTTTAATGTGTGAATAATATGTAATTTTGATTTGTTAATGTATCTTTTCGGAGATACCGGTAATTTTGTTACCTATTGTTTTGCGATAATTATAGCTCTTATGAAAAAACACAATTATGTTTTTTGTTTTGAATTAATCTATTCTATTATGTTAAGGAAGTTGATGAAACAATCCTTATTAACACAGATTTAATAATGTAGGTATCGTAAACTGACATGTTAATCTCTAACTTATTGCTCTTATTCATATTAACATATAAAAGTGGACGTTTGTAACTTATTTTGTTGTCGTTTTATGACATTCTTCAGTTTAAGTAGAATTTATTGTAGAAAGGTACCTACCTACTTTAAGCACGAGAGCTGAATATGGATATTAGGTACTATAATTTTCTCAATATAAAATTATTTAATAGTCTAGATCTCTACGTTAGCTTGAAGCTTTTATTACTTAACGTAAGGTTTTTAAATTATGTCATTTATGCCCCAGAGGATAAAAGGGTTGTTGCGTAAATATGATGGCTTCATTTCCTAGATGGCGTCACTTTTCAGTTAATCAAAATTTGAAAGTTACATTAAAGTTTTGAAGTGAAACTTCTTTAAAATCGTTGCCCTTTGAAACTCGATGAAACGAAGAAGCGCCACTAAAAACAGATAAATACACAAATCTATACGACTAACTGCGAGAGAATTAGATACGAGTTTTACATTGTTCAGCATAGATCAGAGAGTCGATAAGACCGATAATTAAACATAGGTTCAATTTGAAGCGAAATAAAACTGATAATAATTTTTAAAAATTTCTTTTTTAAATATTTATATCAATAAAGTTAGAGAATGATGCAAGAAGAGAAGAAAAATCATACTCTGAATACCTAGGAGCTATTCAGAGTATGATTTTCTACTAAGGCGGTTATTATTCCTATCAGCGCTTTTCTTTAATGGTCTGTACAGTTCCCGGCACGATTCTTGAGCGGTCACTTTTTCCTACTAATTCAAAACTTAAGATTTAAATTGTCATGCACAATAAGCAAAAAATCGGTTGTCTGTAAAGTCGGTTTTCTGACGATAGTTGAACGTGACAACGTTCAACACTCAAGTAGGAGATAGACAGATGTCGATCGCTGCCGAACGCGGAGGCCGATTGTGCCTCTTTGTCGCTCGTTCCGCGCTTTCGCTTGCACTTCAAGCCTTAAATGGAACGCCTCAGAGCTAGGTAACACCGCATGAGTAATGTTTTTTCGTGCGTGTGGCCGGCTCCATCGAATTATAAGACGTTGTCACGTCAAAAGAGGTTCGTTACTCGTTAGGATCTATACACAAAGCGATCCCCATATTGTTCCGTCAATCGTTCAAGATTCTATCCTAAGAGAAAACTAAATCGTATAGATACCCCTGTTCCATCTGTGTATTGGGTTTAATTAAATTATTTGTTATTGTAATATAAACAAAAAGAGTTTTATGTTTGTTGAATGATATTCAGTTCATGAGCAGTCAAACACGCGTTTTCAATGAGGGAAATTGATATCGATGAGCACTTTGCTTTTCGATGTTTTCTATACATGTAGCATTAAATAATATTTTTTTATTTTGGTGCAGTGCCCGTTTGAATTGCAAAAGACGTTGTCTGCGGGTTCAGAAGACTGGTGGGTGGCGAATACAGCGAGAAGGTCTACTTGGAGAGTCTATACTGATACCACTGAACAATATCTCACAGCTGGGAATACTACGTAAGTTTTTATGTTCAATCTCCTAGCTGACTGCGTTGTTAACTGTTATTCTTGTTAAGTATATAACTTGTTTTCGCTTACAAGATAAATTTAAATAGTGTGTTTAGGTGTGTTAGGATGTTACTTAATTTTTAAAAATCTACTTTGATATCTAACTTTAGATATTCCTTTAGTAGACTAATGCTGGTGTGCACCGACATTTAATCAATGGTAAAAATAAAATAATCACTCTTTATGCATACATTTTTAGCGATTATTTTATTTTAACCATCGGTTAAAATTTTTGAAAGTTTTGAACATCATTAAATAGCATCGTAATTGATTGGAAAATGTTGTGTATGTTATTTGTGTTTATGTGTTGTAGTCTTTTTGTCAAGCTATTTTTAAATAATGGCTTTTAATTAATATAAACGAACATTGTTATAAAATTACAAATAAATAAAATACATTGGCCATTTTAAATCATTCTCACACTCATATTCCCACAGGATTCCTAGGATAAAAAGTAACGCAGAGTTTAAGTCTAAGAATTAGTTGGCCCCGTAATTTTTACATGAATCCTGAACAAAAAGACAAAACGACGAACAGGCAAGAAATGATAAAAAAATGCATCGTATTCTCCATCGTTTAAATAGTCTATGCCAGTTGTGTATTTTAAATATCTTCAATGTTCATTGACATGGCATGTTTAGAATTTTATAATATTATAGATATCAAACTACGTATTCTCATCTGCGGCTACTATTTTTATGATTGGTCCTTTTTTTGAACAGATCACATAGCATTATTAAATTATGTTAAATATTCGGAATGTCTCACAAATTTTCGTATTTATATGCCAGCCAATAATGAATCATAGGTATTTTGTAAGTAAATTAAAAGTGATTACAAAAAAATATAAAAACGCAGACTTTGACTCACTGTAAATGAAAAAGCAAAAGAAAATTAATATCGCCAAAAAAGAAATAAGATGTTTAGATTATGTGAAGTACTACCATCACTGTAAAATGGCAATAATTTGGACATTTATATGATTCCTACTTGTGATGTAACTGATGTAGAAATTTATTTAATTATATTGAAACTAAGTATTATTAATGAGTCATTGTTTGTTTATCTAGGGGCCTACTATGTCAACTGAGGCCGGATATGGGCCAGTTCGGAGTTTATAGACTGAATGCCACCGAAGAAGGCTGCGCTGTTCACACTGTCAAGGAACCGGTCGACATTTATATGCGTAAGTTATTCACTTATTTGGAAATGTTCTAGGCCACTATTATTAATTCTACTCAAATAATGTAAATCCGGATGCAATTTGCAATCATAAACAAATTTGAGGCAACTCATCTTTTACGTAGGTATACACACTATACTCAACTTTTTTTAAGTTCATATTTTAATCATTTTTGATAAGGGCAGAGTTAGCCTAATATACTTATAATGGACTGAAAACTTGAAACTGTAAGGATTTTTTTAGAAAAAGCCGATCTTGATTCGATCTATTTTATCTAAAGTTATTACGTACTTTTCAAGTATTTTATCTATGGAAGATGATAACCAAGACATAGTATTTTACTTATACTCTCGAGGAATGGGTTAATATTGTCTTGTACACGTGTAATTAGAAATCCATTATTTATTATGTGCTATTGAATAACAAATCTTTGATATAAAGATTGTATAAATTTAATATTTTTCAATTCTGTCCTTGTAATAATATTATGTCCGAGCTGCCGCACCCGCACTTGTGATTAGAAGGAAACATCAGGTTTTCCAAATAAACGCCCATATTTCAAAATATTTTATTGACCTACACAGCCACATGCGATCCTTTCCTGCAGGGTTGCCCTTTCAGACAAAACTAACGATACACTTCTCCGAAGATATAATGTTTACTCATAATATCATCGCCGATATCGTGTAGACCGCCTACTGCTGCTGCGGTGTTCACCTCCTTTACTTCGCGTAGCTCGCTGCAGGGCTCCTCTTGAACTACACTAAACTCCTTCGTTACTGAACTGCTTCCTCCTTTAATGAACTGCCACTACACCCTTCACTAAACTCCCAATTAAACTCGTTACTTTCTTTTACTAAACTTCTCTTCCAACTCTTGTCAATTTCTCCAACTAAACTCTCTTCTAGTTCTTCCTTATTACCCTTTGTCTTCAACTCAACTCCCTGTTTGGCGTGTCTCACGCTCCTTATATACCCGGTAAAATCTTCTGGAAACCATAATTTCTATCTTTTTTTTGTTATTCTTTTATTAACTGTCTATTTCTTCCTACACGTTCTATTCCTTTCTGAATCTTCTATTCCAGAATTTAGATCTTCTCTTCGTTATTCTTTTGTTCATCGTCTGTGCCTTTCTGATCTAATCTGTCTTTATCTTTCTTCCAAAATTTTGTACTTTTTTCTGAAAGTCTTGAATCATCTTCCGTTTTCAGAACGTTCAGTCGTCACAATATAATAATTTAACCAGAGATAGTTTCATTTGGATGAATCGAAAGACCAAATTAACATAGATGGATAAATAATTATTGTTTATGCAAATTAGGATTTAAATACAGTTGTTTTGATTATCCTTCTACTTATTATCCTTAAATGTGCTGTGATCCCTTGACATATAAATAATGTCAGCGAAAGACCTTGCCTGAGAGTGTATTTAATTTTTAATATCTTCGGATAACACTGAATGTTAACGTGTACAATATCCAAGATTAAATAAAACACCAAGTAAAGAGATGGTTAAAAAAAGACTGAAATCTGATAATGGCCGTTTTGATTTTTCAATATGTGACTGCCTGTAACCTACGTGATTATCCACTCAATTTTTTTTTGTTTTCCTTCATTTACAGCTAGTCTTTATTTTTTCGCATTACATAACACCACATAATTATTATTATGAGGCGGCGTATCAAATTAATTTGTTTGCAAGATTTTATTAAAAAGATCTAACATGTTATTAATATTAGATTTGAAATAAATACAATGATTTACAAAACACATATATGGACATGACCATATGATAATGATTCAGTTTCTTTCTGTAATTAGGTATCCTCTTTCATATTTGGTTTCCAAATTTACGTAGAGGTACTGAGATTCAATTTCATGAAACGCTGTGCAAAAGGAAAATAAATAACATGGCCACGGAGTCCTAATAACAAACTTTAACTTATGTGGACGGATATATTCCATGAAACTTTCTTATTAAATCCTTCTTCAAATTTCAAAGACAATAATTATGGAAATAAATAACACTTTAATACGAACACAACAATAGTAATAACTCTTTAATGTTGGGATATAAATTGCGGTCTGAGGGAATCAGCGTGAAAGTGTGCATGCTTGTTTGTGATTTCACTTTTTCCTTTTAAAGAATGGTATTTACGTCTATTGAAATACCTTTGGCGACACAATGCGTCGCTTCAATAAGCAAATTTGTCACTTGACGCGTCTTTTATGTAATATATGGGGTTTAAACAGTTCACGCTAAGAGTTGCTTTTGTAATAATTTATGTAACGCTAAATTGTACAAAATATTGATGATTTTAGTATAAAAATAGAAGAAACTAACTAGAATAAAACTAATACTAAATTTAATAGATAAGAATATGCCCTGCCAAAATGTTGATAAATTTTTTCCTCTATTGGAGATTGGGGGACTCAGAAAAATAACTAATGCTTAAAATATTGTCATTCTAATGTTGTCTATGACCGGAGAATGTAAATATGACATTTTACATATTTCTGTAAGCACCAGGCTTACAAATTTATATAATCTTATATTCGTGTGAGTTTTCATAGGTGTTAATAGTTACATGTTCAATATTAAAAACATGCCGTATAGGTATTTAAAAAGTTTATTTAAAAAATTATTCGATTCATTTAATTCTATTCTGCATAACAATGTAGTCTCCAATAGCGCTACTATTAACCATTTTCCTTGTAGTAGGTATTATATGCATTTGATAGTAGCAATAATAATCAAGGTAATTTTAGCAATCATTTGACTGATTACGCACATTAATTGCAGCCACTTTAATTGATACTCATAATTAGAAATCAATTGAAGTTATCTCCAATACAGCAAATAAAATGATTAAGTAACGAATAGATAAGATGAACCGAAGTCACGCACCAAAAGACAGAGAAAATTAAGAAAATCTAGCGGAACTAATAATTGCAATGGATACTGTTAGGCCCTAGTGAAAGTTGTATTCTAGTGATAATGTTGACATTATTTTATATTATTATATATTTAATACATAAAGATTTCTTCCTTCTTCACGACCAGGTGAATGTATTGATTATCATGAAATTTGATAATATACTTGCGTTTAAAATGTTGAACCTATCACACAACTCGTATCAGAAATTGAGATAGTGTCCATGAGATATGGATCTGAAGATTATGAATTAAACCGCGCGAAAAGTCCTGGTTTGGAAAAATACCAACAGCTATTGTTAAAATTTAGATAATTGACAACTTTTGAATGTAGCGTAGCAGTGTGAAGAACGAGTGCATATTTTTAAATCACGTTCCAAGCAAGTGACCTTAAGCCAGTTGACAATTGGCTTTCAGTGGGCGTTAGGCGGTTGTTGTCCCAAATCTTTTGTTCGAAGTCTATTGACTTGATGAGCATCATCCGTTTGAGACGCTTGCCAGTAACAGCCAACTAATCACGTAATTGTTCGAGGATTGGATACATTAAACAGTTATATTTAAATAATCCAATCATGTTTAAAATAACATAAATATATATCAAAAATATTTATTTACAATTGATAATGTCAATAACGTATTTAGATTATGGGAAACTTTCTTCATCGTATCTATATCCTTGTCATTGTTATCAGAAATGGTTTAAGACGCATTATCAGTATTATGTAAGATGAGATGGCTGCCACTTTTCTATTCAATTAGAATTTACGTCTCTGACATGATCGTAAAATACGATTGTAGCTACCATACATAGAATAAAATAGATCCCAATAGGCCATCCTTTGTTGGTAGACCCGGCCTTCAATTCGAATGTCAGTATCAATAACTAACGTGGGTCTGGTATCATCGGTGACTGGTGTCCATTTCAAAGGCACCAAATCTGATGATTGAGGTGTGGGATTCCTGAAAAGTAATATACATATGTTTCGATTAATGATTTGTTTTGAAATAAAAAATAATATGAATGTCAAAAATGTATTAATACAGTACCCGTATTTAATAAAGTTAGTCCAAAGATAGGTTATACGGTCAACAATTAACTGATCTTCTTCAGATCTTTTTTTGTTAGAATTTACTAGATCAAATAAATAATCAAGCTCAGAAGAATGCTCAACACCATCTGCCCCAGTGCTTTCAACGTAATTAAAAACGTACGCGTAAATCGCACCTGCGTCTTCGTCAAATAGATTGTTAATTGTCCTATCTGCCGGATGGTTGTAACCAAAATCTGATTCGAAATCTCTTAATTGCGATTCTACTTCTGGTGATATTTCGTTATCTCCTATATAAAAATGTTTTACGTTCTTGGCTGTTTTTACTAGGGCCGTCTCGTCAAGATTGTAGTTGTTTTTTAACTTTTCATAAAATGGATTACTATTGTAATAATCTTCATTCAAAGAACTTGCTTTGTTATTGAAGCCAATGATGACAGCTGTATTACTGACTTTTTTCTTATTACTCATTGAGTATGGATCGTCCTCGACAAAAATATCAACACCACTGAAGGATCTTTCTTTACATGGTTTTAGATTAAGCTCAAGTTTAGCTGCGGCACCTACAACAAGATCAGGCGAAATTCCAACAAGGAATTGTAGTGCTTGTTCAGTGTCACTTGTATTTAGTCCTAAGTGTGAAGCCAATTTGATTGCAGCTTCCACATCACCATTGACAAACATTCTTTCACTTTGTGGTGTACCGCTTTGTGCAATAACTTTATGATAATATTTCTCTTTAGAAGAATATAAATGTAATAATACTGAAGCTGCTCCTGCATCTTGGCCAGCGATAGTTACATTATAAGGATTACCACCGAAAGACGCGATATTGTTTCTGATCCAACGTAATGCTGTATACTGATCTTTGAGTCCTTGGTTTCCTGGTACTGAAGGAATATCTAAACACAAAAATCCATATGGACCTAGGCGATAATTGATAGTGACAACTAAGACACCGTGTCTAACCAGATTTTGTACACCAAAGTTGTTAGCACTTCCAGAATCAAAGTTTCCTCCGTGAAACCATGCCATAACAGGTAGAGGACTTTTAATAGATGCTTCACTAGGCACATAAATGTTTAATGAAAGGCAGTCAATATCGTGACTATCAGAGGATGTTTGTGGACAAGTTATAGAATCATCCACAGCGTCATGGATTAGTTCAGAAAAGGCTTTAGGCTCCCTTGAGGACTGTAAAGAAAATATATGAAGTTGCTTTAAGAATACTTTAAAAACAATAAGAAATTTTAGCAACAAAAATAATCATTTTTCATCGTAAGATTTCTTACAACTCTTGTAGTATAACTGTGTATCTAACACTGAATATATGTAGTATAATAAAGAAGCGTGAATTTTTTGTTCGTCCCTTCTTCACTGTCTAGGAAATGAATCAATTATCATAAAATTTGGCGTGTTATTGGTATATTGTAGAAACTAATAGTTTACCGTGAATTTTATACAACAGATACTTCTTATACCGTTATTGAAATCTCGTATAATTTCTATTATTAGGTATTTTAAATTGATTAACACTGTTTATAAATATTAATTATAAATTACTTACGCCAAAAGGATTATCTGTGTCGACGTGTGCGTATGGTATACCCAAAAAAATTGAGTAATCGCCATCGGTTGCTTTGTGACCTCTCACTAACCCTTGATTATTAATTAAAACTAAAGGGTCTACTCTAAACTCCGCACCGTAAGCAAAATTTATCAAAGCCAAGACGCACACTATTTTTTCCATTTTCATGCATCCATTAACTATTTCGAAACTATACTGAGTACGTTTAGAGTCGCACTGGCAACAGCTTCAATACATCATAAATATATAGAAATGTTATCTAGACACACTGAATAGTTTGTGATCAATTTTATCCGATGATATGAAGTGTATAGCTCAGGTGTAAGATGAATTTAATCTAAAAATTTCAAGATATGAACGTTCTTTAAAATTTCGTCATCATCTATCATTTTGAAGTTATTCAGATATTGGATATTGAAGAAAACAAGTTTTATAATCATACGAACGTTCACATTTTTTCATGTTATGTCTCTACTTCACCTAAGTTAGCGTTAGTAACTGCGACCAGATGCGACTTACTTATAGCGTTAAAAATAACGCGTTAACGATTAACTACAACATAGAATAGAACAATTTATTACCAATGATATATGTACGTACAGTATAAGGTCTTATGTTATTGTATTATTAATACCCCTCATTAGGCGTGCAAAATTAAAATTTTACAATGTCAAGTTAAAATAATTTACAAAAATATTATCGAAATGTCAATATCATACAACCATATTATAATTATGTCGTGCTTAATTTTAAAGTATAAGATTTTGTTTGTCACGTCTTGTCTGTCATTCATATATTCATTTAATGTATAGTAACTTTTATTAGCCAAAATTGTCTTTAGTAAATTTTGAAATGGTAATAGCAGCTGTGCTCTTATCATTTCTGAAAGTTCGTTGTATACTACATGTGTCATGCAATAAATACTTTTGTTCATCATGGCTGTCCTTGTAGGATTAGTAGAAAGTAGAGGAAAGGAGTAGAGGAAAGTGCATATGTGATAGTGCATTATAATGTTTAAACAGTTATGAGTCATCTGTCAATGTTTAACATTTGCGAGATACAGTTACTTCCACTAACATTATCCCATTTAATAGCAGAGGCATAAGAGATATCTAATAATTGTAGTGCCACGAAGAGGCTTAGGCATGGACTTTCTTTATCAAAGCTTGAACTATTATTCAATAAGATTTAATATAAATATTTATTACGTTGATATTGTTATCTATAAGTGATCATTTCATTACAAAGTCGATCTAAGGTTTCGCAACAATACGTAAAGCCATATTGTTAATGTTATTACAAAATTATCCGAAAGGACACGCCATTGATATTTTGGAAGATAACCATATTGGTATTTATTGTTATGATCAGCTGTTATTGATAATCTGAATCCATATTCAAGCAAAAAATTTACATTTGCCTACTGGCCATGACACGAAAACCTGTTACCGCGAATCGTAGTATAGTTTATCTCAGTTATGCTTTTAATAAGTAAGTCGAAAGATGTAACTTGTTTTATTATTTCTATAAAATTGCAGTAAAAAGCATCTGTATATAAGACGCAAAACTTAAGCGCAATTCACACCAAAGCCGACCCGCCAACATAGCACGCCGGCACAACCTGGCGGTCTATTTGAAAAGAATCATGTGGGGTGTCGACGGCTTGCGGACGCAAGACTTCAGCCTCGGTGACAATCAAGCTGTAGTGACGTGCTGTATTTTTTATCCCTCATCTCGAACCGCCGACATGCCGATATAAAATTTTGATTTGCAATAAGTGAGGCCGCCAATTAGCTTGCCGACACAAATTGCCGACATAGGACGACAGGTTGTGGTGTGTGTTGTGCTTTGACATCCATCTAACTTCCAAAATCTGTCTGCTGAACTGCAATAATAAAAAAAAAAACGATTTCTCATGCGACCAAACCGCTCCCAAATGACGATGATTTGAGGTCAGTTTGTATAACAACAGCCCATAACTGTCCCGCTGCCAGGCTCGGGCCTCCCACTGTAGGGAATTGGGCAGTATACCCGCCACGTTTGTCCAAGGCGGCTTGGCAGGTTTGATACATCTCGATGTGCAGGTTGCATCACGATGTTTTCCTTCACCGTTGTTAGCACGTGGTCATTGTAACAATATGCACATTAGGTCAGAAAACAGTCTAAGTGGTGTATGCGTTCCGGCCAGGATCGAACCCGCGACCTTTGAGTTTAGGACGCGTGCGCTAGCCATTACGCTACCACGACTTAGTTACCTACTACTACTACTACCTACCTACCAGTTTATTATTTGTATTTTATTCTAAGAAATTATAAACAATATATAAGCCCCTCAACGCCGTCAGTTGAGAACGTTGCCAAAATTCTGGCCACATCGCTGTATGGCGACGCTAATACGTTGCCCCCAATACAGGCCAGCTGTTTAGTCACGTGAGACCTCTATTGAACCAGTCGTTAGGTGTCTATAGAGTAGGAGCTGTAGGATGTATTATTTGTATCTTTTGATTGTAATCCTAATTTTTGTATAATTAAAATGGATAAGAGTTAGAGAGTTATCCTGCAATAAAACTTATTTAATGTTGTAGAGAAACAGCTTTATATTAAAAAATACAATATTTTTCAGCTCTCCTTCTTCTCCTGGGCTTGCTGGTGGCAGCATGGCTGCTTTACGGCATTGGGAAGTTAATCATGTCTCGCGTCAGAAGGACTGGAAAACTAAGATATGGAGATAAAGAGCTGGCCATACAACAAAGATTACGCGCACTTGACACATTTAGAGGGTAGATTAAACCTTTTCATAAATTGAATCTAACCCACAATAACTTGTGAACAGTAAAGACAGTTGAGCTCAAACCTATGGAATTGTCTTAAATTTGGTTTGTCGTCATTTAATTCAGACAAAGCTCCTACAACTAAAATTCAATAATTTAAAATAAGTTAATACTGTATATCTCGTATAAAATATAAATAATATGCCAACAAGAATATCAATTGTATTTACAGACGCCTAACAGACCAAGTTTTTCTGATAACACGGCTACTAAAGTAGTCAACGCAACAGAAAAAATAAAAATATGCAGGAAAAAAGAAACAGAAAGAGTAAAAAAAACAAAAAATAAATATTTTCTACGACATCTTGAAGTCAGTGCGAAGTAAAATATAAAAAAAATATCCACAAATTTATTTAAATTGTTTTTTGATTATTACTTAAGCTGGAAGTTGGTTTGTTTTTTTGCTAAAACATTTATCACTTTTAAGTAACGTATATGTCAACCAATAACAATGACATTTATACAAAACCATCCTGAAGCATTACTAAATCTGAAGGAAAATGATTAAAATCGTTTCAGAAATAAATACACAAAAAATTACACGATGAATTGAGAACTTCCTCTTTTTTGAAGTCGGTTAATAAAATATTAATATGCGCACGAATATGTTAGAATTCTAATAACTATTTATAATTATTTTTAGTATGGCCATAGTATTCATGATATTCGTCAACGACGGCGCAGGAGGTTATTGGTGGTTTGAACACGCCACTTGGAACGGCCTTGTGGCAGGAGATTTGGTTTTCCCAGCGTTTCTGTGGATCATGGGTGTCTGCATCCCACTGTCCGTGAAGAGCGCCTTTGCGAAGGGTGTGCCACGGTGGAAGATCTTCATGCATATTGTTCGGGTGAGTAGTTATAGTTTTTTTTAAATCAAGGCGTGTTGTTCACCATCATCCCAGTGTTGTGTTAGTCAATGTTCTCACCTCAGACAAATAAAAAAAGTAGATCGAGCTTAGAGTTTTAAGAGTAAAGTAAGCTAAAAGAAACCGAATTTGTTATAGGAAGCCGATCGTGCCGCAGTACTTTAAAGGAATTTAGTATTAAAATCGAATTAGTACGGATAAAGGTATTATTACTATAGTATATTTTCCAGTGCATACAGTACTACTGACCACAGATGCAAACTACGTGATTACTACATAACATTACGCTCACTAGTTTAAAAAAAATCACTTTTTTGACGCTTTTGTACAAGTAGGTCCCATCTATTATTTACTCGTTCGTCTGACTTACAATAAGGGCGGTATCCCTTATTATGAGAGCATTGACACGTATAATATCATTCGTCACAACATCAAACCTGCAGTTCTTATGTTTACTCATTTTATTTGAACCTATCGGAGGCAGCATCGCTAATATTTCCCACATACGTAGCCGTTAAGGCAGGTTAAATGATATAGATAGCCTTTAAACTTTATGGCACTGCCATAAATTATATAACTGATTACTTGCAAATGGAAAGTAAGCCTAGCTGACCGCACTGTCGCATTGAATAGCACAGCTTATTTGCTACTCAAAGCCGATTTGCTCAAGAACCAAAACTTTGGTCACAAATATGAAATAGCAGCAAAAATATTATTTCGTGTTACATTAAAAATATAATTACATTAGGTAGGTTTGGTTTTAGGCTATGAGATCTAATTGAAAATCTATGTTTTTACATATATTTTCTACTATCGGTAAAAAACGGTTGAATTATCAGATTTCTACCAGTAGAATATAAACAATTGGAAAACAAACTCCAAATAATTTTAACTCTTAAAGATTGAGTACTAATTATAATTTTAGAAATATTTACAGAATAGCTGTCCCGGCAGACGTCGTCCTGCCCGGAAAAGCTTCAATCGATACGCCGAAAGCATTAAAGTTTATAATTAACAAATAAAAAATAGGGGTTGATCGTAGAGGGTTGAATGTATTTTTAATGCTGTATCATAAAAAAAATATCTAAAAATTTAAAAAAGTTAGGGGTAGACTACGCTTAACATTTAGGGGGATGAAAAATAGAAGTTGTCCGATTCTCAGACCTACCCTATGTGCACACAAAATTTCATGAGAATCGGTCAAGCCGTTTCGGAAGAGTTTAACTACAAAAACTGCGACACGAGAATTTTATATATAAGATAAGAGATTTTTGTTACATACATAAATTATAAGGTAGTACAATAAAGTAATTTATTACTAATCTAATATAATAAAAGAAAACTTGACTTATTTGTATTGTATTCTAACGATAGTCCGTCAAGACTGTAACTAGAACACTGAGCCTAGATCACAGTCTTCTATGGGTAAGGTGCTCAGAAGGCTTGCTACGTTTCCTCGATGGATCGCCGTGCGAAATATATTAAAAAAAAGATAGTATGGTAGATAGTAGTATATTCATTTAATGGTAAATAAACTTACAGATAATATTTCCATAAGGAACCCTGGAAATATAAGCACCGATTTAAAAGATAATTAACTCAATTGTCATGACTAAGACTTTCTTTCTTTTATCAGTAAAAATAAGTTAGGTACATTATATGGACTATGTGACCTTAAAAATTGTAAGTCAAGTTATGCAAGTATATTGAGCAGAATACTGTTAAGTTGAATCGAACTCGGACCAGTCTGAGGGTAAGTTGACGGGTGGGTAACCTTTAAGAACCAGTATTATTACATAAACGTTACGTGGGACCGTCTGTCTACCAGTTCTTGCACTGAGATGTGCAGCATAATATTATATAGTAGGTAGTATAAAAATGTCACATGATCACAAAATGTTCTCATAAATATATTTAACGAAAATTTTAGATATAATGTTTTCTTCTAAATGAACTCTAGTCTACAGATATAGTATCATAGTATTTGTTACAAACATATGAATGGCAAAAAATGTATAGGCCAATTGGAAACTGCTCATTACTTAAACCTACTTACTACTTGCAAAGCGTTTCAAGTTCAAAAGTTCTATCTCGCTTTCATAACGGTCTCCCTTATAAAATTCTTCCGGGAAAAGAAAATTATTGCCCTAAATATATAAAAGCGGTAGAACATTGGACAAGATCCTCGAATATCCAAATCAAGAATAATAAATCTAAATTGTATTGTATTGTATTTAATAGTGATTTTACAGAGATAGAATACATGAAAATTTTTTTAGATTTTTTTGCTATCACGGCACTACTACATTATGAGTGAGTGAGAGTGTGAGACTATAGACATAGATATATGTATATAACTGCAGCATGTCGGTCCACCGGACTAGAAGGCATCATACATTTACCGGACTCCACACACTTAAAAGTTTTATTTGGTATTATAATACTTCGATTGAAATGGTAATTGAGTATTAAAAATTAGTTTGATTTTTAGCTTACAGGGTGTAGAGAAAAATGCAAATGTATATAGACGATTGATTAATCATTGATGCAGTTAGCTTTATTTGTGTACAGATACACGGCACCTATTGGGAGACAATTTTATTCATGACACGCTATCCGTTCACTTTCAAACATTACATCACAGACAGTTCCGTATTTAATATTATTCTCATACACCTTGATCCAATCTCTTTGCAAGTATCACATCGCGATCACGCATACCTCACGTCGCTTTGCAGCATACTTCATTGGAAATTCCTCAATTGCGTGATTAAAAGACGCGTACTGCGCTCTCTCCGTTCACGACCCATAAACAAGTGTGATAGATTCGAGACCATTACTTACTCGTATACTAGGATTGAGACACAAAGCATCTTCATTGGGTGCGATATCAATAATTTCGCCCCGGATTGACACATGGGAAAGCCAAATTTCGTAAAATGTTATCCACAACTTCAAATTATTAAGATTTCTAAAATGCAAAATATCCACAACTACAAATTCTTACTATTTTGATAAGACCGTAAGGAGTATCCACAGATAGGACTCACCTAGGACTAGCTGTTCCGCTATTAGGATCACCCAAAGGCGATTATTGATATCTCAAATTAATAGGTACATCTGCCGATTTATGGATTTAGTTACTTCACCTACTATGGTGGTGAATTGAACAAAAACAACAATTCATATTACTATAACCTACTGTTTAAGTTTATTGGTGGTAATTGGGGATGTGCATAAAGTAATTCTTCTTCGAAAACATACTTTATTTTTTGAGTAGTCAGAATGAAAGTGAATAGTTTTGGTCACAGATTGATGCAGTAAGAAAAATAATCTATTAGTTAGAGAAAATGAAGATTTACTTAATTGACAACTTTGAATTCATAAATAATTCTCCATATATTCAATATACTCTTTGTAAATAATGACATATGATTAGTTTTCTCGTTTTTTGCACATAAATGTCATTCGCATCGATGCAGTTAAAGTATAATTTCATGTTTACAATTATATGTTATTGAAACTATCATTAGTTAGCTAGATATTGGCCTACTGACGGATGTGACCTGGTTTAGTTTACGCCTCGAAAGGAGGGTGATATATATTCATTCTTAACAATGGTCAAGTGGCGATGTCGCGAGACACCAAGAGAACATAAGTAAAAGCTAGATTCAAAACCTGAAGTTTTAGAATAGACATTATTTCGCTGCCTATTTTTCTTTGTACCTGAGGGTGGCGTTGAACGTTTATCATCAAACCATATCTTAGTATTATAGCTTAACTGCAAACATTTAACAATACCTCGTCTTGTGACATGCTAGTTACGTATATAATTTAATTGTTATAATTTTCAGCGTTCGATAATGATGTTCCTGATAGGCATGTCTCTAAATACCATTTACGGTTCGAATATGCTTCATGAGTTGAGGATCTTTGGAGTGCTGCAACGTTTAGCTGTCGCGTATCTTATTGCTGCAGGATTTTACACACTTACTGCGCCAAAGTACTACACTCCACCAAGGGTAAGATTTTACTTAAGAAATTAAAATAAAATAAAGTTGAACAAGATTGTTGTGTCTTGGAGCATTTGAAGTAGGCAGAGAAAATGTTAAGATCGTATGTATTAAATTATATTAAATAAGAAAGACAGACTGGTAGCCAGGTAGAAGTAGTAGCAGACACAAGTGGTAGTTATATGTGGTTATGTTTTACAAAATTCTATATATTAGATTTGTGTAAATTCATCATTTAAATTAGTTGATCTGATCGGGAAAACATGTACGATTTTTTTGTAACATCAATAGAGTTTTTTACGATAAATATTCATGACATTTTTGGCAAATAAATTCATCTCTAGCTTAGCTTTCGAAGAGATACTTCGTTAATCACAAAGAGGTCGTCTGTTTCGATAACTAAATGTAAAAAGAAGTCTTTATGATCTCAGTACGGTATGTGTCAGATTATTTAAGTTTTCTCTTTCCAATCGTAAATGACTGAATTTACTTGAATATTTAGCAAAACGAAATAATAATATACTCATAACAATTGTAGCAATCTTAATTAATAGCCTAAAATATTTTGCAAAAAGTCTTCACAATTATTTATGTGGCAAATAGGACTAAACTTTTAATTTACCCACCGTTTAAGTATGACTCACACGACCGCTTGTTTCATTTTCTATTTACCTATATTAATTGTAAATAAAATACAATATGAAAAGTGATAATTAGAAAGAAAACCAACATAACACAAATACATTTTAAATGTTAGTTATGTCATCTAACTCTTGAATATGTATTATCTGATTTCAGGGAGCATGTGGTCAAGCCTTGAAAGATGTTCTCTCTTGTGCGTGGTGCTGGATCCTGGCTGCAGTACTGATTGCAGCACACAGTGTGATCACTTTCACTGTTCATCATCCCTATTGTCCACCGTAAGCTTTACTTTACTAAATTTTTCTAGTAGGTACTTAGATACCTACACTTACAATTTACGTCATATTTGTTGAGTAACATAGTCGTATAAAACTTCTTAAGTCTTCAGGAAGGCTAAAAGCTTGAAGCATCTTGTGTTTTATATTTCAAAATCTATGATGGTCGATTCATACCTAAATCTGGGATATGAATAACAAATCTAAACTTATTGTGTATGTAGATAAAAATATTGTTTTAATTGAGTATTGGAGATATATATCTATGCATTATATTAACATTAAAATATTAGTTTTTTGAATCACTTGAAACTACTTAATCTTATCGATTAAAATATTGTTTATTCTCTGTTATTGTTTCAAGTAAAAACTTTCTAGTGTTAGTAATTCACTTGGCTTACAAATGTAATCGATTGAATCAGAGCAGATCAATTACTTGAGTAAATAATTATTAACCATCGTCTTATTTGCCAACATCATGGTGAATTTTAAGTCTCAATTATGATTACGGCATAGTCCATCGCAAAACAACTACGATGATCATTAAGTATCATTACTTCTAATATAATCTTGAAATAATAAACTATAGGTAATATATATGATTGTACATAATCGGCAGACAAACTTATTTTATATCCCCAAGCTAATCAAGTCATTTTATGGGTAATATACGACGGATCACTCAAGGAGACATTTCGGTTCAGTTACGAATTTTACCATGCCAG
Organism: Dendrolimus punctatus; assembly: GCA_012273795.1. NCBI lineage: Eukaryota > Metazoa > Arthropoda > Insecta > Lepidoptera > Lasiocampidae > Dendrolimus > Dendrolimus punctatus. The sequence goes on along the minus strand of CM022529.1, from coordinate 7,415,287 downwards.
GGATCAAACCTAGAGCCTCTGGGTATTTTGACCTAGGACGCATAAGACGTAGCCCACTTAATCAGTGAGAAAGTAAATACATTCCAATAATTGAAAATATCTCGGTCTAGCCGTTGCCCGCGGCTTCCCTCGCGTTCGCGTTATACCACAAAAGTAGCCGGTGTGCTGTTCCAGACTGTATAACCTATCTCTATGCCTAATTTCATCCAGATCCGTTTGGCTGTTCTGGTGTGATTGAACGTTAAACATCCATCCAAACTTTCGCATTAATAATATTAAGTATATGTAGATTGACAAATTTTCTAATTTCTTCTTTGTAGAGGTTACCTGGGACCCGGTGGCAAACATGACGACTGGGTGGCAGAGGAATGCAGCGGTGGTGCCGCGGGGTACATCGACAGGCTGTTGTTGGGCGAATCGCATCTCTTCCAGAATAGCGATGCCCGTCACGTCTACGGAGGGCTGCCCACGGACCCCGAGGGATTGCTCGGTAAGTGTATTAGGAGGGATTATTCTAAAACCTACTTCCTGATTTTTTTTCGATATTATTTCTTTAATTATTTATATGTCGTTCTTAGTAAACAATCTCATGTTGTTTGTTTAACAAATTCTGTGAAAAATTTACTACCTACTACTTACTTCCTACCTACTACCTACTACTTACTTCCTACCTACTACCTACTACTTACTACCTTTTACTTACTTACTATATTGTGCGCAAATTTTGTTGAACATAATTATGACCACAAAAAAATAAAAGAGTAAAATTGTTAGTTACTAGATTTTTAAATCGTGTAGCCATGTGTATTTCAGGTAATTGAATAGAAAATAATTGAATTTTAATTGTTTATGTTCATTATTAAGTTAAGTTATTCATAATTAATACGACTAATTCGACGAATGCGGATGTGTACTGCTGAATGGAAATAGTATTATTCCTTTGAAGGTTTTTTTCATAGCTGAATGCAAAAGTACGACTTTATATAAAATTGGCACACAGCGGAGTTTATTATTAACGGATTATTATTATTAACGGAGTTATTCATAGAGAGTTAGAGTAAGTTTAAACGCTTCTTTAAGACTCATAAAGCGTTCAAACGCAATATTTAGGTTTCGCAAATATGACCACCATGTTTCCGATTATCGTAAGATGCTTAAATAGTTACCTTTTCGCTTTCGCTGGTATGTTCTCCGTATTTAAAGGAATGTTTTGATTTTTTACATCTTTCTCATTCCTGTTATTTGCGCATTAGTAGTAATCTCTTTATTAATGACACCTTTAAACACTTGGAACTCACTGCCACTCGACTCAAGACAAGCTAAATCCATTTTATCTTTTAAAATTATGATTACTAAATATCCTCACAGGTCTAAAACATGCTGCTAATCCAATATATAGTATGATATATTTTATGTTTGTATAGTATATAAATGTATTATTAATTATTTTTTACTTATTCTTGGAATGTTCCATATTATTTATTGTCTTCACGACCACTGTTGTCTTCATATTTTCCTTAGTTTAGGGGATTGCCTGGAAGAGGTCGCTTTAAGCGATAAGGCCGCCCCTTATTTATAATTTACTGTACCTACGTATTTTTAATTTTTGGTGAACAATAGTGTTTTCAATCATTCATTCAAAGTGGAAAAAATCTTCTAAATTGTGTGAAATCTAAATTGCTAACATAATTTAATCTAATTATGTAATTATTAGAATAAGCCTGTATGGCACTCTTTTGTTCGTGCCTACCCCGCAAGGGACCTGGCGTGAAGTTATGTATGTATGTATGTAATTATTTTTTTAGGATGCCTAACATCAGCAGTGCAAGCCCTCCTAGGCATACAAGCTGGTGCCACAGTACTATTGCAAAGGTCCCACAAGTCAAGATTGTCCCGCTGGTTGGCCTGGTCTCTGGTGTTTGCACTCGCCGGTGCATTACTTGCAGGTTTTTCTAGAGAACACGGAGTCGTTCCCATTAATAAAAACCTTTGGTAAGTTTTATTTATAGTACTTAATCACGTCTCAAGTTTACGAAATTTTAGTTATATCTGGTGATTGATAAGTCAGCCCCAAAGCCCGATTTTGTACTCATCTGATATTTTTTTATCTATCAAATAAATTTTATCCCAACTGAATACAGAAGTGAAGCAATTGACCGATCATTATTGATACAATCATTCAAAATTTTTAAGAGCCTTTTTTTCAATCACCATATAATATTCAAATTCAAAAGTTTTTACTCAAAATAAGTTCCACTTGAGAATACTTTTTAAGGTCATACATACAAGTTAAAATTTAATTTTACTTCCTAGTTTATGAACACCGCTCCGCAACGTGTTATTGCTGTTAAGGAGAAGAAGCGGCAGGAAACTCCCCAGCAACACGTCTAGCTAAAAAATGATTAACTCAAACTTTTCTTTTTTTAAAATAAATTTTATAGAGAAATGTGTTACACAATCACTTTTCGAAGAAGTAATCGAGTTGTAACAAATAGTGCATACTCAGTAAGACAAAAACACAATACACGAAAAGAAAAGAATTATTATAGTTATATTATAATATTATTGTGACATCAATGGTTATTATAGAATAAAGTACAACAAGGAAAAATTTAAAAATATAAAAATAGTTTCACTTTTAAATTCACTCGGGTTTTGAATTATCTGACTTTTGAAACATTGGCTTTTGAAGCGGTTTTTTACCTTTGAATAACTTTAATCTGATGATTAAAAATTCCGATCTTAATGTCTTGCGACTATGTTGCTTTTCATATTTTTATTTATGCTTTTATACCATATATACCAGCTTCTATTAAAATACGATAAAAACACATTATGAACAACATGTCTATTTACAGGTCAATGTCCTTCGTGTTAGTAACGTCTGCCTGCTGCCTTGTATTGTTAAGTTTCTGCTACACCATGACCGATGCCTGGAGGATATGGGGAGGAGGGCCCTTCAGGGCTCCAGGGCTCAACGCCATAGCCCTATATGTAGGCCACTCCCTTTGTGCTCATTTGTTCCCCTTCCACTGGAGAGTACCGAACATGAACACCCATACTTTGAAATTGGTCGAAGCGGTGTGGGGCACGGCTTTATGGGTCATCATAGCCCATATCATGGCTAAGAAGAAGGTGTTTATATCACTTTGATTTTTAACCAGTCCTTCGTTGAAGGGTTTTGGAGTACAGAGAACATTTCCTTTCCCTTTAATGCGTATGAGTAAAATTAAAAATAAAAAGCCCAGTGTAAGAGTATAACGGAAATTATTTTTTTTTTTGTAAAATATAAGTGAGTATTCACTATATAACTTGTGCGGCATCTCTCAATTATGTTTTATGAACACATCTTAATGCACACATCTTAATAGATATTAGACTGATCAACTAAATTAAATCAATGTTTGTGAAAGCCACAGAAATGCAAATTGACGGCCTCTGTGGTTGAAAGGGCTAAGCCTTTGCCGGCCTCACCTCACTTCAACGCAGTCTCCAGGTTCGATTCCTGGTATAGTAAATTTCGGAAACGTATTTTTTTCCGTTATTAACTATGGTCTGGGTATCTGGAATCGGCCCCAGAGTAGTCCGTTGTATATTACCCATAACACAAGCGTAACTTGCTTAATTTGGGGATATACAATATGTGTGTTTGTCTGCCGATTATTATTATTATTATGCAAGTATTGAATGAGTTAAGTTTGTTATTATATGAATCACTTTAGTTTATTCATCAAGATTCAAAGACAAAAATGAACCGTGTAATATCAGCTTAAGAAGTATTTTGAAACGTTATTTAATTAGACTTGAATAAAAATTCAAATTTAGAATTGATAATATTTTCTTAAGTATTCGCGACTTGTATACATTTGATTTTTATTATTCCGACGTTTCGGCCACTTTTCTGTAGCCGCGATCACGAAAGACAAAGACGTCAATTGGCAATGAGTATTATCAAGGCTTTATTTAGCCTAAAATAAACTAATAAAACTTGAATAATACCAATTGACACTGATAGGCCGAAGCATAGGAATAATAAAAATCAAATTAATTACCGCGCTTAAAACCGTTAAAAAGTAGTTTTATTAGAATTGATAAGTTAAAAAGCCTTTAAGGCTACGCACACGTTAATATATTAATCCGATGAGGATATCGGACTCGTGCTTTCATACCAGGAATTTTGTATTTATGAATGTTCGTGATTAGCTTTAAAAGCCTAGAGATATGAGAATTACGCTTCCTTGAACGATTTCGAACCCTTGCCGTCTATCCAAAATAATTTCATCACATTATCATCTCAATAAATGTTGATTTATGCATTAATATGGTTGTGGAATAGAGGTCAAAATGTTTATTAAAATTATGCAAGTTATTAAAAGACAAAATAATTTAGTTCCATTAGTTCACGCTCTAAAAGATTTCGAAAATATATATAAGGAATTCACTTCGCTATTGTTGTCGTCCTTTTTCCATAAAGTAGATTGCATTACTGTTATTTTTAAAATCCCTATGTACTCCATTTTATTATAAACATTTTTTCTAAGTACGTATTAGAATAAAATTGTATGTATTTATTATCCTTCTTAGGTTTTATATCTTAAAAATCGCAAAGTTTTTAAGAACATTTTGTATAATTCTCTAGTTTAAGTTAAATTGTAAATATCGTTATAAGACTGAAGATCCACTTTAATAATAGGTGCTCGGCATGTTTACTTTTCAAATGTTTTATTTACTTCCTTTCCTTTTGTAAAAATTCTAGTCTTATGTATGACAAAAGTTCAGTAGATACTGTCGTAAAATATATATTTCTTTATATGAGCTCTTTGTACACTTGGTAAATAAATATATGATTATAAAGTGTTAATTATTTTATTTCTCAGCATTGTATGCATTCATATTTTAACCGGAGGAAAAAATAAGGTCTGTTTAATATTGATTAATTACACACAGGATATAAAATTAACCGTTCTAAATATCTACTACTACTGACATACATACATACTGTACGACTATTATAGTTGCCTGGTGGCAGGACCGCACTGACCCCCCACAGCGCCTGTGTGCGAAAACTATGAAGCGCCTCTTTTTTCCCGAAGCTGCATGTTTCAACTAATTTTTTATTATTATTTGTTAATTTTGACCGAAATAAATGGTCTCCAGTTATATATACTTAGGTAATATTTTGCTAAATAGTTAGTACTTAGTAGCCAGTTTGATTCCGCTTGCCAATTACTGCAAAAATCCACTACAAAGAATAATTATGTTGTTGTGTAAGTATAACAGAAATAATTTCGACGGCGGCGCCCCTGTTGTCTTGGCGCCTGTGTGCGCCGTACACTTCGCACATAGGGGCGGCGCGCCCCTGACCTGGTGGTACGCATTATTGTCTCGAAATGAGTTTAATAATAATATCTATCATAGGTTTAAGTCGTGGCTGCGTAATGGCCGCGTCCCAAATTCAAAGTGCGCGTGCGTAAGTTAGGCGGTTTTCTGACCTAATATGCATATTGTTAAAATTACCACATGCTAACAATGGTGGAAGAAAACAACGTGAAACCTGCACGTCGAGATAACCGATATGACAAATCCCGCCTTGGTCAAATATGGCGCGTATACTGTCCGATCCCCTAGTGGGAGGCCCAAGCCCAGCAATGGAACATTTATGGGCTGTCTTATCTATCATACGACGATTTTAGTTTTAAATCCAGTTACCAATCTTTAGAAATTTATAATTCACAGTGTGATGAAATTTAGTTTTTGAGTTCTTATGCTCTGCTGACACTCCCATAACTGTTAGATTTCGTGATGTTCTTGGAAAAATATTCCTTAGTAACGTAAGTTTTTTTTTGTGAGACCATAACTGTGAAGAAGGATTTTCAAAACGGAATTACAAGGTTACGGGATATCGAGGTAATTAAAGTGTTTAAGAAAACAACTGGTTCACAATATATTTGACGCTTTATTTAGCTCAAGGGTGACAGTTTTAATCCGCAATGTCATTGAAAATAATAAAACAAACGATTCAACAAAATCATGACTCAAGGTAACAGCACATAGTTTTAACAAAATTAAAACTATCAATAAAATTACAATTTATATATAACAAGGCATACACGGAAACGAAAGGTCTCTTAACGGGAAACCGTGTTAATTAAAAATATTTCTTCCGAGTGTTATTCATCCGAGATTAAATATATTTATATCGATATCATTCAAAAAATATAACATTATTATATAATGCAATATGAACATTATTATTTATCAAATAATATTTAATTTCGAACGAATACAACAAAAAATATTGTCACCCAAAAAAATGTGCGGTGCATACTAATAATAACATTGTAGTATGTTTGGCATATTGTTAACGTTAATATAATATTATTATGTCGATTCAATCCGATTGCGCACGAACGCGCCTTCATACAATAAATTCTATAAGTTATATTTATATAAACTACATCAGCTAATTTATATAAGTCATTTCTCAGTTAAATCACTCCATTGTAGACGGTAAATGCCATTTAGGAATTGAATATTCTTTCAAGTTTAAATACTTTACAATAAATTCTCTTATAACATACTTTGACACCTTCATTGCCTTGCAGTTCTTCATTACTATATCAATAGCAAAACCCATCTTCGTCCATTACTAACGATACGATTAACTAGATACTTAACTATACAGCGATAAAGACACGTAAAAACAGTGTTTATATAATTCTAAAACTTCATTAGAAAAATCTCTTAAAATATATATTATATTCCAATTTATGTATATCTCAATTTTTAAAACGATCCCCGATGAATCAGGACATAAATATATGTGTTTTGATATATTAATTGTTTCTCACGCTATATAAATATAACATCTCTTATATATCTAAATAGGAAGAACATTAAACGATGTCTAAAGAGAACAAAATAATTGCACACACATATATAAATACCAGACAGTAATAAATATTGATATATTTTATAATCGAAATTATGTAAATGTGTATATTTTTAACAATTAGACAGTTTAAAATTGGCTAGTTAAATTATGCTAGGAGACTGATTAACAGCACATAATTTCTCATTGTAAAAAAGAAAGTTTGTACAATTGTTAGAAAGAAATGTATATTGTAAATATATCTATGTTTAGAATAATAAGTACTAGAGCTCACTTTAAGTCACTCATATTCTTATGAAGAAAATTACAATGGAATGTATAGTATATCAATAGAATGTTAGAAAAATATTGAGTTTAGTATAATAAAGTGAATGCAGTTGAATAGCGACCGCGGTCGCTGACGGCAGAGCGAATCATTGGCAAGATCAGAAGGAAAACACATCACAACATGTTCTGACCATACAGGAGATTCTCTGCATTATAATCTAGTTACGAGTCCACCCTAGCACACTAAATTAAAAAAGTGACAGCAGTAACAATTCACGAAAACATCTAAAATAACACATGTAAAACTTTGATTAAAACCGTTGGTTGCAGTTAGAAAATTAGAACTAAGAAAAGTATGAAGAAAGGTTTCAAAAAATTGTGTACTATATACTTACGTATGAGCATTTTAGAATTGACAGATGAAAATTAATTTATTTGAATAGGGAATATATCCTTTATTCATAATAATAACAAGAGGTTTATCACTTCGTAAATATTCAGAATAAGAGGGTAGGTTTGTATATATTTCAAGATTACTGCAGTATAACATTTGTGATGGAGTGGACTCCTAATTCAGATAGCGTCAGTAATTATTTTTAAAACACTGCCAAATAAAAATTAGTACGTTTAGAGTTTGAACATTTAGCTATTTTTTTTCGTTGAAGGCATGCCCTTATTTTGTACTTGTCGATCCATAGAGCGCAGCATGAACTCAGATTAATACAGCTAATCTTTCTATACTGATGCCACGACGAGGCCCGTTTATGGTTCTACGAGAGACTAGACATAACCGAAAACACTTGTCACAAGAATCGGTCTTTATATAGGTCCTCTATTAGATACATAAATCTAAGTTTTATCTTAAATACAAGGTAAAATCTCTAGGACGATACACATTTCGCCATAAATGCAAATTCATGGAATTCAATAAATTCGGTAAGACGCAAAATTGTCGTCTTACATTATTATGCTACAAGATTCCCGACAAAACACTGCGCAACATTAACAAGTCATTATGCCTTGTGCACAGCCGACGCGACGCCCTATTGTGGAAGTGGCATTATTTATAAGAGCTAGCGGTTGTTCTGAAGAGCTTGGTTATAATAAAGGTGTAATGTATTGGTATTAGTTATAAAACAAGATAATAGGTAATTAAGTAGATGTACTCTCATACTTTCACAAAAAGTCTCGATCACCGTTAAACTGCCTGGTAGCCTATAAATATCAGAACCCCTCGACTCTCGTTATAAGTCTGTATATAGTACTATTAAAGAGTTACAAATGACCTCAATGTTTGTCCCCATGTAGGGTATAAGCATTCTCAACTCAAGACAAAACATTTAAAAGCTATAAAATCTGTAGCTAAGATAGAAACAAAACAAAATGGCATATAACTCAAAAAGACAGGCACAAATTTTTAATGAATTTATTGATTTCGGATTGATAATTCATTAGTAGATTTCTAGCCTTATTTATTATTATAAATAACTTATTAGTTATTTTGACCGCTAGCTCCTAGTCTATACAGACCGTGTAATACCGTAGTGGATGTCAAATAATTAGGCCGAACGATACATACAATCACATGCTGCACACAATGTTAGGTATCGTTTACATTTATTACGAAGAACATAGCCGAGAACGGATAGGCCGCCTCGAAAACATAGCGACACACTAGTGACAGTCTATGCTTTGGGTAACAATTAAAATCCTTAACCTAATTGCACATTTTAATGTAAACACGCATAAAATAGAACTTACAAATTATGTATCGCCGTCCCGGCATTTTTTAATATATTACGAGATTTCTAAAACACGCGTAAATAACTATAGTGTCTTACCTAAGAGCCCAGTACTAATCCCTGTCGTCGAGACATCCACCGCTCGCAGGTCTCGATTCGCGAAAACTTCGTATAATATCGGGCGCATAACATGAACAAAGATGGCCGACCTCTCCGCATTTTTCACACGATCACAACTAACTTCACTTCCCACTCGCATCTAACTTCGTGTTCAAGTTATACGACGAGAGTTATACAGTCGTCAAAATAAATATCTAGTGTGGCACTTGACAGTTTGTATACCTATTAACGTAATGTAGGTATAACGAATCCAGCACCACAGAATACCTATTAACTAACAATTATAGTGAGCAACCATTCGAACGCTTCCCTTTTTTATAATCCGGCGCGTTTAGCAATGTAAATATATCCAAAATATACATCGGTGAAATATACACCCCGAATCGGGTAGCGTTATCGTCAGATATCTACAGAGCTACGGGAGCCATCGTCTAATTCCCGTAGCTCCGTGCCAGTGTTTGCTGCGCAAGAGTCAATGTCATATATTCCTTGGGTTAAACTTCATTACAGATCATTTTCACACTATATGACGTTAATTAATTTTTCAAATATTGTGGTTACCTTGTTGCAATATAATAACTAAGGCGTGAAGTATCAAGCTTGGAAACTTCAATATCTTTTGACTTAATATATTTAGAACTTTTTATAATTAGTAATCAGTTTACTTAAAATGGACGCTATGCATTTATAGTACGGAAATACCAAGAAACGTATTATTAATTACTTGAAACCAATTGCAAATTGTTATTATTAATTTAATTTTATCTGGTGATGGCTTGAAAAAAATGCCTTTTATATTGTAGTTTACGCGATTTAGTATGAAAATTGACTGTAAAATTACATCTTAAATTATTATTAATCATGTTTGTACATTGAAAAACCATGTGCAAACCAAATAAACGATCCTTGAATAGAATCCTATCTGTAAAAATAATTTTTTTATAGGTATAATAACATTACCCCAATGTGGTTCTATTCACATAGAACAAAAAAATAATTTACGAAAACCTTACGTGATTGTGACCCCAGGTGCGATCACGGCCCATCAGAATAGACAGTAATACTATTGGTTCTAGTCCTTTGGGTCGTCGATTACGTGGACGAAACCGGCAGCAAACAGAAATCATGATACCTGGTGACGTCGATACTCATATGTATGCTCGTGCTCTTTACCGTTCATTCATTGAACGAATGAATGAATGAACGAGTGCGATCCACGGAGCGCGGCATATTAGCGGGCGGTATGACGTCACGCGTGCTTTTCTGGTGATGACGTCACTTGCGGGCGCTGCGCGCGACGATGGCCTGCAGTGACGCCACTTGGCTCAAAAGGTTTGCGTTCTTCTGTTCCAGAGTTTCCACCCTCTTCCTGTAGTCTGTGTTCTCCGATATCAAGATTTCCACCTTCCTTTCCAGTTGGTCCATATACTCTTTCTTCTTGCGTCGGCTTTCTTGTGCTGAAATCTAAAAAACGAAAATTGTTTTCAAATACATAATAATGCAATCTTACACGAGATAATACAAAATAATTAAATATCAAGAAATCATAAGGTTTATCTGTAAAGAGTTCCTTCAAAGAAATTGTAAAAAATGTACCTTATTTTTAATTTTCCTCCTGATCTTTTTGAGTGATTTCTCTTCAGCCTTGGTGAGGGGTAAGCGCGTGGGAACAGGGTATCCTTCGGCTAGGAGTGTACGTTTCTCTTCTTCTGTGAGCACTAATGTACCAGTCGACCCTTTCTGTAACATCAAAACAAAAATAAAACCTAAGTATTGTCCGCGCCAAACTTTACGGCCACTCCCAATTGGCTGCAAAGCATAAATCGTTTCATAAACCCTGCACAGTCATCTGATTCTATACAAGAGTGACCATAAAGTTGGCGCGGAATACACAAATATAAAATATGTCGTATAAGTTTTCACCACCTTTGCCTCTAGAGCCTTTAAGGCGTGTTCCTTTAGTGTTTAGTATCTCACAACGCCCAAAATGTTCCATCTGCAGTTCCACATTGCAACCATGGTCGTTATGGTCATGCAAAGTCGGCATGATTTTCGCTCACGCAGCGCTGCAACGCACCATGTAAAGAGGTGGGTCGAATAATCGTTCCACTTGAGTTTGTGATTGTGACGCCGGCAGGCAAGTGCAACGGGAATAATCGCGGTCGTGACCGTGGTCGCTGTGAATCTCCTGTGGAACTTAGCCTTAATGATATAACTTAAAATGCAGTCGCGTAATCTACAACTGCACTACAACAGAAGATTGTTAAAAGTTGTTAGGCCATCTCTTCCAAACCACTTCATCTACTTCTCTAAATAAAAAATAACTAAATATAAAGGCACCATTATGTAGTTTTCTTGAATATTAAAGCTTTCATTTATTAATTTGCTTAACATAATAAGTGAGAATGGTGTCGAAAACTATTTTTGTAGGATGATCGGCATTTTTAATCTTTTCCATTTGTTTTCTATCTATAATTAAAAATGCTTTGTAATTTTGATTTCGAGTTAGTTATATTGTGGCAAATTAAAAGTCATATTGTTTCTGGCTTCAAGGCCTTTTGATTCAGTCTTATCAGTAATTATATTGAATTGCAGTTATTAAAGCTTTATAGTTAGTCAGCCAGGCTGGCTAACTGAATTGTATCAGAACGAAAACTAGTCGATGTATTGATTTCCCGAACAAATGGTATGTAGCCTTAGCCCGGGTTGTCTGGAAGAGATCGCTCTAATGCCGCTAACTCATTCTGCGGCCCCCGGAATCCCCCACCTGACATACTATGCAGTTGTACACGACAATGAATTCGGATTGGCAACACTAGCATCCCATGGCACTTGGTGCTCTCTTTTTATACAGGGCACCCTGTATAAAGAAAGGTTGAGTATGGTGGTGGTGCTCAAAGCGATAAGGCTGCCCATTGTTCCTGCCTTTACTGTAAACTGCTTATTTTATGTATGTATGGTAAGCAACAAAGACTTTTATATTTATCTAATATGAGACTGACGAAGAGCGGCCAGGTTCAGTAATAACGTTTTCTAACCGGCTGACTGCTAATAAGCGGTGTGTTGATGGGCTGCCGAGAGTGGTGAGATACGTAGAGGTGTGTGCGGCGCGTGGGGGCTGCAGGGGGCGCCAGCGGAGTTGCGGAAGCCTCGTGCGCAGGAGACAGGGCCCCCTCGCTGTCCGACGACGAGAGAGAGGACGGCGGCGTCGGCGGCAGATTGAAGCCTGGAATTACAAATTGCCAGTTATAATTAACTTTTAGTAATTATTTAGTGAAAGACGTTGTTATGTTTTTGTCATCAGCGCTGATATTTTTTTAAGGACACCGTAGCTATTTTGCCAAAAATAGCTGGCGATTATATAAAGGTGCCGACCTTTATATAATCGCCATGTCAGTATTTTTCTTGATTTTGAACTACAGTCTGTCTTTACCCATCTCTACTATATTTTTTTAGAGTTCCATAGGCACTGACTAGTAATTCCTTAGACACAATGTATATTTTCAATGGTATAATGCTATGGTTACAGTGATGAAGTTTGGGGCCGATCTGAAGCATCAAAACCACAGAACCTAAATAATCGAAAGTTTGATTACCCTGCAATCAATCCCGTATCCTTGCGTGTCAGTGAAGAAGGGTAGCGAGTAAACGCCTTGCCTAGAGATGTACGTGATCAATAGACCACGAAAGCCACTATATAAACAAGGACTTTTCGGCAGAAAAACTGCGTAAGAAATGTATGCGGTTAGCCAAATAGAAGCATATTATAACTAGAACGAGACCGGAGTACCATATCTAAATACTGACCTACGGTGTTGAGAGACAAGACAGAGAGGTATAAAACATAAGAGAGAAAAAAATAGTAGAATTTGAAATTGTTTAGCTGGCCATATTGCTGGGGAGCTTCCTTACCTCTCCTCTCCTTAAAACAGTAAAATGACGCTAGGAAGCTGTGTAGAGTAGGTACGTAAATACTTATTTTTCATTTATATGTACCACTTCTGTCTTTCAAAAAATTACCTTTATCTAAACTTAGTAACAAGAATAAATACATTCCATATCCGTGCAGTAACAGGGAAAGAATACAATTCCCTCCAGCCAGACGGCCTGTCGTAAGAGGCGAAAAAACTACCCACAGCCAGGTAGTAGGGTATTTGCCTGTCTAGATGGATACCAACGCTGATCTAGAGAATTCCACCATAACAACCCTGAGTTGTGTTCCGGCGTTAGTGGCCAGATTCCAGTCTCCCTTTAGGTAAATGCAACACGTAGTAGCACTTTTGGTATGGTAACCGCTTTCCATCTGGTGGGCCGTCTGCTTGTCTAATGTAAAAGTTTTTTTTAGTAGTAAGAAATTTAGAAATAATTAGAACTAACCTGAAGTGCCTGAGCTAGAGGTAACTTTAATGGACAGTTTATTTGAATTGAGCGATGTAGCCAGTCTTGGCGCGGTGCTGAGCAACAACTGAGGCACACCGGCTGCACCGACTTTTTGTAGCACTGCCTGTGGCATGTGGATTGTACCCGTCTGAAACATTAACATATAACAGTGTAGCTCATATTATATCAACTGATAGTTTAGTATTCTTCAACTGTAGTAATAATATTTACCTACTACCCTCTAAGAATACTGAATGAAACCAACGGAAGACGTATAAATGATAACCCTTCGTAGAAAATTATAACTCGCAACAATTTATTTCCTTTTGTACGATTAAAATAAAAAGTTTTATTAGCGAAATTTCGCTTCGGTGAAAGCACCAGGAAGTACACTTAAATATTAATGCCTGCGATAGTGTAATAACATTTAAGTAATTATCAAATATTATAATAATAAATAATACGATGTGACTATTTGTACGGTTACTGGACGAATAAATTATATTTATTCGTACAGTTATTCAAATATTTTTTTAAAAATTAAGAATTAATTGGACGATTAGCTTGTTTTTTAATTAGGTTAGGTTAGGTTTTTTTTAATGACATGTTTTAAAGAGTTATTGAAAACATGAAAATAAAAATAAATAAATAAATTCTAAAATGAGGGTGGGGTATAGATACACGGCACATTTATTTATTATGAACAAATCGGAACATTTTTAATACAGGTTAGAATTTTTTATAACCACCCAAAATAACCGTAATAATAAAAGTACTCGTATTAATAGACTCAGCCATTCGTGGTGACTATTTGTACGGGTACTGGACGAATAAATTATATTTATTCGTACGGTAACCGTACGAATAGACTCAGACTAAATAATATCTATGTGTTTATAATAAAAGAAAAAGTTTTATGGTTTCGTACCGTGTGGTCAATAACGTAGTCGAGGTGCGTCAGTGGAGTGCCAGGGGTTGGTGAGGAGGGGCACGAGGACGCCGGTGACTCAGGCTCGGATTTAGGCTCAGATTTCACTTCCAGTGGGGGTGAATCGCTCGACCTTCGTCTACTGCTCCACGCGCTGGCTGGCATTGCTGGGTAACATTCGTCTTCCATGTCTGGAATTGAAAAATGACGTATATAGTATATATTTTAATTTACCAAGAAATATGTCGTCTTTTTTTAAAGTACTTATATGACATAAATGACAATCACATTGATTTTGCCATTTTCGTTTTGACTTAACTGTCGCAAATGTCATGATCATGTTTTGACAGCAATGACAGTATGGAGTTGTGAGCACTGAGTACAGTGTGATTAAAAAAATAATATTTGTTTTAAGGACTGTACAGCAATTCCAAGACAAGTTTTATTTGATACATTCATCACATTACTTTTTGGAAGCCGACAACCAAAGAAGGATAATGAATTTTATATCCAATACACTTATCAAAATTGGATTGGTGGATATCACACAATCAGTAATACAATTTTTAGAATTTTTGATTGTCTATCTGTCTGTCTATTAAAGCAATACGTGAGAATTTTCCTTCACACACTTTTTTCAACACTATCCAAGTTCCACACCATTTTTAGTTGAAATTAATTGATTATTACACGCTTGTTGTTTTAAACATATTGTTGGTTTGTGTCACATTTATTTGGTGATTTGTTGTGCTGAGGGACACCACGTCCCTTAGTTTACTTGTAATATATTATTAAGTCTATCTTATTCTAATGTGTAGTGTCTCTGTTACAGTTTATTTTGACCACACCACAATAATTATTAGTTACGGAAATATGTGGGCAGGTTTTTTGGGCCATGTTTTTTAGAACACGTTTTTCATCCGCAAACAATCAGCAATTAAAAATAAGTGCACTTGTAAGGCCCTTAAGTTTAGATCCTTTGGTATATAAGACTCATAAATGTTTATTATAATAATTGCCTAGTCTGTTGTTGGGTTTGTTAATTTACTATTCTTAAAATATCGCCAGTGTATAAATTTCGCCCTACATTTTATGACTCTAAAGGGTTTAAATGAGAGTTACAAGAGAATAATAATAATAGAGCCGGGCAAATTAATACTGAATGGTTTTGTTAAGAATATTTTGAACGAATTAAAAACCTTAAGTTTCTATTCAATTGTTGACAAATTTGGTGTAAAAACATACATACAATACATGCATATGAGTATTTGGCGGAGACGCAAGATTTAGTAACTCATTGCTAAAACTATTAATATAAAACGACCTGCGTACCTATTGAAATAGTAATAAAAGCCATTACGCAGTAAAACAATACAAACAGTTCTAAACTTAAGCAAAGTTTGATTTGTATGATATCCTTTTCAGCTTGGGAAATTATATTCAAAACAAAAGGCGAAAACCCCTCGAGTTAATGTAAAACTTTGACTTAGCTGAAATATAATACAGAACGGTGAACTTATTTTGTTGTTACACCATGTTTCCAGAACAATGCATTTCAGTATTAAAAGAAAAATATCTCGTTTTACGGAGACCGGCTAATTATGTGTACCGATCGAAGGGGAAGACCCAAGAAATGTTGGCTTGACATTGTGAAGGATGGCATGCGTAACAATGGTCTCATAATGGGGGATGCAGAAGACAACGCGAAGTGTAGTAAGAAAAGTAGAAAAGCGGACGCTCCGAACGCAACCGGGAAGGTCTTAGATTAATAAAGTTTCGAGTACAGTTAAATTGATTGAATAATTTAAACATCATTATAGAAATAGCATGTTAAAGTTATTATAGTCAAGGGAGTGCACATACTCTACAATATGATACGACATGAGGAACAAATATATGAAAATGAAATTGTATATATTTATTTTAAAATAAAATGATTAAGTCATGAATGGATCGCCCCTTCCAGAGTAATTTTAGTTACCATTAAAGGAGGAGAAGATGCGCAACAAACTCCTTTACTTCATTATTATTATGACGAAATCACAAGGGTTCCATTTTTACAGAAATGTCTGTGAAATTATTAAAACATGCATGACAGGAAACCCTAAATCGACTGGTATGTTTTCAAATACACATTGCAGGATGACATCATCTATTATGGTAATGCGATCATTGCTCTCATAAGATGTCATCTCTATCTTGCTTGCTTGTTGTTATGAATCGAGTGACGATTTATATCACAATGCTCATTGCTTTATAAATATAAAAAATGCGCCAAGTGCATTGCAATTCACTTATCAAGAAGGCTTCCGTGAAGGTAATTAATATTGCTGGTTAACTATCGACCCTAACAAGCCTGTAGTCATAAAGCCTTATTTGTTAAAAAGTACTCAAACTACTGTTTAAATGATTCTTTCTTGGAACATTGATAAACACACGCATACACACTTCTTACTACATTCAAAGTAACTATTAGCATGAATATTTTAACAAATCTGATACTGCACTTGTTTAGTCATCCGAGACTATTACATTTTTGTTAAATAACATTTCTCAAGCTGTAAGGCTACTTAATATTAATTAAGTTAATGAGATACTCAGATGTAACACAGTGATGATAGATATCGGAGTGAAACTATACAGGTTCCAATCTATCGTATTTAGTAGTAGACCCGGGCATATCGTGTTCGCCTGGGCTAAAGGAGAGAAAAGAAATCTATCGTATTGGAGTCCTAAAAGCAAAGCATTACAAGGATTCGTCGCTAATAGAAGTTTTTGATATTTTGATAGTATAGAAAAGTGTAGTTGATCATCTTATTCTTGTACTTTTACGAGATTTTAAAGACTTTTCTACAAGTGGGGATCCAGCTAAAAATCAGTGCTGTCCTTATTATTTAAAGTGGGTTTTAAATTATATATTATGATTAAAACCCCAGCTAAATTGGCATCGTTACTACTTACTTAATACATATATAGCTTCTTTATAAAATGGCAATATTTTATTTCATAAAATATACTTTTTCAATATGTTGTGTAGTAATTTAAGATATTGATGCCAGAATATTAGTAATCTTAGTGACTATTGAAAGTGTAATATGTATATTTCTTTTTAATCTTTAAAATGTTTCTTATGTTTCTTATGTTTAGATTTTTATGTTTCTTCAAAGACTTATTAAAATCAAAGAAGAAATATGAAAACTCGATTCAAATTAGAAACAAACTTGTGAAAATGAGAAATGACCATTTACATAGTAGCTGAAAACCAATTAAAACAAATAGTTAAACATCCGAGAGCGAACACGTGTTCGACCGGTGATAGTTAACTCGTTAACTTCGGTCAATCCGTGACCTCATACAACATCTTGACATTTCCAGTTTAGGGGCATCGCACACCGACCTTCGTGGCTGTGGAAGTGGGGAGTAACTCGCACCAATTTTGTGAAATCGCGATTTTGGAAAGTTTCGATGACTGATTTTACTGTTGAGTGATAGAAACGGAATTTCCCAGTGTTAATTGGAGTGGCATGTACCTATAGTTGCTAATGTAGGCTTTTCCACAGATGCTGATGTAGGTATTTTCTATTGACAACTTATTTTCTAATTTAGTATGAATAACGTCATTATTGTCATTTGCAGTTAGTATTTATAAAAAATATAGAGCTTATGAATTTAAATTCAATCATTTGAATCTGAGTAAGAACATTTTATGAATGAAGAATTCTATACGCTGCAAGTTAAAATGAAATCTAGTATCGAATTTATGTTTACCATTCCACAATGTGACGCCTTAATGCTGTTTTAAGGGGAAGAGAAGGCAAAGGCACTCTATAAAGTGGAAAGTTATATAAACAGAAAACTATAGAATGTATTGATGCTAGTTAGAAATTTCGAAAAAGAAAACGCACGTAGAAAGTCTATCTATCTATCTAGCCGGTAATATACAACAAATTACAGAATATTGTATATAACAGTAAATAAAAAGCATAAATAAGATATGGAGGTGTGTGGTGTGTATAGAACCTAATAAATTTATAAAATATATATTTACTACCGACATTAAATAGTTGGGAAAAGGCCAAATAAAAAAATAATTAAGTGCTTGTATCGGGAATTAGTTACATTCGACGTTAGATTTTATAGCCGCTTTTATTTAGCAGGTTTGTCATACAAGATCAGTTTTTGTGCTCCCTTCGGCAATTAATTTTGAGACTGTATTAGTTTAGGACAGCCTACACCTGCCTGCCAATTTTTTGTTAGACAAAACTCCGTCGCAATTAGTTGGAAGTGTGCGTTGTACCGAAGCCATTGAGAGCCCATCGCGGTCGAGGTGCGTTAACCTGCCGGCAGATACCTTTCACCAAAATCAGTTGCAAATTGGTCGGCATCAAGTGACGGCCGTGATTTTTTAATGATAGTGCCGTAACGGGATTCTGTCGTAGTTGACTTACGTCATCACTTTTAGAATCTTGGGTAGGGCTCGCGAACCTTCTAGTTTCCTTGATTCTGTATTTTACTATACATAGACCTATATGATTCCTTTCACATGCTGCAATCTTAGCACAAGTCCGTATCGTTTCATCCAATTTCATTAATCATTTACTGTTTATACGTGTTTGTGTAGTTCTAATAAACTCTATAATAATTCCAACGGCATTTAAACTGGACAGAAGATGTATTTGATACACCGTTACACAATGCAGTGTATCGCATAAATAGAAATAAACTTAGGGACGCAAATTTTAAAATATGGTAATGACGTTTCTTGATAACTGTTTATTTAGATATATCTGAGGAGATATTTGTTTTTAAAGACTCATAAGTATCCCCCTTTCTAACTTTGAACTAAGAAGTCGCAAATACACCTGATAAAGCTTAGAACATACTTCTAATATAAATTAGTTTAAATAAGATGCGTTGAGTAGTTTTTGAGATATAAGGTATTCTTAACGTAGGATTTAGGTTTACGTTGCGAAATGACAAAAACAGTTAATTGTTACCATCTCTACCAAACAAGCAAAGCTGCTGTGTTCGGATTGTACGAATTACACCGATAATTAGTTTAAATAAGATGCGTTGAGTAGTTTTTGAGATATAAGGTATTCTTAACGTAGGATTTAGGTTTACGTTGCGAAATGACAAAAACAGTTAATTGTTACCACCTCTACCAAACAAGCAAAGCTGCTGTGTTCGGATTGTACGAATTACACCGATTTCAAATTATCCTCGAAGCTTTAGTGTCATACCTATTAGTAATTCTGCACGAAATTCACTTTAGTTTCGCTAAATGACTCATAATTACAATAATGGTAGACCCTGCTGATTTAAATGTCAAGTCGTACTATTAATTTCACTTACCTTCAACTTCTTGATTGCAGTATAATCGATATACACACCTTATCTTTCTAATGCGCGTGCTTGATAAAGTAACTTTGTGGTTATCAAACGATGTGTGACTATGTGCCGCGGCCGCAGATAATAATTTACCGGAATATTTACTTTATCTTATCTTAAATCTTTCGTTATTTTCGTACTTTGTTCTTGTAATATATATTATGTTTCTGTAAGTCGGGGTACTAATTTTAAGCTTTTATTCGAGTCAACAACATCTTTAACTTTCAATAAAATTAAAAATGACTCGAAATTTTAAAGGTTAATTTGGACTCATAACAACTTGGACGTAAAGAACACAAAATGTATGCAGCCCGGGCATAGAAAATACAGAAACATTTAAAATTGATTAAACTAAAACAAATTTTTAAACACGTTTACAGGTGAAAAATATTAAATATCTACAAATATATTAAATGACCACAAAGAATATAATTTTTAAGATAATGGATTTAGATAGATAGATAACACTTTATTGCACACCAAAATATACAATTACAAAAACAGTCCGTGTTTACAATATTTTCCAGGCAATACAACAGGCGGCCTTATCGCTCAAAGCGATCTCTTCCAGGCAACCTAAATAACAGAGATTGAATCAGGCGAAATAGGTGGTGCAGGAAAAAGACAATAGATACACAATACACAAATACTCAAACTAATTTAAGAAATAAATATACAAATACATACATATATACATAGACATTTATTTATTATAATAACTTATGTGTTATTATAATAAATAAATGTCTATGTATATATGTAACTTATGTGTATATATGTAACTTATGTATATATGAATACAATAACACATAAGTTATTATAATAAATAAATGTCTTAGCATGATTATATTCCGTAAATCAGAAATAGCTATTTATGGACAAATAGTGTTTTCTAAGTAAATTTCTAAATATAGGTAAGGATTTACTTATGCAACGTAACCATTCTCACTTTATTTGTCGATATTTCAATGCATACTATTATTAGTATATTTGCATGTATGCAAACTGGTAGACCGTCAAATTATGCCAATACATAAACATACATTTTGTTTGGTTATATTGGATATAATAATACGGTAAATAACGTTATTTGTGTGAGCAGAGTTGAGTAATCAACGAATTTTATTTAATTTATAAACGAATAAATTAAATAAAGTGTCAAGACAACACCATTGCAGAAGAATACTAGAAGTAAGAATCCTAGTATTTTATTTACGACTTCGATAGTGAGTTCTCCACTTCGTTCGCTAGATGTCGTTAGTATTGATTAATCCTAACCTTTTTTTTTTTTTTTTTTACATGGGAAATGCGTTGCCGCACCGTCAGCCGCGGGGATCATGCGCGGCCGTGTGTGGGGCTCCCCGACGCCGGTTCAATACGATCGGCTGCCGGTATACCCACTAAAACCCCATGGGAGCCTTCCTTCCGCCTAGCGCCGGGGTCGCGGTACATGCGTGAGCTTAACCCGCAACCCCGGCAGCGGCCGGCCGCCTCGTAAACAGAGGCGGCCTCTCCTGTGTGCGGGCCGGGGAACGACGTTTCCCCGGCCCTGAGAGGGACGCGCGGCTGCCTCTCGCGCCCTCTCGCGGCATTAGTGCGGGCGGAGGTCTATGTGGATCCCACAGACCTCGACGCCCGCTGCCGCCGGGAGGGGGAGGCTGCGAGGATTACTCCTGCGCCATCACCCCTCCCTCTCCTTTCTCCCCCTCCGCCGCCTCGCGCTCTCAGCAGCGTCAGCGGCGGGGGGGGGGGGGGGGCTTCGCGATGGGGGGAGGGGGAGGCTGCGAAGGATTGCTCCTGCGCCAACACCCCTCCCCCTCTCCTTCCACCCCGCCCCCCCGCCGCCTCGCGCACTCAGCAGCGTCAGCGGCGGGGGGGCCTCGCGATAGGGGGAGGGGAGGCTGCGAAGGATTGCTCCTGCGCCAACACCCCTCCCCCTCTCCTTCCTCCCTTTTCCCCGCCGCTCGCGCACACAGCAGCGTCGGCGGACGGAGCGGGGAGGGTAGGTCGCCGGTCAGGCCGGCGGTGGTGGGTGGACATCACCACCGCCGTCCTCGACGGCCAGCGGAGAAAACTCGACGCTGGCGGTCGCAACGGAAGGGATGGGTGTTTGGGAGGAGGTTTGGGAAGGAAGGGAAGGCATTGGATTGGAGGCGGAGAGGTGGGACACCACTGTCACGGAGTGAAAGGGGATGTGACAGTGGCGGCTCGGGCCCGGGGACGCGTCCCTCGTACCGCTTCCTGACGGAGTAGAGTCCAGGGCGGCACCCCTGGGGAGATTAATCCTAACCTTATTTATGTACATTATTTGACATTTATTAATTTAGTTCTGAAACTTCAATAAAATGTGTAATTTAAATTTGGTTTAAAAATCTGTATTTTATTTTATTGCAGGAGTTCAGCAGACGGCCCACTTGATGGAAAGCGTTACCATCGCGTATGGACATTTGCAACACCAAAGGTGCTACAAATGCGCTGCTGCTTTTTTGAGCTACACTGAAACGTGGGCACTAATGCCGGTACACAACTTAAGGTTGTTATGGCGACAGACCCTAGACCAAGGGTGGTAGTCATCCAGTCAGACAAATACCCTAACACCTGGCTGTGGGTTGTTTTGTCGCCTCTTTCGACACGCCGCCCGGCCGCAGGAAATTGTACCCTTCTCCGTTCCTGCACGGATGTAAAACTGCTTGAAAACGTCAGTTGAAAGATGTAATATTTTTTGCATCAAAAATAGACAGAAATATACATAATTTCTGGCGGTTCTGTAGATTAAGGTTTATTTTAAGTTACGTTTTAAACTGAGTGACTGTCATTCCTATAGTCCATTTCAAATAGTACGGTATGGGAGAAATTACGTACATAAAGAAATAAACATCGTGATTCTAAGCGTAATATTATTATTAAATATAAATAGGATTAAATATGTTTTTACAGAATTAAAATTGTTATTTATTTAGTAGGAAAGCTTACGATAACGCTCCAAGTTAGTCTTATGGACTTGTTACTCATACCGTCATAAAAACAAAGACAACTAATGTGCTAAGGTCTTGTACCTTAGTTAATAAAATTATAAATAAAATAAAGTTTCAATATTTGTGGAATCATAAAACTTTAAAATCAATCTTTTTTATGGCTATTTCTTAATAACAGCTCAACCATTTGCAAGTCCTGCAAAGGTTAATTGTAAAGATCTTTTAATACTGTAAATGTATAGGTATATTGTTTCTTTTAAATTACTGATTTTTATTGCTGAATCTCGAATGAATTGTTTTTTAAAATTCTAAATTTATATGTTTAGAATTTGAAAAATCTGCCGATTTTTTCTGTTTTTATTTGATGCGAAATGTACTTTAATACATTTATTTTTGAAGAATAAAATATTTTGCAATGAGTCTCTAGAGGTCTAATAAACGACATTTATCTCGAGTAACTCAAAATAATTGTGATATTTTAATGTTATATTTTATGTATAGAATCGAAGAATATATCATTTTTTTTGTTCAGCCACAAAGAATTCACACTATTTTTTTATCAATGTGAAAAGCCTTCGGAACTTTGCATATCTGTTCGATTCTTACTCAATGCTTTAGGTATTATATTATAATTTACATGAAATCTGCTACTTTTGTATGAGATTTTGATGATGGAAATGATTTTAGAATACCTTTTGTCATAGAAAATAAGACAGTATTTTCCAGAAATGGATATTAAGTACAAGTTGAATTTATAATATTATCTGCTAATAACCTATAACGGTATATGCCAAATGCGTGAGCGTATGCAAATGAAATATATTATTCTATCATATAAACATTTTGGTCATATGTGTTAAGGTTCATCTGCATAGTCGTTTGGGATGAATGACTCGCTAAAAGCAAAGAATTGCCTAAGTTATATTGGAAAGGTTCTAGCCTGACAATTAGCTTCTCAGCATAAGATACCAAAGAATTTTGGATAATTTTTAAAGGAAATTTTTTAAACGAAAATCTCATTAGAATTACTTCATATGGTTTTGATGCAAATCGAAAACAAATAGTTAAATCGACAAGAATAAAAATCTAAATGCTTTTTGCAAAAGTAAAGTTTTTAATCATACATTATATTATACCTACAAGACGGTATTATCAGCAAATAAGGACAAGTTATTTGCTATGGTGCTACATAAGTATGATTATTTTGTACAGCTGGTAGATCATCGCAATGCAGAGTATGGCGTCATGATAATGGCAAATATGCAAGTTACATCATTAAACCTAAATAACATAACATGTGTTGTTATGTTTTATAAAGCGTAGCATAATAACAATCCTTCTGTATTAATTTTATATTAGAAAATGCTACACAACATCAAGAACATTAATAGAATAGAATGGAATAGAAAACACTTTATTGTTCACCAAATAAACAATTACAGAATAAATAAATACAATAATTTAACAGCAAAACAAAAGGCGGCCTTATCGCTCAAAGCGATCTCTTGCAGGCAACCTGACTGAGAGGCACTTTTAACAACTTATTTCCAGGTATAATGAAATTAAAAAGAAGTTAATATACATTAATATACAAGCACAATGTGTGGTCTCATCACCCATGGCCATGGTATTATGTAACTACTACAACACACATTATATATACATTTTATATTATATAGATACAAAAGAAAACAATTTTACTAAGATACTTACTTACCTTACCTACAGAAGACGGTGACCTAGGCTCAGTACTTATAGTCTTATGGGATTATGGGTAGATTACAACTAAGTTTTCTCTAATGTATTAGCTAACGATACTTTCTTTTAATAAATTATTGTAATTATATGACATTTCATAAGTTTTTATTATTTCCTATGAAGTATAAGTAGAATATTATAGTGTTTTAGTTGATACATATATTCGATTATGCCAAGTGTAAACTTTTATTTCTCGTTTATATGATGTCCACTTCAACAGCAGTGTGCCGGAAAGAGATAAAGAATGTATGTAGCCCAAAATCTAATATTGCTGCACGTTTCCCTCGCCAGTTTTTTGCTTACTGACGTAGTAGTAGGCATAGTATAAACAAAGCATGAGAAGATCAACTGCATCCCACGACTGATTAGTGTGCCCTGTGTTAGTGAGAATTTCGTTTCAATTGCTCTTCAGACTTCATTACCCGCAGTAAGCGAAGTATTTATAAGTGTGGTAGGCGAATTTAGCATATGGATAATCTACTTCACTTCGAAGCTATGACTAGATTTAAGACGATACTTTACAAAAAAATTGCTCACCTATAATATTATAAAAATCTAAAGATGCCGTGTCTGTACATTAAATTTATTTAAAAAGACAACTGGAATAGACTACAAGTAACTAGAAATGTTGGACAACAAGATGAGTTTTTTCTTTGTTGTTCGTTTATTGCTTCTTTTTTTCGGGACCCACGTAAAAACTACGGAGCCGATTTCGATGCGGTTTTCGGTGATCGACGACTTATTCTTAGAATTAAAATTTGCGCTACCTTTCATACTGAGAATGATTTAAAATGGCCGATAAAAATGATCGATAGCCAGTGTAAACATGTAGTATTTTTTATCCCGGGAATTTCATGTCAAGCGTGGAAGAAGTCGCGAGCATATTCTAGAACAATACTAATAAAAATAAAATAAAAACGCTGGCCCACAAAAAATTAAAAGTGAACGATAGCTGTGTAGAAAATTTATGATATTTTTATTCTGGGATCCCGCGGGAATTTTCCCGGGAGCAGTTCGAAGTTATTCGGGTGTATTTAAATAGTTTACTATGACACAGTTTTCACTACAACGATAGCTTTTATTATTTAAAAAAAAATATATATATATAATATAAAGTTTAAATTAAATTATTTTATTTTGTAAGATTATAATAATTATAAGATATAAAAGTTAAAATATTTTAAATGTACAGCATGGTATTTTTGAATTTGTAAGATTATAAATAGATAACGCCTAATTATAAAGTTATAATTATGATTATCGCATGGCATCAGTTAGGTTTTGAATATTAGATACTATAGATATATATTGATAACTCTTGACATTAAAAGGTCTTAAAATAGTACAAATAAATAAATACAATGTTAATAACATCGTATTTACTCGTAGCGCAACCAGTGCAGTAGGTTTATAGGGCATTGCATGTTGCTTATATGCAAAATATGTGTTTATTTTTTCCATTATGCGATTTATGCTCGTATAATTTTTGTCGATATATGTTTCAACAATATTACGATAACTATGCTAAGAAAAAAATGGTATGTGAGTGCAGTTCACAAGGCGTAGAAGTGAAACAAACGTGACAAGGGGTTGGAGGAGGATATTTAATTTCGTAACGTCACATTTCATACTGTTACGAGGTACAGGGCTCGAATTAAAATGCCGTTGGAATTACTATAGAATTTATTAGAACTATACAAACACGTATAACACAGGTACAAATATAACTGGACGCAACCAGTACAAACTGCATAATTCAGTAACACGCGCAAAGCCCTTCACGATATAGCTTATCTAATGTACGTCTTGCTCGTATCGTAATCCTCTCTTGAGTGCCTCACCCCTCCGTTCGGACATTCCTTTTATCCTGTACAAATACAATATGTCTCGACGCAAAACAATAATTTCCAAGAATTAGTTCGACACACCTGTCCAATGACTGCCATGAAAGATTACAATAGACTGTTTTACAAATTAAACACAAAGTAAACAAAGAAGTCCAATGCGGGAAGTAATAAACTGTTCTTTATGGCAGGCAGGGGTGCATTTGCTTTTGTCGGCATGTAACAATGCATGATATCGTTACAATATAATTTAAGGTTGTGTTTTAACAAAAAAAAACATGTTTAACTGTTTGACAATTAAGTTACTTAGATCAAAGTTGTTTGATTTTCTATCGCGTCTCAGGAGGTTGTGTAGAGGTGTAGAACCTTTACACCGCAAGATAACATGTGCCCGCGGAACGTTAAATGAATTGATTTGAAAATTAGCAAACCTTTTCACACCGCGACTGTACAATAACCACATGTAAGTAAAATAGAGCTCCTGGCAAGGCCTGACCCGCGGGAATATTTTGATGTAAGAACATTATAATTATTTATAAAAGTAAATATTATAAACTAAAAATTAAATACATGATATTGAAATGCAAAATTTCGATGTTTTAAGTTATATATACATATTTTCTAATTAATATGTTACTTACGTATAATTGCGGTCAAATGCAAATAGATCGATAAAATATCAAGAGTTGCTTAATGATACTGGTTGAAATATGCTTAATGTTACGTGTTAGTAGTCATTTGTTGATGTACTAATGCTTACGTGGAATTACATATCATTTATATTACGTATCACAATATACGTACATACGTTAAAGGCGAAAGTAAGTATTTATTCAAATATGCCAATAAAAGATAAAGATAAATATGTATTCAACTTCATGGTCAACGACAATCTACAATGTCTTTAGATTCTTTTATTTACTCCAATATAAATATATTAATCAGATTCAAAAATAATCTACAACGATCAAAACAAATACATAAACGATTAATACAAGAAATCGGCCATCTGGTCACATAGACTTTTTATTCCTGTCACACGTATACCGCCCCTAATATTTATGTTTCGTGTCTCTGCTTCATTTGGGATTATGTGATTGTGACCAAATACGACTTGTTTATAGAGTTAATAAAAACGCTGTTAATGATTAACTACATACGCGGATATACAGTATACCCGCCACACTTGACACATCGGCTATTTCGGTGTGCAGTTCATGTTTTCTTTCACCAACAGCAGGCGGTATAATATAAAAATATTAACATTATTGGCAGCACCTAAAAACAATATATTTTGACTTTGTCACGTAAAAATATCTTGTTTACTAAGATGGTGTAAGTTTAAATAAATTTATTAAATATCTCTCGTGGTGCAATTTCTACCCTTCTCTTGCTAATTTTTCATCGGCCATGTCTCCCGATCACATGGTACTCTGATTTTGGAAAAAAAAATCGAATGTAAAGCGAAATAGGTGCCGTAGAAGCCTCAACATACACCTACAAAAAGGAGTAACAGCGAGCGTATCATATTTCTCCCGTTTGCTGCAATGAAAAACCCTTTAAGTTAAAAAGCTGCCTAAGCGGTGCATATTTTTCAGGCCATGATTCCAACCCTTGCCATTTCAGTTTCGGTTGCGAGTAATTTAACCACGATGCACCAGTTTTGAATATAATTTTAAATATTTATACGATTCCTAGTGTTGATGAAAGGCTTCAATGGATCTCAATGACATTACAAGGGTATTAAACCAGATATTTTATTTTTTGCCAAGGACTACGGAACGACTAGACCAAATACCTGTGACCTACAAGCGAAGGAAGGAACAACTAGGGCTTTAGGGGTATCTTCGATTTGGGTAATTCTCCAAAGCTGCTAGTGTCATTCCAACTTGGATCCCCACCGCGCTTCCCTAATAAGTCCTTAATTAAATTCCCCTGGTTGAATAAAAACGTGCTTATTTTAAATATATGCGTATATTTGAATTCGATATCTTGCAGGGCTCGGATGATATAAACACAATGTAAGTCTCGTGCAAATGATGTAGCGGGTATGGCTAGTTTAAAATAAAACAAACAGCAAATAGTGTTCAATAAATATTATACTTTATCTACATGTATTTCTGCAACAATCAATAATAATCTCAGTAAATATGAACAGTTATTACATACATTTCTAATCGATGACTCATCTTGCTTAGCTTACTTTTCATTCAACGACGGTAAAGGAAACGTGCTTAAAACTTTTCCTTGTTTATTTTATGGTTTTCAGGGTTCTTTCTCCATTTTTAATATTTTTTATTGCGTTACATCAGCAAATAGGCAGATGGACCACCTCATGGAAAGCGGTTACCATAACCTATGGACATTTGTAACACTAAAGTTGCTACTAATGTCCTGTTGCTCTCTAAAGGGAGACTGGAACCTGGCCACTAATGCTGGAATAGAACTCAAGGTTGTTATGGTGACATAAATATCCAGATGCCCTACCACCTAATTTGTCGCCTGTCACATCAGGCGGTCCGGCCGCAGGAAAAATATATTTTCTCCGTTCTTGCACGGATAAGATAATATGAAATTAGTATTTGGGAACGTCTTTATATTCATTTATCAATAGTTATTTTAAACGACTAAACAAAGTCGTTTTGTTTGTTTTTAGTCTTTCAACAGCCGATTTATACCAGAGTCGTAGTTTTGCCTACTTATATAATAGAAATCTGGCATGAAATTAATACAGTGACAGTTTTACAAACCTTTAGGTTATCCTTCACGCAGTTCAGACGCATGAATTTTTTGCATGTGTTGAAGTGTGGTAGTATACTTTGAAAAGGTTTAATAAAAAAAATTACCTATCGACCATTTTTTTCGCAAAACTTTTTAAGTGTCCCACGTTTGTGTAGTGAATGACCTGCTGCCATAATTATATAAGATAATTCTGAGCTATATTTTTTTAGTGTAATTTTGCCGGTATAATGTACAGAACCCGACTGATTCACAAATATTTCGCGGTGAAATTACCGACGATATTTACTTCACATACACCACAGCGAATTCCATCATAAGCGATAAGATTCCTAAAGCATTAAAATAGTTTTGTTTAAGTAACACGTTTTTATAGCTAACACTTATTGTTTCATTTCCATACGGAAGGTCGCGTGAGGTCGCTTCTAATGGCAGTGAATTATCGTTACGTAACACAAATAGAATACCACTACAGTACGAAAAACGTAACAAAGGGAGTAATTTACTACAGCAGTTATTTTTCACGCCACGTTAATATTTTCTTTTTTTTATTCAGTGTTTTGTCATGACTTGCGTAAGCGCAAGGTCACTGATATAGCCTCAATGGAATGAAATAATAAAAGTGGAATAGCCGAATATTATACTGTTACAACTTATGCCCCGACAAACACAAATCCCACGAAGATCTGTAAAAGCACATTTTATTACCTGTCGGTGTTTAAACTAATTGTAATCCTTTTAATGATCGTCTTCTTTTGTTCACTTATTTATTGGCATACGTTTCTAGTGGAGAACAGCCTATTGTCCTATTGTACTCGCTTATTAGCATCATTAGCCAGGTGTTACAGCTAATTTTAGGAAACTGCGGCGACGTTGCCGGCGGGCACATTTGCATTTGTAGAGCATAAAACGACGGCCTGATGGAGAGGGGAGTCAGTTGAGCTACGATAAGATACCGGCATGACGTGACGTGTACGGGAATCTAATAGTGACGGACTTTGCGCGTTTTATTGAATTACGACCTTCTGCATTACGTTTGGATTTGTTGTGTTCGGTTATATTTGTACCTGTGTTATTTGTGTTTGTATAGTTAAATAAACTCTTTAATCATTCTAACAGCATTTTAATTCAAGCCCCGCTAACTCGTAACAATACAAAAAGTTAATATATAAACTAAGCAACAAACCGCTGCCAGAGGGAAGCGTGACCCAGATGGCTGGCTGCGTTGTCACGCTTTATGTTAATGCTGATTCGCTGCGCGAAATACGATCCAGCCTTCTGATCAAGAGTGGCATTAAAGAGTTTCTTGCAGATTTCTTTTAAGTATCTCTTTGCCGATGGACTCCACGGACATAATGTTTCAACTCCAAATGGCTATATATGTCACCCCTTCCTAGGGTGACATTTCCGCCGTTTGAGAGCTCACCGTTGAAATAGGCTTACCAATCCCTGACTTTATGAAATGTGCTTTAAAAGCTTTTACCAATATTAACTAGCAGAATCCATAGTAGCTTATTATAGTGACTATCGTCACGTATTATTTCAATGTTTCTGAATAAGTGAAAATTATAATCAGACTTTAGTATAGGAGTGATTTAAATCAGGACTGATTATATTCGTCGGAATTGTCTCCAGTTCCCGACACCCTGGCATTGTGGTGATGTGATGGAACACTGAAGTGGTTAAGTTGTTATATCAGTTTGCTATCGGTACTCCATTACCCTACAGCTATTCCGAGCGGTAGGGTAGAATTGCATTTCGTAAAAAGGACTAATAAGCTTTGCTATTTCAAACATGTTAACATTTTACCGAGTTGCTTATTTAGTATTTTATTTCTGGACGATCTATGACAATAGGCATAGAGTATTATGCTTAAATGTAAAGTGGAACTCTATTATCTACAATATCCATAGCATTACTTTCCAAAGATTTCTAATTCTATATACCCGGTTTTCCTACTTTTGTCTTCATCTCGCGCGGTTTTTAACATGCCTCATTGTGATATCAATGCTCGACATTACATCCCCCGACCTCAAGCCAGATTGCCTGAGACTACGCCTCTACTAGAACCTGCCGAAGGCTCCATAGGATTAAAAAAAGAATCTAGTCTTCGTAGGACCACCTATGTTGTACTCACCGTCAACTTTGGTATGATGTGGCGAAGGTGGTAATGATTCAACATCTGAATGTAGACTGTATGAGTGTTCTGTTTTGATGGGTGCTGATCCGATTACTGCGTCTGTCATGAGTCTGTCGTGGAGTACTACACCAGATTTGGAGTCCCTTTCGATTAGCCAGTCTGTCATCTCTGCATCTTCGTCTAGGACGTCCTGCATTTCCTGAAAGGAAAGAAATTTTAATATTAATTTGATGGTTAAACAAAAATCTTACAGTTTGTTGCATCTAAGAAACTAAGACATCTTAGAAACATGCTGCTCATTCATGACGTTAAACATTGAGAAATAATTCATGTAAATTTATAGTATTATAGACTAGTTGCCGCTAATCATTAATGGTATTTTGTAATGTTGTAAGGACATCATATTTGTTCATATTCAAAATACCGAGTAAGGTGCTGCATGTACCATGTATTTAAGTTCTATAATAATCGGCTGAAGAAGTGCGATGGGTACCTACATCATACGTTCCATGAGAAATGGAGAAGTCTTGCCCAGAAATGCAACGTTTACAAAGTAATATAATTATATTTTAATTGTTGCCAAATCACAAAACATATTTAGATGTATAACAGAAAGCTAGTAATTTGTCAATCTCTACTACCCACGTTGCAAATTCGCTTGTTTTATACGACATAAACGAGTGGCTGACAGGCATAAAAGCACATGATTATGTGTAAATAACCTCATAAATATCAATGGCCGTATATTAGCTGTCGTTTTTAAATGAAAACGAATAAACGGTTATTCTAAGCCGATGTCTCATGTAACCACGGTTATATCTTTCATTGAACGGTAATTTGTTTAATGTATGTTTTGATCTTTCTGTAATTGTTATATAAGATTACATACTTTTCGAAGATGTGGAGTTTAGGACCTTAAGACAATAACTGACGCCTTAGAGACCGTACTAAAATAAAAGCTAAATACCTAATAGCTCTTTTATTCTTATAAAACAATACAATACACAGTATACAGTATTGCATTCATCATATAAGTGACAAATATTGTGAAACAAAAACGTCTTAGGTCACACACATTATACTACATTAACAGCCCACAAACGCCTCACTGCTGGGCTCGGACCTTCCACTACAGAGAAACGGACGGTTTCATCACGATTTTTTCCTTCACCTTTGTTAGCAAATGGTAATTGTAATAATCTGCATATTAGCTCAGAATACTGCTTAAGTGGTATATCCGTTCCGGCAGGCTTCGAACCCGCACCCATTGATTTGGGACGCTTGGACTTCAGTATATACATTCAACTGTATTTGATGCTTTGATTTATGCTTCTAATAAAAAATTGTTTACACTATCCTTTGACCTTTATTAGGAATGTAAGACTAACTCAATATGGTTGTCACTAAATTGAAGCAAACAGTGGACAACGGGAGAATGGAGAATTTAAATTATTAAAACATAAAAGATGTTATATTAGTTTTCTGCCTGGAAAATATTTGGATGTTGAAATTACAGATTTTTTTATCACCTACCTTTGTAAGTAAGACAATCATGGAAAGGATAAAATTAACTTCACAAAATAAAAAGTTATGAAATAGATTAAAAAATACAATTTATTACAAAAAATATTTTTTTAATCGGCAGACAAGCACACATATTGTATATGAAATGTAAATAATCCTTAATTTTTGTTGGAATTTTTGCGGATTTTGACTCTAGCTTTAGGTATGTGTTAATATTTTTGACTGTTGGTAACCCTGCGCATCAAGTTATTGTGAACGGGGTGTAGTTAATTTGGTGTTATACTTGGTTTATTACATCTGAACCTTCCCTAGAGTGTGGCCTCCCGCTTGGCTTCAATCAATTTGTTTGCTGACTGTCACTGCCCCCTACCAATAGCCACTAACAGTAGGGTTTTCAATACACAGTTTGATAAAAGTGTTATATCAAACATTTTGGATACAATTATGGTAGAAGGATTATCCGTGCAGGAACGGAAAAAGAATGCAATTTCCTGCGGCCGGGCGGCTTGTCGTAAGAGGCAACAAAACAACTCACAGCCAGGTGGTAGGGCATTTGCCCGACTGGATGGCTACCATCCCTGGTTTAAAGTATGTCGTCATAACAACCTTGAGTTGTGTTCCGGCGCATTAGTGATCAGATTCCAGTCTCCCATAAGAGAGCAGCAGCACATTTGTAGCACCTTTGGTGTTGCAAATGTCCATAGGCGATGATAACCGCTTTCCATCAAGTGAGCCGTCTGCCTGTCTGTTGAGTTGAGTTCAACTCCGGCCATAAAAATAAAATAAAAAAAGAAGGTTAATTGTTAGAATTCCGATATCAAAAGATATCCCCTTATTATTAAACACCCTTATTATTTCACAGTGATAAATTCAAATGTAAAAGTTCAGTAATATCCTCATGTGAGATATCACATTGAAGAGCGCCCTTTTTATGGTAAAAAAATATTTCTTATCAAATAATATGCATAATACAACGCGCAAATATATAAATAACCAAATTTATCATACTGATCATTGAACCTGGGCTACTACATCCCAGTGAACTAAACATTCCGACGCGACGCTTAAAGGCTGCAGAATCGGTTGTTTTTTCTATTATTATCATTACTAAGATGCCTAATCTCCTTTTTTCTGTAAAACTTCAATAGTTGGCAGCCCTAATGACAAGGAAGCTAACAAATGCCGGTCAATAAACTTTCGTAATAAAAAAATGTATAGTCCGATATATGCTATATACGCTTAGCATCAAATTTTACAACATGCAATAATTTGCGAAAGTGTTTCTGTATCACGATTTTGGTTACGAAACTTGATTATAGTGATTTTATGGATCGATATCATTATTAAATTGACTAGGTTTGCTTATATTAACTGTTTATTTTTGAGATGGAAACATTGTATGAAAAACACCCTACATCTAAGATGTAAATAATGGATAGTGCAGGAACTATAGACAGCAGCACAATAGGCGATACAAGTTCGGATAAAAAGCAAACTTAAGATTGTTATCCTTATAAACAGTCAGAGGTAACGATTTACGGTCGTTTCTTATATCTTACTAATTGTTCCGTTGCTATATACCATGTATTTAATATTATATATATAAGCTCCATGAAGCTTTTTACCGACGGTATAGGAAGCGATTAACCGTAAGACGTACACAACAAGGAACTGGATATTATTAATATTGTTACATACCGAGAAAGAAATGCGCACCTGGCTGTCGTAAAACGCATTTTATTACCTTTCCTGCACTCGGATTTCTTTTGTTTACTTCGCGTTCAAAATTTGTAACTAAGAAAAACATCCTATTGTTATCGTATTTATGTGATGGTCGACATTAGTGACAAACTAATCTTTGTTGTTATTGCATTGCGTCGGCGCTTGCCAGATGTGCGGATTGACTCAGTGAACGCGGCCCTTTGTCGGTATTATACAGTTGAGTATAAAATAATGCCCAACCGGAGGGGTGGGGCAGTCAAGCGACGACTACGATACGAGTAAGACGTGTGTATAGTACATTCGAAGAGCGATATAGTGATTTTGCGCGTGTTATCGAATCGTGCCGTGTTACTGGTTGTATCCAGTATATTTGTACCTGTTTCATACGTGTGTTAGTACAGTTCTAATAAACTCTATATAGTGATTCCAACGGCATTTTTAAGTCGAGTCCTGTGTAGCTCGTAACAATATGATAAAATTGACATATGTTATGGGGTAGGGGTTTCCAGATTTAACATTGCCTATGAAGTAAGCACTGAATTCTGTAGATTTTGGATGAAAGCCAGTTATTGCGACATGTGCAAAGCCGGCCCCCAAGACTTCCCCGGGGGTCCGAGGTGATGCGTAGGTACTAAATTGTATCCTAACGATATAAAAAAAACAATAGTAAATACAATACTTAGTTATTTCTACAATTGTAGTGGTACCCCAACCCATTTCACCCCAGAAAGAGGTACAGAAAAACAGATCCGATAATAACGTATTCATTGTTGATGATATGAGGGATAATTAATTACATAAGTATAATTAAACTAACATTGTAAATAAATAATATATGAAAACAAAATAGCATAAACAAGAACTGAACGGTTTCTGATCTATCAGGTTTCATAAACAATTATGTTGTTTTATATATTTGTTTCAATGAGTACCTAGCTTAATAACCGTTAAAGATTTAAAAAAATGAGCAGTGATCGTGAGCATCAAATTAAAAAAGCCTTTTGCCCTATTAATGCATATTAGATTATGCGGGGTCAATGCCTATACCATTAGATTCGCACATCATGGATAAATAGATAACAACTATAGCCCTCACCTTGGCCATGAGTATAAATAACTGGCAATGGAAGAGGCAGTGAACGAACGGCCATGGCTAGCCGAACACGGTCGCTGACCCCATGCGAACGCCTTCCGAATGCCTGATGAGCTTCCGAATTTAAGGTCTGTATTCTATAACACTGGCTTGAATGGGACCTCTAATATAGGATGTAAAGATATGCGTGATTAACAGATCGATTTTGTAATTCGATAGTCGAATACATGTCGAATAATCATCGATATGTCAAGCATGAATTACGATTGAGTATTATAGAATAAGAGTCCAGCTGAAGAACTGTATAGGATCACTGTCTAATACGCATAATCTCCAAACAACTTGCATCAATTTGTTTCCTGAACGGCAATACTATACAAAATAATGTTGAGAAGTTTCGAATCATTTCGGAAAGCTATTCTAGAATCATTAAGATATAAATCTTTTCTTCTTTGAGACTAAAGCCTAAGTACAGTATCATACAACTGATCATCGTCTTAGCACACATTGTTTTCAAACAATTATTTAAAAAACTAAAGTTTGTACGGTTGTTTTAAACTCCGATATGGACTTACATATGAAATTCAATTCTTGAGGCATGGCTCGATATTGAAGTAATTAAGAATATAATTACGGTTACCTATTACAGAGACTAGAGATCACCAAATTATATTTAAAAAAAAGTAATCCTTCACTTAAAAAAGAGAAGCGTGGAATGTAAACCCACATAAAAACCTATTCTAAGTACTACAGATTTTTGCGTCACTACATTTCTTTTCAATATATTTTCTGTATATGTTCAACAATCGTCAACGCAATTCGAGAATAAATCATTTACATATCTATGAAAAAATTCAAACAAAAAAAAGTTAAAACATTTCAATATGTTGACGAACTCTGCCAAAATATTGTGAATAGGCTATTGACCCAGCATTGATGCTAAGATATTTGGATTTACCGAATTCTATGGCGAACGTGATGGTAATGTTAATTCTATAAGGAATGTGGTTTAACACCTGATAAGTCAATGTACTTATTATATTATGTTTAATTCTTTAATTCACACCTATAGAACATTTTAAAATGAGAAATCAATGTGACATTTTTTTGTGGAAAATTTAATGTGTCTAATGCTTTTTTAATAGATTTGATAAGTGTTTGTAAGCTCATGTACAATAAAGGGTTTTTTTATATAGGCGACTAAGGTCTGTTATTTCAATCATTTAGCAATAGAACCGTAAAAATAATTCAAAAAATTACTCTTAATCTGATTACATTACTATAACTAGACACTATTTTATAACTATATCATAATTCGTTCAAACTAATTCTTGATAAAAGTATTTTTACCTGTATAATCAAAAATTGAAAACTTTAAGTTTATTTTCAATTTTTAAAGGACTTGCCCTAAAAATGTCTACTACGGTTAAATGTACCACGGGGAATTAAAACTACTCATAAATACATTCTTATAATCTTCTTTTTTACATAGTATAAACTACATATATATAAACTAAATTTTCTATGTAAGCAGAAAACAACAATATTTTGCCATGACGTCGCCGAAGCGCGCCTAAAAAATTAAACCAATGTAACCTGTGTTAGAAAGTTTGCTGGCTAAATAAACGAAGGTTCCGTAGTCTTTAAAAACATTATTAATATATTTTCAAATTAAAAAAACTGTTATTCATTGCGAAACTGGTAATAGGCATAAAGTGGTCACCGTCATCTACGGACGTTTGCAACACCAGAGGCAAAGGCAACATGTTGCAAGCCTTTAGGATGAGGCATAGGTATAGGGAAATGATGGGGAGAGAATAGGGGGGGAGAGGAATTGGGAGAGGGTAGTGCTTAAAGAGGGATTGGCTCAATCCTAACCCGTTCTGCGAGAGCGTAGTATCACAACGTATAAGAGCGGTAATCGAGATGATTCCAACATGACTCTAGCACCCTAAAACATTTCGATACAACATTATTATCTATTAACGAGCTTTAAAAGCGCTGATTGTGTAAACAAAACATTAATACTATGCGCTCAATAAAATGGAAATGCTGTACTTACTTGTTTACTTTTACTTTTTAAAAGTCAAATGTTATGTGAAAGTTGATATTTGTTTACCTTCTTTGTTAATGCAACTACCAACAAAAAAAATGTGTAAGCTCAATGTTATAAGCAGCGGCGCCTCTTGGAAATAATGCGGTATGCGTACTGGCTTGGAAGCATGTATCACAGTAGTTGATAGACAGAATACTATCATAAATTATATTCTAGAAAGAATTATAGAAGGAAAAATTATTTGCTGTTGCAAATGTATCTACACATAGAAAACAAAATACGCTTAAGTAACAAGACATTGTACATCTAAAGCATATATTAATACATGTATAAAAATATTTTTATTTAATAACTAGCTGACCCGGCAAAGTTCGTACCGCCTTAGAATCAATAAATAAAAAACGTTGATATCTGAACGTCAGGAGAACATCAAACGTTTTACATTCAAAACAAAAAAAAAAAGAAAATTTCACTTTTAAATTTAATTTGATTTCTGAACGACTTTTAAAAATTGATTTCTAAACGACGGGACGGACATCAAGGGTTTATCAGGTAGAAATAGTTTCTAAGGTAAGGAGAAATTGTTGTTTTTACTATATTTCAAGCATTTTTTTCATATTTACTCGCCTTTTAAACCTTCCCTGGACTTCCACAAATAATTCATAACCAAAACGAGCCAAACCAGTCCAGCCGTTCTCGAGTCTTAGCGAGACTAACGAACAGCAATCGATTTTTATATATATTATTTTAAAAATCTACAAAATTGCTTATAATAGCTTTTTATCACTTTGTATTTTTTAAATACAATATACATATACACTCTACATTAGTATAAGTTTAGTATTAAAATTAGAAAAACATATAAGTTATTCTTAACGTACACCAGAACATAAAAATCAAAATTAATGTCACACGCAGTAACAAAAATGAAAATATAAGCGTGTATGAATTCTAAAAACTTTCATAGTAATTGAGTTGTAAAAAGGGTACGGAACTCGAGTCCGTAGATTTGTTATATAATAAAACTAAAAAAATATACAATATATAATTAAATATTGTTGTTTGTGCACTCTATGGTCATTCACATCTGTATTCTACATTCGCCAGAAATCCACATTTAATAAGATAATCCGTCCAAATTCAAACGTATTTTGAGTGCCCGGAACCTCATAGAGTCACGTGGCAGTTATGCGGCTGCTTTTTCTGAGCGTTGCGCTATGGGGGCTTTGGAAAGAGCGAAACATCCTCGTATAATTAAAATCACAGCAAGGTATATCACATTCGCTCAAGACATTCGAATTATAAATGCTGTGCACTCCTTTAATGGGACTACAAATCAGAACGTTTATATTAAACGATTTGTGATGTAACATAATAATGTGTGAACTGTTGGTGTGCCTTAAATCAATAAATAAATCAACGGCTGACTTGTAGCCGGGTTCTGTAGCTTACCAACCGTTCATTTGCCTTACTATCAGTTAAAATTTAACATAAACTTCGGCAAGTAATGTCAAAGTTTAACCGATGGTAAGGCAAGTGAATGAATACAGGAATCAGCCATCAGTGGACCGGTTGCCTGTTTGCCTACAAGCAATCAAAAGAAACTATCAATCATCATAAGCGAAACCTCTTTTATTTATCTATGAGCGTTATTGCAGTTTCAAACTATTGCGGCGTAGCATAGCGTTAAAATTGATTGGATGCCTATTTAGCGTTAAGTTATAACAAACACCGACCATGTATTGCCGCTAATTAAATTTCCATTTGAGAAACCGAACTCTGTTATTACCTTTTGTTTTCGTGGTTACTCGACTATAACGCGTCCGTGAGCTATTTCAATTACCTAATGATGTAACGAAAACTGAAGTTTTATTGCAATTTAGAAAAGCATACTTTCTCACGGAATTGGCAATTTCGTGACTTTTATCTATATTGACTTCTTCTATAGATAGATACATAGATAGATAACACTTTATTGCACACCAAAATATACAATTACAAACACAGACAATGTTTACAATATTTTCTAGGCAATACAACAGGCGGCCTTATCGCTCAAAGCGATCTCTTCCAGGCAACCTAAATAACAGAGATTGAATCAGGCGAAATAGGTGGTGGAGGAAAAAGGCAATAGATACACAATACACAAATACTCAAACTAATTTAAGAAATAAATATACAAATACATACATATATACATATATATATACTATAACACTAAGTTATTATAATAAATAAATGTCTTAGCATGATTATATCCCGTGAATCAGAAATGTTATTTGTGGACAAATAGTGTTTTCTGAGTAAATTTCTAAATGTTTATCTATTGATACGTCAAGCAAAAACTTTGTATTCCTTTTTACGAAAATTGCGCGGACGGGGGAGTATGTAATTTTAGACACATATGGTTTATATAGAGAAGATGTGATGAATGGTAATATTTTTTTAAATCATGTATAATTTTTTTATTAAATCAATAAAAACATTACACACTACCATGTATTTGACACACACACGCACATATATTCTTTTGTTTGTTGTTAAATTCAAATTAACAGTGTAGCCTTGGCGAAATCTGTGATTATAAGTATACGCTTTGACATTAATTATTATGGTCGAGTTTCGACCACGGGCTTCTAATTATAACTTATTATAACATATATGCACAATGTTTTTGTCAAAACCTATCCATTTCCAACAAGTATTGTTCAGTTATATAAACATTTTTAAAGTAAAATTGCTCCGACAAGATTGCGGCCTTATTAAATTCTGGTTACACTGGTTGAGTAGATATTGAGATAACCGGGTATTTTTCATAAAATGCTTTTAGTTTCTATGTGAAAAAACTAAAACACTGCAGGTTCCTCGCCTTTTTCGAGACTAGGTGTTCCAAAACACACTTAGCCAGTTAATTAAGTATAAAGGAGATATTTTTTCCTATGTATAATTTTATCTAACCAATCAATTTTCAATATTAAAAACCCTTAATGTTACATGATTATTATTCATCTTCATTATATGTCCATACTACGCGTATCCTTGCGCGAAATAATCAACAAGTTTGTACACTGATATTATTATTGAGATATATTATGTTTTGTTTCAATACAATAAATATGTAACAGCTACAATGATTATTAAGTTTTATTACACAGAAACTCCGATAAATTATATAACAAATTATTAATGTACCTATATGCTTTACACATTATACGCTTTCGCAGCTCATAAAGATTTAACGCGTTGCATAGAAGATGCATTTTGAGCGCGGAAATAATGTTATTAGTTATAATTGACGGTAATAAAATTACAGTAATTGAGCATATAATGTCTTGTAAACTTTTCTTATTCACCTTTCGACAAAAAATGTTTAAATGTCTTTGGTGAAATCTTTCTATCTGTTAGACAGTTTTATAGAAAGCATTGAGACGTGATATTTTTTTGCGATTTTTATAAAATAAATAAATAAATAACCCCCCCCCCCTTTGAAGAAATATAACGTGACAAAAGAAATTAGTTCCAATATTAAAACATAGCTGAATTTAAATGTTTAATAATAAATAATCGGCAGACAAACACACATATTGTATATCCCCAAATTAAGCAACTTACGATTGTGTTATGGGTAATATACAACGGACTGCTCTGGGGCCTATCCCAGACACCCAGACTATAATAAATAACAGAGAAAATACGTTTCCGAAATTTACTATACCAGGAATCGAACCTGGAGCCTCTGCGTTGCAGTGAGGTAGGCCGGCAAAGGCTTTGTCCGCTCAACCACAGAGGCCGTCAATGTTTCTTTGATTAACATTAAAGAAATATTAATACACATATAATTTGACGAATAAAAGTACCCTATATTCATATATGATACTTTTTATCCCGAAATATGTGATTCGCGGAATATGATTAAAAATGAACGTTAGAGGAGTCGTGTGAAAATCTGTAGTAGAACCATACTGCCCCGGCGGAGGTCGATTAAACTGAAAGCGTGCGCTGTTTGCGGTTTGCAGTTAAAACTAGAGATGTCTCGAAAACTGGTTTGGCAGTATACCGAATCTTTGGTCACGTGCTCGGCCGAAGCGAATATTCGGCTCTCGAATGTGCTTGTTAAAAATAGCAGCTGAATATTCGTGGCATCTCTAGTTAGAAACACTAGTGAATAAACATAGGATGGGTCCTAAACCTTAATACTTGTTATGTATTTGAAACTATTATACCGAACGTCGTTTGATATTTAAGTTCCCATTAACACAATCGAGTCGGCGACCGCAACATTCATTGTCTCTTGAAAGGTTAAAATAAATGAAAAATATAATTACACCCATGTAGTGTTACAGTAAATGTCAAAATTGTTTTATTATGAAACTGTCTTTTTATAATTAACTAGCGGGTCCGCCAGTCATTGTCATGCCTTGAAAACTTTTAGAACTCGATTATTTAAATTAATCATACGCCTGTGTTACTTACGGATAAAGCATACTAATGGTGAAAGAATTTTTGAAATCGATCAAGTAGTTGTTCTGTTTATTCGTTACAATTACAAACATACAAAAATACAAATGTTTAAATCTTTATAATATTACCATAGATAATATAACAGATAAAAAGGAACTGGTCCTTATCCAGCATGCAACAGTAAAACCTTAGTAGATTTAAAAATATCTTCAAAATTTTTTGGCTTTTAATTTTTTTGTTTTTGTATATTGCCATCATCACTGGACAAGCAAGCAAAATTTCAGTCAAAAGGAATACGCCCTAATTCAGCTTGTACGATTTAAACGAAACAAACTAACTAACAGTTAGTTACAAACAAATATTGCAAGTAAAATAAAAGCTTGCAAAAAATTTTGAACGTAGGTATAGCAGTTTTTATTATATTAGTTCGGATTTTTTTAAAATTTGTTGTTATTAACAAATGTAAGAAGAAAAAATTTATTATAAGAATAATGTATCCATCGCTATGGCAATATCACGGATGGCCAATACGCATGGAAGCATACATTTTTGAGTAGGTAGCGTTTCGAACATTGCCAGTGACATACGTGTCTATTCATTTTGCGTTGGGTAACAAGAAGTCGTGACTCGGTACTCGTAATTTAATAGTTTGGCAATGTGCTGAGTGATCGATAATTATTCACTTATCAGATAACATGCTAATCATCTTCTACATACGAGTATAAAGAAACAAAGAAAAGCATGAAGTTATGTGAAATCATCGAGTCATGCTTTATAAGGAGTTTCTACACATTGCAAAACAGAAAGTCGTTTCGAATTTGACGGATTATTTTTGTTTTATTTTATTGTGTTGCTAAAGTGTTGAGCTTAAGATCGGATAAAGAAGATGTGATAGAGGGGTTGGGATATAGGATAGGAATAGGGGGACGAGATAAGATTTTTTTTATTGTACGAGTTTAGAAGACAGGCAGACAGACCATTTGATGGAAAGCGGTTACCATCACCTATGGGCATTTGCAACACCAAAAGTGCTACAAATGTGCTGCTGCTCTCTTGAGCTAGACTGGAACCTGGTCACTAATGCCGGAACACAACTTAAGGTTGTTATGGTGGCATACTCAAGACCAGGGGTGGTAGCCATCCAGTCGGCCAAATGCCGTACCACCTACCACCTTGCTATGGGTTGTTTTGTCGCCAAGGCTAGGCCGCCCGGCCGCAAGAAATTTTATTCTTTCGCCGTTCCTGCACGGATAAAGAAAGATGTGATAAGGCAGCGGGTAGTCGACCATTGGAAATCTCACTTATCGCACGAGACACGACTGGCTCAATGCTAACCGTTTCACTCCGATATCCTGTAAAGCGTTTATCACACCGATCAAGTCTGTCCAAAAAGCTGTTATCAATATAATGATTCCAGCATGGCTCTACCACATACTAAAGATCGCTGGTAGTTTTATCACTAACGCATCTCAAACTCATGCTTCAAATGATGTGGGTTTGTAACGTACCCGAGAAGCATGCACTACTCAGGAAATTTTCTGAATGTTGTGCGTAGATATTGTTTACATATTGACAGTGAAGAACACCGTGGTGTACCAGCACATCGAGATAAACGAAACCTACCAATCTACGTTGGACATGCGAGGCAGGTATATTGTCTGTTTCCTTAAAAATTGGGTCGCCTAAGAACCGCAATGGGTCGTTTGTGGGCTAATAATAATTTATATTATAATTGTTGTTTAATTATTTTAGTTTAAAAATAAATTGGGGATTTATTAACGAGAGCTATTATTACAACACAGTTGTAAATAATAGTGTTGATGATTAAGTAGATGTCTGTAAAAATGACAACAAGGATTTATGCTCAAGTTCACGATAAGAATTATAATAATCGGCAGATAAACACAAATATTGTATGTCCCTAAATAAGCAACTTACGCTTGTGTTATGGAGCCGATCCCCGATCCCAGACCATAGTAAATAAAGGAGAAAATTTTCTTTCAAAATTTTCCACGCCAGGAATCGAACCTGGAACTTCAGCGTTGCAGCGAGGTAGCTTAGTAAAGGCTAGCCCGCTCAACCAGAAAAGACGTCGTTCGTGGTGATACTTAGGTTACTTAGGTTGTCTGGAAGTCTCCTCATTTTGCGAGTGAGTCGACATCGGAATTCCCCTTGCTAAAAACAATAAAGGTTGCCTGGCGATAAGGCTTTGTAAGGCATTGTTTTCTCTAAAAAATATAACTGAAGTATTGTCTCTTATTTTGGTGAGATATACAGTATTAATCTATTTATCTATCTTAAAGTGACCTTATCTCATTCTATTTAAATGGGTTCGAATTCTTGAAAACAATACACCGCTCTAACCGTGAAGTTTTATTGTTTAATATTGTTACGTGCGAGCGGGGGTACGCACTTGGAATGGATTGGAAGAAAACACCAGTTTTTAACTAAGAGCTTTTATTTACTTACAAAGCCGCGCGCAGTACCTCCCTGTAGGGTTGCTGTCCTTAAACACACGACCAACGATGCACAGTCCCGACGATAAATTGTCACACCCTCAATACCGTCGCCGATATTGCGTAGACCATCTGCGATATTATCGCGTGTAGCTCGCTTCTGGTTCCTGTCTCGAACTACGCCACACACCTTCTTCAAATATCTGTCCACCAGTCCACCAAACTGGTCACTAAATTCACCACTTAATTCGTCTCTGTCTTCTATTAACCTTCTCTTCCAACTCTTTAGTATCGCACTTGTCGCTTCACCGTCTGAACCGAACTCAACTCTAAAACTGCCCGGTA
This sequence comes from Dendrolimus punctatus, assembly GCA_012273795.1. Taxonomy (NCBI): domain Eukaryota; kingdom Metazoa; phylum Arthropoda; class Insecta; order Lepidoptera; family Lasiocampidae; genus Dendrolimus; species Dendrolimus punctatus. Next base: position 7,370,454 of record CM022529.1, on the reverse strand, counting down.
GGCGCGCCTTCTATTCGAGAACTTTCGTTTATACATCTATCCCTTTCTAACATCTATCTATCTCTTACTTTCTTTCGTCGTCTATCTTTTTCTAACATCTATCTATCTCTTTCTTTCGTTTATCGTCTATCCTTTTCTAAATTTATTCGGCCTTGTCTTTTCCTTCCAGAAATTTCTAGTTATTTCTAAAAGTTCTAAAACTGATTTACGCTGCTGGGCAGTTCCACCCTCGGTCGCCACAATATGTATATTGTTACATCTTGCGTCAAGTTAGTCATGGTAAAGAAACTTGCACATAAATATTACCGATGTGTGACGTCCCCTAAGCCACCTTAGACAAGAGGACTAGGCATAGAAAATGCCACTTAATGGGAAGATATTATTCGATCGTAAGCAATTATTAAATAAATTTGAAATTAAAAAAGATTTTTGTACTATACCAGAAGAAATATGGGAATTGTTCTTATTGTTAAATAATATGGAGGTTATTGTACTGTTAATTGCTGAAATAACATTTAACGTTGTTTTCGTGAAATGCTTGAATGTTTCTAAAGGTATAACACCTTTATTTATCACGTCATAGAAGCGTGCAATGTTCCACACTGGAATTTCAAGGTGTTCCTAATAAAACATCAAGGACAGATTATTTATTTATCAATTATTGTTAGTATGTACTATTATACATTTATCATTCGGAAGATACTTGTTAGTTTATGCAAACTGTATCACCAACTTTTAGAATATTTAATTTGATCGAGAAAAAATGGACGTAGGACAGCTCTCACTTCATGTTTTTTGTTATAAAATTTCAAACACGTACGGGAAACTGTTTCATTAGTAACAGGGATAAAATAGGAATAAAGGCTCATTTTTTAACCATTCTAAACACTTATATCATGAAAATAATTATTTTCAAGTGCTTATAGCTTTAACTAAATCAAATTAAATGATTAATAATCTTTTTAAATTCTTTTATATATATTTTTATTACTCAATTAAATAAAACCTTAACATAAATTATATCCTAAAAATAAAACTACATAATAAATTATACAAATATTGTATTAATATCTATTTATGTTAGGTTGCCTGGAAGAGATTCCTTTGAGCGATAAGGCCACCTATTGTTTTTACCATAACAATATTATAATTGTTTGTTTGGTAAGCAATCTACTTTAATATCTACTTTACTGTACTCTAGATATTTGAAATTTACATAAACAAGTGTGGAATGCCCTAGTTTATCATAATAATCAAAACTGACTATAACAATAAAAGAACAATTTGTCTTTGAAAGGTTTAATTACAGACAATAACATTCAGACAACAGTACGATAAAGTAATTAACTTTGACTGTTAATATCGTGATAACAATCTGAACATATACAACTCAAAGTATAAATGGTCAATAATAACAAACAAAATTTATCGTAGCAACTCACCTACTTATCTTTAAAGTCTAAAAATAGGATAAGTGCTTGGAACTTACGTACAATGAAAGGTTCGTAGAGGTGGAAATCGTGCAGATTTTTAGTCATTTGATCACGGAACCATAAAAACTAGAATGAAGGCCGGTTCTATTATATCTTTCTAATCATTTATTTGCCTTACTAGCGTTTAAATATGGCTTATGCTCTTTAATAACATTTACTTAATATTAATTTGTAAGCGGACTACAAAATATTTTAATAATTCAACCCACATGTGAGAAAAATAATTTGACATAAGAAAACAAAATACCACCAAAGTTCTAAATTCAAAAATGACATATTGTGGCAGTACTAAGCAATATTAACTAGAGTCCGCGCCATAATAGTAGTCCCATAGACGCAGTACTGCAATTGCCGTACTTAATTCTGTCTGAGTAGGTAATTATTAGCTAATCTGTAAATCCAAGATGCCCTATAATGGGAGGCCCGAGCCCAGCAGTGGGACATTTATGGGCTGACATTATTATTATTCTGTAAATCCAAAAAAATATTCCATAATAAAATCTGTAAATTTATTTCCCGGCTGCTTTACGAATATAGTTCTATCAAACACTGGAGCCACTTTTAGTCTCTTTATTTTCCGTGGCATTTCTTTTGTGGCGCGGACTTTAACATTATAACTCTTTTTTGGACATTCCAACAAGCTCCTACAAGTAATGTTAAATTGAAATTGAATTGGCCTGATTTTTCCAACTTTAAATCCTAGTTTTTAGATTTAGGGTTGGCATATGGGGTATATGAGAAAAGCTACTAAACCATTATTGTTCAAACTTTTTACTTTTTTGCGATTTCACTAAACAGTTCTAGCGGCACTATTTTTAACGCGAACGCTTTTTAGTAGATCCTCTTGGGAGCTTCAACCCACCGCGATTAGGCAGCGTAACTACAAACCTGCCCGAGAGCAAGAGCACTCCAGTATTGCGTTTTCGTTACACTACAGTTTTTAATGTTTTTATTGCATGAGCTCAACAGGCAGGCAGACGGCCCACGTGATGGAAGGCGGTCACCATCGCCTATGGACATTTACAACATCAAAGGTACTGTTGCTCTTTCAAGGGAGTCTGGAAGCTAGCCACTAATACCGGAACACAATTCAAGGATGTTTTGGCGGCATGCTCTATCTGCGGATTGTTTTGTCGCCTCTTACTAGGCGCCCAGCGGCAGGAAATTTATTCTATCGCCGTTCCTCCAGGGATAAAAATAAAACGCACAAAGACAAAAACAGAAGATCGGGCAAACATGATGAAAAGATGAAGGTTCTGTTTTTGTTGAAAAGGCTACGGTACCTTAAAAAATAGAAACAAAACGAAGCATTTTAGTGAAATAAAAATTTAACCGCTAAGACATTGTAATTAGCTAATTAGCCATATTTTTCAGTCGTATCAAATCGTAAATTAACTTTCGAAATTGTAAACATTCAGTCTGAAATCTTACTTATCTTTCTTGCAATATTAAATATTATTCGTATATTAGCTTTTCAACTAATATGATCATTCGAAGTTAAGGCGATGGATCTAAATTTTATTTACTTGTGTACTCTGTCATGGAAGAAGAAAACCAGCAAAGACGGTGTCTTTTCTGTCACCTTCTCTCAATTATTTCGAGTCTGCACAATATGTATTTAAACTCTATCTAGCATACGTCGTCTGTCACACCACAAGATATATTGTCATCCTTCACACAATCCATGTATCTCTTTTTCAGTCTACATTTAGATGTGTACCCAAAAAACATTAAGTTTAAATTTCTTTTTATCATGTGACTATCATCCCTGCTGATTATATACCCATATCGTCTAAGTTTTACCTTACTCTCACTTTTTAAGTTACCGATGTAACTTTCAAAGAGCCTCTAATAGTGCATACATAACGAGATCCTTGAAAGTTGTATTTTTCAACTTATTGTAATACCACACATCCATCTCAACATCTGATAGATACGTTTTTAATAATAAATAAATAAATACTAATTAGACGTTTAACACTTTAGTAGTGTAGCCAACCATTCGGCCTTAACATGACCGGTCGTAATACAGATTTATAAAAAAATGATGAACGTAGCAATCAGGAGAACCTAAACTCTTGGCACTAAAATTCATTTTTATTCATTTTTGTTGTTTAATTTAGATCCTACTTTGAGCCGATATTTTTCAAAAATTAACTTATTAAACCTATCAATTGCATAAGATCAATCATTTTTAATTACATGAATTTTAAGTGGTTCGCCGTAGTCAAATGCCGAAAATACAGGACTTTTGTCACTCTTAACCTAAAACAGTATGTGAAATACACACGCACTTAGCCGACAGCTATATTTGTTAATATAAGTACTCGTTTTGTTACAGCAATCATAATTCCATACTTAAATCACGTACATGACCAAAAATAACACACATTCGTTTTGTAAATGTGCCTTATGATGCAACTCGTTAGAGTAACTAGAAGTCAATTGACGTTAGATTAGTTTAAAAGCAATAAAAATACTTCGAGTTAGCTAGAAATTTAATTAAAATATCGACTGCTAATAACAGGCTAAGAAATGAAATATTGCTAGCAACTTGAAATGGTTATTATTCGTGGATGGAAGCTGTATAATTTCAGGGAATGGGGTTAATAAATTATTATTTCTATATTTTTATCTGACTACTTAGGAATTAATAGAATATACTGTTACTAGTTGTAATAGATGGACTATAAACTTTTCGAATAACACTAAAAACAAAATGATAGTTCTTGAATTTAGTTCCAATAATTATGTGTGGCTATATATATAGCTTTGGAAATCGTAATATATCGTAATATAATCGTAATATTCGCTATCAGATTGCTTATATTTTTTCAAAATATCACATATTATCTTAATAAATAAAGTTCAAAGCATTAAATTATACCACCTGACACAGTGTTCTCACAAATCGCAATGAAGGAATAATGAAATATTCATATATAATCATCTTTAAAATTAGCAACGGTTTGCTTAACTGCAATAAATAAATATTATCGAAATATCGGAACTGGGTGTAAATAAAACGTGTGAGCTTAATGAGAAAGTTGTAATCGATAATGAAAGTCTATTAACGTAATGCTGTCACTGTGACTTTAATTCAGAGTAAACGTATTCTAAACCACCAGTGGGTGGAATTGGGTGGCTGTGTAATTCACGTAATGATAACTGTTCATTTGGAAAACTTTTTAAGATGACTGCCGAATCTGGAACTTAAAAGGTGTGATGAGGTTTGCTATGCAATGTTATTACTATGTATGCTATAGTTGCGCTACTTCTTTTCCTTAGAAGTACGTAATTAAAATTGTTTTGGAAGCTGTGGTAGAATTATGACTTTCAATGAGTAAAGTGACTTTACTTGTATTAAGGCTATTCGTACTTCTACTTGTATTGTGAACTACAATTAATTCATGTGAATAAAAAAATATTTTCATTAAAAAATAAAACTGTACGTTTAAATGGTTTTATGTGCGGTAATTTATTTGATTTTTATTACTACGAAGTTTCGTTTGTACCTTCTATATTTGCTGCAATCTTCAAATTGTTACAAGCCACATACGGAAACATCCATAGCACAATATAGGCCCTCAGAGCTTGCGAATGCTGTGCATTGGATGGTTTGTTGTAAATGTTTTTAATGTTTATAGATAGATCAAAATAATGTATACCTATTGTTATTAAGCCTTGGCTTTAGCTTAATGAATAACGCACTCGTGTTCTAAATTCAAAGGGCGTAGGTTCGAATCCTGACTGTAAACCATGCACCGTTTAGGCAGTTTTCTGCCCTGTGTATATTGTACAATTACCATGTGCTAATGGTAAAAGAAGACACCGTGATGAACCCTGACAAGCCTGGCAGATATACTGTCCGTTCGCCTATAAATAGAAGGTCTGAGCCCAATTATGGGACGTTTCGCGCTTTTATTATAATATATCTATTACTTTTAATTTCCTTCTATAAGACAATCTGCCTTCAAACTGTCTAAATCAGCAACTCGATTTTTGTTTTAAAGTTAACACCAACTAAAACCCAAATACATTTTACTGTTATAACTTCGAATCGTCTAGTGAGGCGTTAATCAAAACAATTTATCTTCATCCCATTCACCGTATGTCGTGATGTTCGTGAGAGCTTCCTCTAGAAAACAATCGGCACGGCTGTCTCGTTTGGGTAGTTCCGTTAAAGCTTTCGCAAGCACAGTGAACGTAGGAAAATAATAGGGCTCAGTTACGTACCGGATATAGTCAGGGATATATTGTAGAGTGAAGTAAGTAAAAGTTTGCAAGCTGCATTTTTGCCAGAGTTCACTTTTTGTCAGATATAAACACAATTTGCTATCAAAATAGGGATAGCAAATGTAATATATAATAGCACTTATTATATGTGTAATTATGTATGTATAAATATAGAATATTAAACACAAATGTCTATTATAAAATATGTTTGTTTGTTTGTTCAGGATTAACGTAGAAACTACTGGGCCGGTTTCGATGCGGTTTTTGCTGATCAATAGTAAATTCCCGAATTTAAAATCTGCGGTACCTTATCACCCGGGAATCCTGCGGGAATTTTCCTGAGAGCGGTTTAAAGTGGTCCGGTGCAAAATTGAGGTATTGACTGTTGAACAAAAGAAGCGCTGCTTGTCTACACGTCTAAATTCTTCATTATACAATTTCTGAAGTTATTTCCTGTAATTATTTTCTTAAACCTTGTGATTTGTCCGCTTTCGTCCGTACTCATAGATGTCGCTATAAGTTGCAATTGATGTTACCTATATTTTTTCTCAATTACATTACATTATTACTTTTAGTGGCATGTAAAATATAGGTTTCTGTAAAATGTTATCTATTTACACCTAGTAGTTACAATGGTTACGAAACCCTAAAAACAACAATCCAAATTATGCCAATGTGAAATCGGATGTATTTTCTATTGTCCATTTGTTAGGGCAAACGGGTTTCTTTATGATACCAAAACGTTGCAGGCTCAAATTAAATACATTGATCAATTAGCGATGGTGCCGACTGAACATTTCTTTTATTGCATTGTTCTTATATTGCTGTAATTAATTTTGATTTTTTCGCTTCGTTCGACGTGTGAGAAAACATGTACGCTAAATTGGGTAGTTTCAATGAGTGTACAGTTTACTATTTTAATGTTTAATTATATCGGTATTTTTTTATTTTGGGCCCGCTTTTTCAATCATCATATATAATGAAGCAAGTGCGAGATGGGCCACACAGAATGAAGCATTCTGTAGAGGTGGTAAACGTCTCTTGTATTCGTTATTTCGCCAGGGAACCATAAAATAGCATTTGAGCAAAAAATCTCGTATCTCAAAAACTAATAGACGAATCTCATTGAAAACAATTTTTAAAGTTTTACAAAATCAAGCATTTTTTAGAAATTTTCACTTTACGAATCAAACCATTCGTTCATAACATCGTCGTGATTTTTCGAGATCTGACTAACAATATCTTAGAATAACTTTTGTCTGCTAATTATAAAATAACCACTAATTTATTTAATTTGAAAGATAATTATCGTTAAAAACACTTAGGAAATAATTAAGAAATATAAATAGTTTAATCAAGTAACTTATAATCCATACTAATAGTTATATGTATAAAAGTGAAAGATTGTTAACAATGTTTGTATATTTATTTCGTGTGTTATATATATTCTTAAGAACGACGACGACGGTGTCTGTGGTTGAGGGGGCTAAGCCTTTGCTGGCTTAACTCCACTGCAACGCAGAGGCTACGGGTTCGATTCCTGGTATAGTAAATTTCGGAAACGTATTTTCTCCATTATTTACTATGGTCGGAGTGTTTGGGATCGGCCCCAGAGTAGTCCGTTGTATATTACCCATAACTCAAGCGTAACTTGCTTAATTTGGGATATACAACATGTGTGTTTGTCTGCCGATTATTATTAATCTATTACCACGATATTTGATATATGAGTTCTTTCAACAAAGGAGATGAACAAAAAATGCTTCTTAGTCTGGAATTTGGTGTAGTTGGGACGGGGATTCTAGGTTAAACTACTTGTTAAATCATGGGGGAATGCAGTAGTACATTTTACATATTTATTTAGTCAACTACAAGGCACTGATCTATATTTAAAGAACTCCAACAAAGGACTTCGAACATGAATATTATTATAACCCTATCGAAATATAGGTTAGGAACGTCTTTAGTACAATGCTTCCGCGTAGTAAAATATTATGTGTTCGCTATTAAACCATAGGAAGCGATCCACATTTCTAGGTAAAATAATAAGATGGTAGACGGTAAGAAACTAATGTTCATATTCAATAAATATACAATTAATTTAAAGTAATTAATAAGTTACTAGTCTACCTGGCTTAAGCAATTACGATTTTATTACAGGCACAAAATACGATTATTGGCCGGTTCACTTTCCTTACTATCGGTTTGTATGGAGCTTATGTCACATTTGAACAGATAGTAAGACAAATAAACGGATGGTAAGTAACAGGAACCGGCCAGTAGTAAGTAAAAGTTGAATATAAAATCCATTGAAGGAGGTTTGGTACTCTGCAAGCTAGTTCACTTGGTCTATAAAGGAAACATGTGTATGATCTTTCTCTATGATCTCAAAGCAAAACAACAATGGCTCTGCAGTTGAAATATAACCCACGTTTTGCCGCTTGTAGAAAGTTACCGTGAATAAAGTTGATAAATTAAATCCGTATATAGTTAGTTCCTGTGCCCGAAAAGTAAAAATAACCCCAATCCAACTCTTGAAGACCCAAAAATTCAATATTTTTTAGTAATCATTTGTTTTACCCGATGGTAACTCAGATTTTTTTTGGAACTTCTGACAACGATTTTATTCAGAGAGCCATCATGTAAACAATTCCAATGTTTAAACTAACTTTTTTAAATGTCTTTTGTCTGATTCGAAACTTACTAGAAATAATAATAAAGATGTGACCTCAACAATTAGAAGTGATGATGGTCGTTTATGAATAGCGCCAATTAGAGTAATATAATTTACATATATTATGAGCACGTATTACGTAATAAAATAATGTAAAACTAAAAATATTTAAAGGTAGGTCAAAGAAGACGAGCTCGATGATGCTCGAGTCGACGAAGCATGACATGAACTCTTGTGTTGTGTTAGATTACGTACAATAGAGTGTCAGAAAATCCATACTGTATTTTTTTTTCAGGGGAAATACATTTCTTACACTACCCAGTCCTATACTGGGATTAGACAAAGCAATGAGAGTTAGCCACTGAAGATAGCACAGCTACTTGCCAGTACGTGTGGGGATTCAGTAAGGTACCTCCCTATTCGTAGAGGTAACCCATGTGCTAATACCCCAATAAAACCACTTTACTTCCATGTGCCCCGCGCTTATGGTAAGAAGAGCGTGAGACTTAGAACATAATTACGCCCAAGCTGATCTTGGGCATCAGTGCTTGAGAATGCCTCGGGAAGTAGAGCAAACTCACTTCATCAGTAGGGTTGGATCCTCCACTCCCCAGATGCTGGAGGACCGTTGCAAAACCCATAGTGTACTATGCCAACGCAAACGACTGGAAGAATATACAATAAAAGAATAGAAAAAATACGTTGTTCACTGAAAATGGATAAAGAAAGATAAGGAGACATCCCTTGTAACTTTGTTTTAATGACTGTCATTACGATAAATTTAAATTGCAACGTGTAATGAATGTAATATTCAGATCGTTTAACAAAATACTATGCGCAATCATATAATTTGTGTCCATCATCAAAATGTAGGTCTATGCATTTGGAATGTAAATAACTGCTCGCGTTTTGCAAATTTAAACGTTTGCCCGAGAATGGAAGTTGCATTCACATCAGCGTGTACGCAAATGATGAAAAATAAAAAACATTATGTATAAAATTACGCTGGTGTTGAAAGTAAAGTATGTTGAATATGTGTATACTATATAACAAATACATGTGAAATAATTTTCTTGCAAGTGATCTTGATATACGATACCTATCTTTACAAAATGCAATTTTAAACTTTCTCTTTCCTATGCGGATAAGGTTATGCTGAATATACCTTTAGTGAGTTCATGAAAGCAACAATTGGAACACACGCTATCAGTCAACAAGTTCGTAATAATATAATTCCAAAGGAAATCTACATATCTTATACTAATATATAAAGCTCAAGTTTGTTTGTTTGCTTGAACGCACTAATTTCAGGAACTGCTGGTCTGATTTGAAAAAATCCTTAAGTGTTTGATAGCCATTAATCGAGGAACGCTATAGGCTATATATCAACACGCTAAGACCAATAGGAGCGGAGCACCAAGGAAGAATGTTTCAAAATCGGGTCTTTTTACTATTCCACGCGGACGAAGTCGCGGACAGTAGCTAGTAAATTATATAAAGTTTGCTGCTTTTCTTTTAACTCCAGTCGTAATACTTGTAAAAAAATTAATTGCTGGACACTATAGAGTAGGAGAGAGTAAGTAGTAAGTGTAAGTAAGAGAAAAGTTCACTACTTGAATTTAATAAATTTAAAATTTAATAAAAAAAATTAAAGTTATATTTTATGAAGGTTATATTTTATTTGAAATCATTCTGTAATGCCCCAATGTAGTTCTGATCCGGTTATAGGCAACACTTACATTCAATCTGTTCAGGGTTGTACTAGTAATCTATTGGCCGTTGCCGATATTATCCAACTAAGAGTACGTGAGCACGACTTCCTTCGATTAAAAGATGTACTTTGCAACATTGTAACCGGAGTGCGACCGGCCTATAGTCTATCTGGTACCGGCCTCAAGAGAATGTCTCATGAAATATCAACCGGCGCAAGGAATGGGAGCATTTTTTGTAACATCTACTTTCACCGTCCGATAGTGGATACACGTCCGGTTCATTCTGCGCTGCTCGTATTCGCCATTACTGCAATCGAGTGTTAGTGTGATTTCGTTTTGCTCTCCGTTTAACTCTGTATTCAGTTGGCTTGTTTAATGATAAGTCACATTTTACGGATCAACGTGTACTCTTTATGAGTATTGTATTTCGAACAATAGTAAACAGAATAACTAGTAAAGCTTTTGCCTTAAAATATTATGTTCTACTGTACATGGGCTGTTAACGTTGATTTTATTTTTAACAGAGTTGATATGTTTTAAATACCTAATTCGTTTGGGAAACTTAAATGTGAGCATAAATGAGAATACCTCATAAGAAAATTGTAAAGACAAAAAGACGATGCCTTTTTGTGAATCTAAGCTATCCGAGGAACGCAATAAAAAAAAAGAAAAATTTCAACAAAATCGGTAGTCGTTCTCAAGTTATGCGCGTACATACATTTCTACGATTCATTTTTATTTATATAGAAGATAAAATAACTAAAAGAAATAACAAACATTTTTATTAAATGTACTGAAGATATTTTTATTAAATGTACTGAGATATAATCGAGTTCTCAAAATAAATATATTTAATGTTTATAAAATTTTTAACATGCCCTGTTAACATTGAAGATGTAAAAAAAATAAACGATAGAGAACACAATGATTTTTTTTAGATTTCTTGTCTGTTATTCGGGATTTATTTAAAAACTACTGGGCCGATTTGGATGCGGTTTACGCCGATCGACAGCTAATTCTTAGACTTAAACTCTGCGCTGAATTATTTAAAATAGTCAAATTAAAGAAGTCAAATGCCAATGGGACTGTTTTACTGACCGACAGCAAATTTAATGTAATAAAATATATGATATATTTTATCCCGGGAATCCCACGAGAATTTCAAATCAAGCGTGGACGAAGTCGCGGGCGTATCCTAATTTATAATATATATCCTAAATTGTAACTTCAATTATGATATTTTATATTGATACAAATATATGTACATTAGAAGTGCTTTTTAGTCGAAAGTGAGTAAATATTATCTTATTAATAAAACATACTAGGTTAAATAGCGATGAAACGCGAAACCGTAACCATCAAAGCAAGTTAAGCTTCTTTTATAATAACGATGTATAATATAATAATAGATGTCTTGTTCTGTATTGCACCAATTCATAACAATACCCTTGCACATGTTCGATGATGTCAAGCTCTCTGCAGTACATCTACCTAGTAACTACGGCACATGGCCTAGGAATGTACAGTTATGACAATGGTTCTACGAATTTCTCATGCGACTACGGTTATTATGCGCCGACCTATTTCGCATCGAGTCACTGACGTCGTTCTACATTAGAATGTATTGCCGCAACAGATGTTGCTACAAGGCGTTCGATCCGTAAGAGATTTTTATACAATTCATTAGGACCCTATGGACCAATCTGTTTTAACTATTACAATAGTAGAAGCTTTATTGTCATAATTCAGCATAGGCACAAAGGCGAGCGGGCTGTTGTTGCGGTAAGCACGTGTCAAAATGTATGTGAGACCAAGTGAGTTTTTTTTATTACTCAAGTACAGCAGACAGACTGACGGCCTAACTGTGTTACCGCCTTTGGATATTTGCAAATGTTGTATATAATTTATTTTTGTAATTAATAATAATAAAATTAATAAATAAAATCCATTTTTTGAATATATATTTTTTGTATAGTATGTATAAAAAAAAATTGAGATTATACAAAATGTAAAAAAATATTATTGAAATCCACGTATATAGTGTCTCATCACTACTATGATACCTATAGACTTGAAATTTGGCATGGACCTTCCTTTCGCCAAGTACTGGTCAGCTAAGAACTAAGCTATGCACTAATCAGCTAAGGGCGGCTATCGGCTAGTTATATAATAAAACAATACATTCCAATACAAACACGCAAATAAAAACTCACAATACTATTAGTAGTATGTTTTCCTTATATCTATGTCTAGTCAACGACTAACACCATGGAAAAATAATCAGTATACTTACTTCTTCCATGCTAACAATTATCTGGTCCTCTTAAAAATGACCAAAATCAGTAGGTAGTCAAATTTATTGGCTATTCTGTTCAGGATGCTATTGCTGCGTCCGCTCTATCTGTTCTGTAAAGAAGTGTTTTTTTTTCGCCATAAATTACAGACTATCTATGTACGTTGCGGCGAATATAATCTACGCACAACAGAACTTAAAATTCATTCAGGTGTTTAATTGAACAAATAACCACAAACTTTACGCGCAGATACCAGCTTAGCAAAGCAGCAAATACAGTTTAACTATTGGCGAGCACTTAGATGTTATGCTGTGCAATTTCATTTCCCAAAGCGCATTATTATTCCTAAAAAAAATACAGTTGAATGGTTCTGATATTTTTAGGTTTGGGGTTTATATGAAATCGGTTTTTTCTGATGTTTATGTGCTTGAAGATTCTTCTAAAATTTATGTTTTAAATCCTTCACCCACAAACCACGCAAAGCCACATAAATGGGAGAATACGAGTATATTATATATAAAATTCTCAGACGAACAAAATAGGTAGACCCAGCCTCGAGTTCACAAAGTGAACTGACTAAACGCAGCCGATTGCGGCGCAATGCGGTAACTAAACTTAGTATAAAACACGATTATTAGTACGGATAAGAATGGAATAATTTTCAGTGGATACATTACTATTAACCACACAGTCACAAACCACGTATACATATGTTTAAGCAAATAAGTTAAAAAAAATGCTTCACTTCCTTTTTTTCACGTACGCTCTGTCAATATTTTATTCGTTCGAAGTTAAAAATTTGTCATCATTTCACTTGAACTATCTTACTTTGACTTCAGTTATTTCAATGAATATATAAATCTTATACGAGTTCGATTGTCTATTTTCGGACGTAGATCATTGACTTTTATATCTCCATGACTTGTTTGATGCTATGTATTCGTATGTAATACTTTTCTTGTCTAGACAATAAATGGAGAATAATTGCTCTAACACCGAACAAATTTCATTACGGTCAATGTAACCTAGTTACTAGCGAGAATACAACACTGTGTTTTGTGTACATTATTCTCTTTATTCCACTTGACAACAAAGAAATGTTAGTAAAATTAGCGATGTGCACTAATGATTTTATATTCTCGTATACTTCGAAGCCAGTTGTAAGCGTTAATGAAATCTCAAAATGCTATTAACAGTTAATGTTTGTTTTATAAAAACGAAAGTTGTTTTGTTAAAGTGGAAGCTTATGCTGCAATAATAGCTTTTTCTAATAGGTGCAGGAAAACGCTACACTCTTTAATGGATATTTTAATATGCACATAATTTTATCTAATTGCAAAATTTGCATGGAAATCTTGAATTACATAGAATAACGTGGTATAGTCCTGTAAATGTATGAAAAATTACATACATACATAACTTCACGCCAGGTCCCTTGCGGGGTAGGCACGAACAACAGAGCGCCATTTAGGCTTATTCTTACACACCTCACTTGCTTCTTTCACATTCATAGCTCTTGTCATGCACGCTCGTCTGTTCTTAAGGCTCCTGACATCACCTTCTGCTAGTACACGATCCATTTGATCATGGAAGGTGAGTGGTGTGTGTGTGGTCTTCCAGGACTTCTGCATCCATCCACTTTTGCATTGTATATCTGTTTAGTCATTCTTCCATCTTCATAGTTATTAAGGTGAGATAATAATAACATTTCGCTTCTCGCAAACTATTAATTACATCATATAAGTATTATTTTTAAGGACAAAACTTCAATAAAGCTGGTTAATATAATTTACCAGTTGTAACAGCGATATTTGACTTCCTAACCTTTTCCAAACGAGAGTCATCGATGAAAGGACACCCACATGCCCATTTCGCTTATCTGGTTAACATCCAAGTGTCAATTTTCAGTGAATAAAATAACGCAAGTAGGCGACATGAAAGTGTGGGAGCGATGACGTCATTCGGTGATAAAATTTGTCTAGACGGCCCATGACGTCATGAAACCCTGTGATTACAGTTTCGAGGCAATACAAATTATCAGCTACCTTAAATCCTGAATAGATTACACGTATGCCATTAAGGTCCGGCTTTACAATCATAAGATAAAAGTTATCCGTGAAATAAATTATAACCTGATTTAATTTAAAACAGACACAAATCAAATGTTTTATTATTTCAACTGTCGTTTTAATTTTCCGACGTTCTATGTTATTCTATAGAATAACTTTTGTCTGGTGTTTGAAAAATAGGCCCTTAATCAAATATCACGTGACAAAGTTCACGCTATACAAAATTGGCGCATAATAAACTTTGAATTATTATTGTAAAGTAAAGCTTAAAGAATGCTGATTAACCAAATTGGATCCATTTCGTTGAAAGGATCAGAACTGAATGGAAACGACGGTATTTAGTGATTTTGAATGATTAAAATTTATTTTTGTATCAATCACTTTGGATGATTCATCAAAATTGACGTCATGTGTTTATCAAACTAAGACCAGCATATTAGACGAATCACATCTGTTTTTCAATTAAATAATAAATACATACAACAAATAGAATAATCAACCAAAGTTATTGATTAGCTTCTTGTCTTTCAGTTCTGTGACTTTCAACCAAATGAATTCAATTTGATTGATCCGTCTAATACGACCTTTTAAAAATCAGACCAGTTGTATAGGGTTGTTATAGATTCAAAATTAATAATACGTTTCATTGAAAAATAACTGTTGCCACCACCCTCCTCTTCGCAATTTTCCGATTGCGTAGTTTCAGATATCCGACACTGTCGACTGATCGGAGTCCAGTACGCCCTAAATTTATAAATATACAGCGTCGGCATAACAAGTTCCGATGCGTAAAATTAATTTTAAATGTCAAAGGGTTGTATTAAATTCAACGAGTTTATAAATTTTCATAATTACAAAGGGAATGAATAGTAGTAAATCAATGGGTAGTGAAAAGAACTTATCTGGGCCGACCGATATCGATGGAGTATCATAGTGGAGGTTGATCTGCATGAGCTTCAAGCCTGTGATTGACAGGAGACAGTGCTGGACAAAGAGGAGTGAAGTGTTCTTGTTTCGGTGGTAGATTCATTTTCAAGCACGGAACCGGAACAGTTAGTAGAGTGCAAATGTAAGTTGTAGATATAAATTCCCAGAATTGTGATTATGTACATGTTTCGACATAAGATGTAGACCACATAAACACCGGCTTGACATTGTGAGAGATGATGCATGCCAAATGTGTCATAAAGGGTAGCTAAAAACCGTGAAAAGTGGAGAAGAGTAGGATACAGATTTTGAAACATCAGATGGACCCTACACGCCTGAAAGCAAATATAAATATAGAAGGAGATACTCCGCGAGCGATCAAGCCTTAGCGTTAAGACCATGATGATACAATTGAATGTTAATCGCAAATCTCAGTTCTGGAAGTTTAGGAAGAGTATGATCTTCTAATACAATATTAGTATTACATATTTATAGTGCATAGAATAATTATACGAAACATTTGGACATGTCATTTCGATATATCAAATAAGAGGGTAAAGAAACAATTGATTAGCGTCATACCGTTCATTTATTTCATCAAAATCTGTTGATAATCAAACTCCGGATGACTAATGCATAGACTGTTTGTTGTTATACTAATAGTAATTTTATGTAAATTGTTCTACTTAAGATTACTATTATTAACTTCATGTTTTGCTGTTTTCTGGTGGCATAGTCATTTTTTGCCCCAAATAAAAATAATAATTTTAAACAACACACCTGTTAAAATGAAACACTGGATTTGGCAATGAATAGGAATCGTTCATAGTATTTATGCGTTCAGGAAACATTTACCATGGCATCGATTTTTGTTCAATTTTACGCACATTGTTACAGATCCATTTTTACAATATGTTCCACCAATACTAATTGTCACGAAATTTGTTGTATAAGTAAGCTCGAAAACAGGGATAAAGAGTGGACATTTTTTATTCCAGAAAATTAATTAGATAGTTATCCCAAGATATAGGTCGGAGAAACTAAAAGAAATGTAAGAAAGTAGACAATTTAAAAATAATCTTAAGTGATGTCATTAAAATCAAGAAAGTATAAAAGTGAATATATTAGCCGCTCACTGTAAAAATAAAACCATTTCAAATATTGGTCAACTAGGAAATTTAAATACACTTTCTGTTTATTAATAGTATGTTCAGGTACATAGAGGTATTAGCAGAAAATTTTCATCAAGATTTAAAGTTGAGTTCAGCAATTAACAAACATCTCTCTTACAAAACGCTATATGAGATAATATTAACCATAGCAAGGACCCTACGTTGTAAGCTGCTATTAAGGTTCGCAAACACTTTGACGTCATTACAAGGGTTATGTTTTATTTATATCAATCTACCTAAACAAAGAAAAAGAACAGTAGTGATTCCTGTTGCCAAAAATAGAACTAAGCACCTAGATCCTGCTACAAATTAGAAAATATAATTCCACAGTATTGAGCCTTAAGTATCTACATTGGTAGTAGTAATAGCATAATAATGCTCATAGCTGATATTTAAGAGTGCCAATTGAGTTCACGCCGAATTAGGACGTCCCCTAACTACTTGTTACCCAGCCTAGTGACAAGACTTATTACAAGGCGCTCTACTTTCACCGATCCCATTGTATATACAATATCGTAAAGTCGCGTCTCTGGGCGCGCCCCGTGACGTCACGAGGCGCCATGTCGTCAGGAGCCCCCACACTTTTACCATTTAAATAATTTACATCGTAATATATTTTGTATTTTTTGGCTCGGTAAAATTCTACAGTTTACCATTAGAATTAAGCAATTGATACTATAGTCATTTAGTATTATCTCAGTTCATTAGGGTTAATGTGATATCTGGAGCCTGAGTTTGCAAGTTAATATTATACTCGACATGATTTTAAACTTGTATAAACTATGTCATTTAGTAAGTAAGTAGTAAGTAAAAGTGTAATTTATACACTGTAAGTCTAAAAGATCGAAACAGAATACTTAAGGTAGATTAAACCGAGGGTTATTTGAATAGACAGAATGGCCTTTACCACCCCCACTAAGCTATTTCCCTAGTCACCCACGCGCTGTCACTGTACAATTTTTTTCAATTTTCCGCATTTCTAGCACACCGCCTGCGCCCACGAAGATAAAGCTAGCTGCGTATGTAACGGTTAAATTAGATTTTCTTCTATTTATAGCACCTTATTTATTTGTAAATAGAACACTGGCTGGCTAAAGTTATAACATTGCTTATGGAACACTTTCTTACTTGTTATTCATTAAATTAACTTTATTTTTTAAATTAATTTATGTAATGTTGTTTCTTGTTTATGTCTGGTCTTGAATGTATTACTAAAACTAGTAACTTTCTTACATTTAAGTATTTATTGAATTATTATCACATTACTAATATATGCTGTACTAGCTGACCCGGCAAACTTCGTATCGCCTCAGAATCAATAAATAAAAAAGCTGAATGATAATTGCAGAATAAACCAAAAAAAAATCAATTTTAAATTTGATTTGATTTCTGAATGAATTTTGGATTTAATTGATTTCTATACGACGACGGCACGAACATCAAATATTTGACAGGTAGGAATCGTTTCTAAGGGAAAGCAAAATTATTGTTTTTACTACATTCTAAGCATTTTTTTCATATTTACTCACCTTTTTAACGTTCCGACTTCCAAAAATAATTCAAAACCAAAATTAGCCAAATCAGTCCAGCCTTTTTTTAGCGAGATTAACGAACAGTAATTGATTTTATATGTATAGATAAAAAAATATAATAATTTGGGTACAATTTAAATGCTCACCAAAAATAATTTTTGTCCCTTAGACTAAGCACCAAATATAATATATTACTTCATATAAATTTAATCCACTCTATACCGAGGTGCCTAAAAAACAACGTTTTACGTTCCAAAATAAATATACACTCATCAGAACAATTGTATGTTTTGTATTTAAATTCTTTTTGCTTATCAAAATGGATAAATACCCACAAAAAATATTGTTTTACTAAAACACTAACATTCAAACCGAAAATTGCAGTTTAATGTGTTTAGGAATATATTTAAGACTTATTTATAACAACTGAAATTGGTTTTGAGTGGAAAAAATACATATTCAATTAATTAATAAGTTTGAAATTCACGACAATAATCTGGTAATTTTGTCGCCGAGACGTTTTTTACGTTTTTTGACGGATTTATCGAAATAGTTGACTGTATGTATCCGAAAATTTAAATATGTGGAGTTTTAAACAGTCGGTTAGGTTAGGTTTTGTGTAGACCAAAGCGCAAGTGCCAGAACCGACTGGTAACCATTCAATATTTATCTTATATATTAGTGAAAAACAGAAGTGAGGTTAGATTGACAAAAACATTAATAACTCAGGAACTATACATTTCCCGCACATAGGAATTGCAGAAGGGGTGAGTTTTCCTCCCCCCCGGCTCATTACTTATGATTCTGGAAACATATATGTAAACCACACCCTGTTTTAATCAAATTCATAAAACAATAAACAAGCAACATGTGTTTGGAATACGCAATATTATATTTGGTATTAAAAATAATTGTACGTTCGACCATTTGATTTTTTGCCTCAGCAAAAATTACTAAATTGGAAGTGGAGAAACAAAATATTGGCAATATCTATTTAGCGAGCATGTAAAATATTTGGTCTGAAATTAGCTTTAAAGGCATGTATATATTTTTATGGCATAGCATCATAAAAAGGAAAATAGCTTCATTTCTACAATACTTCTGGAAACACAATTTGATGAGCATTTATCCATTCTGGTAGGTATTTCGAATTTATTGGTAGTAAAATAGGTGCATTTCTGGTAGGCGTTTAAACACAAGCCTAATAATTTTAGCACTGACATATGCCAGTATTGTCAGTACAATTAGATAGTTGGGTAACTATGTAATGTAACCCAGTTTATAAGAACCTACTTTTATTTATAACGAATTAAGTGTTTTCATTCATTCGTTCAAGTTCACTACAAAAAATATTGATAGTGTTGTTGATATCCGATAAAACAGAAGATTTGTTTGTCACATATTTGCATAAAAACACGAACAAGTGCTGATACAATCCGCATTGCATTGCATAACACCCAATTATCGCGTCTAATAAGATTTCATTGGTAATAACATTATCAGGTGTTTGTAACGTGAACTACACCCGAAAAATATTACTCAAGATTATTTGAAACGTGTATAATCATCATAAATTTGTATTTTTGTTTTTTTATTGCTAATAAGCACGGACACATGAGACTGTCATCGCGATCGTCACCAGAAAGCGAATTTACTCTGAAGCGATAATGCTGGACCCAACTGGGACTTACAGCCAAGTTTTGGTGGCGAAATATATAACTTATATTCTCAGACGAAACAAAGTATAGACGGTATAATGTTTTTATTCCTGCCACAGGTTGTCTGGAAGAGATCGCTTCTTAGCGATAAGACCGCCCATTGTGCACATATATAATATTTTTAAGGTATAAGTTCATCTGTGTTTTCTGTAATGGTGTACAATAAAGTGTTAAAAAAAACTAATAATAAAACTAAAAGAAATTAAGCATTTTTTTAAACTTGTGTGGTGAAAATTCTGCAATAAACACGTGGTTTGCGTCTTTATAGTTGATAGTAATGCAAGCACTGGAAATATATTACCTATATCTGTACTAATTTGATTATTTAATACTGAGTTCTTGTAATTAATGCACGACGTTGGTATCGGCATTTTACTTCAATATCAGCCAGACGGTTCTGTGGTTGAGCGGGCTAAGTTCGCTGGCCAATCTCACTGCAATGCAGAGGCTTCGGGTTCGATTACTGGCGTGGTAAATTTCGAAAAAAATATTTTTCTCTCTTATTACCTATGGTCTGTGTGTCTGAGATCGGCTCTAGAATAGTCCGTTGTATAGCACCCATAACACAAGCGTAACTTGGTTAATTTGGGTATATAGAAGTTTGTATACGAGTTCCAGCCAGCAAATGGATACTGGTAAAGCTTCCAAATATCGACTATTACGTATGAGTATGGAACCTAAAAAACCATTTAATAGGAAATATGACACAAAATCTTTTAATCATATAAAACAATTTTTGTAGAGAATATTTTTATTTTATTTACTATTAAGTAAGCATGCAGAGACACAGGAATAGCCTAGTTAAATATAAGTAGATAACGACGATATCTAGAAATAAATTAAGATACTGTTAACACATATGAGTTGATAAGAAAGTTAATACCACGATGACACAATAATGCCAGAGAGAGACAAAAACAACCAATGTTAATATCGCAGGAAGGAAGTCCTGATAATAACGGAAACCCATCTTTATATTTAAATATTAAACTTATTAACACTTAGCCCAAGCTTAAAGAGATTACTTTTAACAACTCTAATTGTTCACTTTATGAGTGCAATATTTAATTACATGATTGTACAAATAGAATAAGAGATGTGATACTAATTATGTTTTGAGATCACTGTGAAGTTATATTTAGTGTATTACGAATTTGAGGTTTAACTGATTTACATAAATGTTTAATCTAGGGACGACTTATATTTATATAACTTAGTTTTTTTTTGTTCTCAATAAAATATTGTCTTTCTTTCTTTTCTCTTTGCTTTACTTCTGTAGTTATACTGTTTTACTAATTTATGACTCACCTAGTTTACTGGAATTCCAGTCCCGGGTTCATTCCAGGTAGAGAAAATTATCGGAGTAAAAAAAATAAGAATCCTTATTTGACTGCAGTGACTCTTTGCGGGGCATATTCGTGAAAAACTTTAAGACAGACAGATAAACAATATATAATGTTAATATATGATTAAACATCTTATAAATAGCAGTATTCACTTGAGCTGTGGTATTGATTTTGAAATTGTAATTAACGTGTGTTACCACACTCTCACAGAATATCGTTTTGAAACAGTTAGCGTTGGGCTAATTATATTTTCAACAATGAGTGAGAGTTCCGATGGCTCACTTCTCCCTCCCCTATCCCATCTCTAAACCATTCCTCATCTCTGGTTTGCAAGCAGCTTCGCAATAAAAAAATTACAAACGAAACTTAAATTTTATTTATTTCTATATATTACGTATAGCAAATATGGATAAGGATTCTTGGCAAGGGCATGTTCACAAGTCAATCACCTACACAGGACAGTAAAATAATAACGGTACTTATACGCTCCGTAATACAAGTTCACAGCTCATATATTAAACGGATGCAGTAATACATTTTTATACGGATCACGTACTTAGGCGCATACATAGTGAATTAAGCCCTCACCGACATTCTTAAGAGCATTTTGGTAATGAGTCATACGAATACTAGTCAATTTAACGGGCCCTCTAGATTTTCATGACATCGTGAACATCGTGAAATGCGAGAAAGGCGCGAGAAAGAGAATGTGGAGGGGCCATAAGATAGAGTACAATAGATACAGATGACGTCTTATTGTAATTCATCATAAGGACTGAAGGTAAAAGTTTGGAACATCCTTGATATTGTTGTAATATCTATAACAGGTAAAATATCGAAAAAAACGAAAATAAATGAAAATATCTCTAATATATAAAATTCTGTGTACATTTCGTTCATACTCTCCGAAACCTGACGATTTGATGAATTTTTGTGCTTATCGTATCTATGAGAATCGGCACATCTATTTTCATCCCCTAAATTTAGGGTAGTCACCTAATTTTTTTTTTTTTTAGACAAATTTTAATTTCTATTTTTTTATGATACAGCATTAAAGATACATACAATAAATTCAACCTCTACGATCAACCCTATTTTACGGCAGGACGACGTCTGCCGGACAGCTAGTTATTTATAAAATTGAATGAATAAACACTTATTGTTACAAATAACACTACGTCTTAAAAACTAGACACAATAAATGTTGAACGGCCGGGCGGCTTTATCGCTTAAAGCGATCTCTTCTAGACAACCCCTTAAACCAAGGAAAATATTAGACCGTATCATTGGCGGTGTAGACAAAAAATAATATAAAATATTTAAAATTTGAATCTTACATATTAGTTATTGAAAGTCACTAGTCTACCAGTACCACCGCTTCAAAAGCATTTCAGCGTCCAAACCGACGACGTAGAATGGTAAGCTACTCATGCGCAGGTGATATAGTAGGTGTCGAATATAAATAATAGTTATAGGTGAACTGTGTTGCAAGGAACGTAATTGCTCAATTATAATGTCGGCCCGGTTACTTGGTATCTGGTGTAGATAACGTACATATATAGTATACTGCAGTATACCCAGTGGCCTAGATTGGCACTGGTGACATTGCGCCAGTTCTGTTCCGTTGTAGCTATCTATCTTTGAACTGCAATGATAAATGCGTTCGCATAGGGTAAATGTTTCTATACATATAGAACTTCATAGTGTCTAATTTGTCCTGCTTCTATTTTAAAGAAATAGTAAATATTATTATTATATAAAATATTCAATGTGTGTTGTAACCTTTTTAAACAAGACTCACGTACCTGAGCATGACCCGAGGCTCAGCCGCAGTGTAAACTCTAGTTTTTAATAATAAAAAATTGAAATTGAAGACCTGTGGCATTCTCTAGTGTAAGATTTACTTTTCAGAGTTTAGGAGACTGCTACATAAATAAAGTCCTCTATTCGCTTGCGCATTATGCTAAATTATAACACGGACAATTTAGTATATTTTTTGTGTTATATTAAGGAAATAGCCAAATAAACCATAAATTATAATTCTACATTCGCATTTGATTAAAACCACTAGAAAAACCTATATCCCTTTATACCGTTGCTGGCAACGCGTTGGTGTTGCAACGTCTATAGGTGACGTAATCACTTTCCATGAGCTGGGCTGTCTGCCTGTTTACTCGTTTGCTGCTCGCAATAAAAATATGAAAATTAACATTGAATAGAGTAGATTAATCGGATATGGCGTATACACGTAAACGACGTCTTCCATTTGAATATATTATATTATATTTTTATTTGTTTTCTAACCAAAACTGTTGTATATTATGCTACGTCCACACCTGTGTCGAATGATTCGAGTTTTATTTTTTTTATACCGGTGCGCTTGTTTGTGCGAAAATGTAAACGACGCTTTAGTTACAATTTTACAATCTGTATAAATATTATAAAGAGGAAAGACTTGTATTTTTGTACGTTTGTATCAAATAAAATAATAAACTACTGCACCGATTTCAAAACTTCTTTCATCATTAGAATGCTATATATTTATCCCAAAACGTTTAAAAAATAAGTGTACTGTGGCGTTGCCACCTATTTATAACAGTGCTTATAATAGGTAGGTACGACTAAAATTACTTACGTTTTGCTATCGAATTCAATTTCTATTGTTACATTTTATAATGTTTGTAGATAAAACTGAATTTCTCTGATCGTTATTATTTGGGTATGGGGGGGAACACAGCCCTGAATTTTCTTGTTAATACGAACTTATTATTTATTTAGTTTATTACTTTATATTAGACATAAAATACCACAGCCTTTAAAAAACAAATGCAAGCTATACTATCGATCATTAAAAAATCACATTGGAATTTATATTTTTTTAAATCTGGCCATCTTAAATCATTCCGAGAAAAATTCCCGCGGCATTACCAGGATAAAAAGTAGCACAGAGTTTAGTTCCAAGAATTGGCTGTCGATCAACGAAAACCGCATTGAAGTCAATCCAGTAGTTTATAAGTGAATCTCGAACAAACAGACACTACGACAAAGATAAGAAATGTAAAAAAATTGCATCATGTCCCCATCGTTTATATAGTCTATTTCAGTTGGGTTTTTTACATACATACATAACTTCACGCCAGGTCCCATGCAGGGTAGACACGAACATGTAATGTACAGACACGGCATGTTTAGAATGTTATAATATTATAGAAGATTGTACTAGGAAAGCACCAAAATCAATGTTGTTAAAAAGACCCTGGCTTTTATTACACTACAATTCATCTGTGCGAAGCAGGGACGGGCCGCTAGTTATTACATAAAATATAATTGAATTTTCTTAGAGGTGTTTGCAATGGTCCACATTGTATTACACGGAGTTGGAAAGAAATATAATATTAATTGGCAGACGAGTAAATATTTTAGTATATTCCAAAGCTGAGCAAGTACTGCTTATATAAAAAAAAAACTCCAAGTGAAAATATTGTTGCGATTCGTTTTTCCACTTGTCCGTTAAAGTTTCTCTTCTACTATGTGCCCCAGCACACATTTCGATTTTTCGCAGGTTCACTGCAAATTATGTTTTGGTTAGGTTAGTTACATTTTAATTAATGCACTTTTTATTTAAAGATATATTTTTTTAAACAAAATAACTGTATTCGACTCGGAAGTAATAAAATCATCGATAGTCTACTCTAACATAATACCGCCTCTCGCCACGTCTAGTCTAAATTTATGCCGCTTCTCCACGCGGCCGTAATGCTTTTTCCTAACAGAAAAATCCCAAGACCCGTCTATATAGAAGTTTCACTTGAAATATTACATTCCATAAGCAGCACACTATCCCTCAGGTCCCCCAATTTATAGGGTAACGCATAGTATACCCGCCAAGCTTGTCCAAAGTAGAATGGCGGGTTTAGCACATCGGATATCTCAATATGCAGGTTTCACCACGATGTTTTCTTTCGCCGTCAGCACGTGGTAATTATAGCAATATGCACATTACGTTAGACAACTGTGAAAATGGTGCTTGAATTCCGGCCAGTATTCGCAACGGCGCCCTTTGAATGTAAGAGGCGGATGCGCTAAACACCAAGTTAAATTAAGTTATACACAGGTTTAATTTATTATAAAGTAACTTTAATTACATGTTGTTAAAAATGGATACATTTGTACAATCGGCGAATGTTCGTGGCTTGTATCGGCATTTCACATTCATGCCGTAGCCTGTACGTGTTTGCCCCAGTGCGTTTGGGCCGTGAGAAAGCCGCATGCCATCATGTCTAATATGCCAAATGTTCCTTGAACACATATTAGAACATTATTGTTATGGTAATTATATGAATGTTTAATGTTTAACTCACTTTTTGTCACGTTTATCGATTGAAGCCTCATCACGAATGTTCTAAGAAAATTATTGTATAAGTAATATATTAAATTAATGAATACAATATATCTTCAATTATTTACTCTGTATTTATATATCTTATATATAAAATTCTCGTGTCACAATGTTCGCTCCTATACTCCTCCGAAACGGCTTGACCGATTCTCATGAAATTTTGTGTGCATGCATATTGGGTAGGTCTGAGAATCGGACAAAATCTATTTTTCATCCACCTAAATGTTAAGGGTAGTCGACCCAAAAATTTTTAAAAAAAATTTTAGACTAATTTTTCATTTTTATTTTTTTACGATACAACATTAAAAAATACATACAACCCTAAATTTTCAACCCTCTACTTACCCTCTCTTGATCGTAGGATCAAGCCCTATTTTTTATCGGCAGGACGACGCTTGCCGGGGCAGCTATATACATACATACCTATCATTACGCCTATTTCCCATGGGGTTAGGAAGAAATTAGAGATCTCCACTTGCGACTATCTTGACAAATCAACTTTCACTTCATCTATTTCCATCCTTCATACACAGAAGCTTATTTGGGATGCCTTTTACTTAACGTCTAAACACTTGTGCTAGTTGATCATGGTGTTTACGTTATGGTCTACCGGCTGCATTCACAATGCTGTCATACACTAGTTTTGTTGTTCTACTTTCAATCATTCTCTCTACATGCATTTAAGGATATCTTATGCCCTTATATGTATAAGGATTAAAGTTAAGCTAATTTGCTAAACTATGAAAGTGATAACTCTTTCTTGTACAGCAAAGTATAGACAATAATATATGTAACCATTCAGCTCTGAGTTACTGTCATCATATGAATATATCAAGGGTCAGTTAATGCGAGTTCAGTGATTTGTTAATTGTGTTGCGATGATTGTTATTCTTCGCGCATCAATTTTAATCGCAGTTAATTACACGCGCATAATAAAGAGGACATAATGTCGTACAATAACTTGTTTGCATTGCATTGAATTCACATTAATATTGTTCTAATTGCTGAGCTATTTTGGAACCGAAAATACATTCAAGTAATGCTTTCAAAAGTTTTCGTCCACAGCAGTTAGTTGGCTTTGTTTGACAAATTTTGAATATCTTAGTTATTTATCTATTTCTTTAGTAGTGTTGTAATTGAAAACAGTAAGTAATTACTTTAAGTAGTTTTTAAATCGCATTGTAAACCTTAGTCATGAGTCCATTATTTTGCTTGATCAAATGAAAAAAAAACTGTTAGTGATCCTTTATTAAATAAATAAAAAAACAACCTTGGATTGTGCTCCGGCAATAGTGGCTAGGTTCTAGTCTCCCTTTAGAGAGCGGTAGTAGAGTGGTAGCATCTTCGGTGTTACAAATGTCCATAGGCGATAATAACATGGTAACCGCTTTCCATCACATGGGCCGTCTGCCTGTTTGCTGAACTTATGAAATAAAAAAAAACAGAACTTCAAAAATCATTACAATGTTTCCTATAACATTTTTGTTATTAGATGTTATGATATTTATTATTACAAAAATGTGGTCATAAGGTTAAAAGTGTCTAGTTATTTTACAACTTCAGAGATATATGTACGAGTATTTTATATATATATAAATAATGTTTGTCTGTATGTCCTTTATAAAATCGTAAACTAAACATTTGATCATGTGATGATCTTTAGCAAAGTTGTTGTGCATGAGCCAGAGAAGGTTTCTGAGTTGGTTCACAATTGGACCCGGTAGGTGGCGCTGCTGTCGGCATATTGATTGAAGCTTTTCCGGGCAGGAAGACGTCTGTCGGGACAGCTAGTTTTATATATTTTCAATTAAAAAAATAGTATGGTAAAATGAATATAACAAGATTTTTGTGTTGAATCTTCTAATTCGTTGTGAGGTGTGTGAGTAAGTGACATGACCCTTATTCGAATATATATTTGCTGAAACAACTTTGACACAGATATAATAACCTGATAAATTAATTAAATATTGCAACACAAGTTCTAGATTTGATTTCACATATTATTATGCTGTTGTAAGTATTATGTATTTATTGTTTGTTGTAATCATAACTTGTGATCATTCGTATAAAACTTGTGTACATGAATAAATAACAAATGATGACCAACTAATATCTACAACATTTGTTTAGTGCATCTTAGAAATTAGTAATCCACTCTTTTTGAATTAATCTGTATTTGTAATTTTTTAGGAAAATAGTGAACATATGTCAATCATATGAGTTGATAAGATTGATTTAAATTCAGTGACAAATTTCACCTTTCTGCAGATTAATTATGTACATAATCTACTAAATACATTAATTACCATTAGAAAGTAGTGATGGTGCAATAAACGATTTATTCAAAGGTGTGGATTTTAATCTTAAATCTTGTATTTCTGACCTAATATGTATATTATTCTGAAGGTATAACCATGTATAACACCTGCCAATCGGCTTTGAATTGGCCGGCAAAACAGTCTTTTCTCTAAAATAGATAGGTCTCAGCTTATCAGTAGGACTTGGAGTCGCTATTGTTTGTTGTTGACGACAAGCTCGGTTGGCCGCCAATAGGATATTATACATATCGAGGACTTCATAACAAATGGGCGTATAGACAAAAGTGCAGTTTTACACAAAGTACAAAATTGTGAATTGAACAAAATAGTTAATTGTATAATGCTGAAATTTGGAATACCCTTCTTTATAGGTACAGTTGCATACAACAATAAAATGGCTTTTCTGCGTATACGCCTATATGTTATGAAGCCTTCGATATATCTACCTAATAAATACATTTTTTTGTGTCATGTCGATTTCAAAATCTTTTGCACACAATGATACTCGCATATATTTTCTGCATACGAAATGCAACAAGGCAAACTTCAAAATTAATATTTATAGGTTGAATCGTAAAAAATCGATGCTATGTATCCAAATAAATATCAAGGTTTGCCAAACAATCATTTCACTTTTAACCCAATCACATGCTGTCTTTAAGTGAAATGTGACATATCGATTTAACGATTGAGCAATAACCATGTCGAGATAAAGGCGGACAAAATTCTTCGGGCATTTATTTACTATCTCATATTGTAAGAACCAGCTGCTTTGTTTAATGATCGACCTTCATAGTCCTTGATGCGGCCTACATAATTTATATTGGTCTTATATTTAAGTATTTAATTGAATTTAAATTAATTAAAAACGTCATTTATCTGGATAAAAAGTATCCTATATTATATGACCGCGGTATAAGCTAGCTGTATGTAGTGTTTCATTTAAATCCGTTCAGTTGTTTTCACTTTAACAGGCAGATAGACAGACAGAAGAACAGACAGACAAATATTCTAATATTTTTTTTATCATTTCATCTACCATCTGTGAAGGTTTATAAATCTCATCTTTACTTATTTTTGTAACATAGTTTATTAACCGATTTTTCAATCACCTGAAATAATATAAAAAACAATAAAACAACATGGGAGAATAAGTTGCATGAATAAGACAGTTGAATTGTTCTACTTTTGAATTTAGTCCCGTTATAATTTATTTAATTGATAGCTTCTATCTGATGATTGAAAAATCAGTACTTAAACTACAGGTGTCACAGCCCCAAATAAAATGAAATAAAACAAATGTTGCAATTTTGGAAACTGCTGATCCAAATAAGCCCTCTGGTTTCATACAAACCTGAACCGTTTATAGATTTATTAAACTATACATTTTTGCGGGTTCTTTTCGAATTATTTTTAATCGGAAAATAAATACACATATTATATATCCTCAAGTTAACCTAGTTACGCTTGTGTTATTGATGAAATATTAGGAATAAGCCCCAGAATTGTCTATTACAATGATGGGGTCTTTTCCAGACAGTAAACAATGGAAAGTTCGTTTACGGAATTTCCCATACGAGAAATTGAGCTTGTGAGTTTCAGTGTGGTAAATGGGCAGTTTTAGACTATTCAAACACAGAGACTGTGTAAGACTAGACTTTAATTAAGATATTCAGAGAATTTGTTATATAATTTTTGTTTAGCTACTGTGAGTGATAATGCATAATAAGTGCTGAAACTGGACATTTTCTGATTTCATCGATGATATCGAGTAAACCTGGTGGAATTTCATTTATAGTAAAGTTTCGTTGTGGTCTAGCTAAACTACCACTGCTCGAAATTTAACGATAAGAAATAGCATACCCGTTTGTATCTCTTTTTGGTTTACAAGATTTGTCGGAATGCATCTCTGTCTTCGGTGGTATTCCTGTCCAACGGGATGCCCATCTTGTGACTTTGTTGCCGTTCACCTATTACGATACCATCCACGCAATTCAAGGTCCGCCTTTTCTACGATAGACTGTGTAGGGCTGGTGCTTAGCAAAACACCGAGCATCATTTTTTGATAAACACATATAAAATTTGAAATTCTTATTGATATTAGCAAGAAATGATTTCGTTAACAGATAGTAACCGATCTCGTAATAATCAAACAATGTTGTCAAATTTAGCTCTTCAAATTGTTAAATGTTGTTTGTTTTGTTATATTTTTAAAGTTATTTTTTATTTATGAAGCGTACCAGATAGGCTAACGGTCCAACTGTAATGGAAAGTGGTGCCTATGGACATTAGCAATACAAGAGGTGATGCCAATGCGCTGCCCGCTTTGAAGGATAGTTCAAAGCAAATATTTACAATTTTCCTATCTTATCCCCCTATACCATCTATCCTATACTAGACGTTGGCGACGTATTTACGTACTGTCCCTGGTGTTGTAAAACACCATAGGCAATCGACCACTTTTTTATTGCATGAGACCAGCAGACAGGCCCGCCTTAAGAAAACGGCTACCATCGCTTATGGACGTTTGTAACAGGTGCTCCCAATGTACTGCCGCTCTCTAAAACCTGGATCCTAGCCACTAACACCAGAACACAGCTTAAGGTTGTTATGGCATACTCTAGACGGGGGTGGTAGACAAACCACCTGTCAAAGCACTCTTTTACCCTCTTCGGGCAACAAAAAAATATAATATACTGAAAGTCAAATTATAGTCTTTAGACTTATAAAACACGATATAGACATTATGAAACTAATTAGTAGGAGGTATCAATGATTAATAGTGAAATTATAAATACGGGTACTACCTAAATTATACATATCAGATTTGGAGAGTTTGAAAATATCTAAGAATTAGATGTTTATGTTCGAAATTTTATATTAGGATTGGCAATTATGATTAAATAGATATGGTAAAAATCTATTTTTTAAAATCTTAATTAATAAATGTATAGGTGCTTATTATTATGCGCTGCATAATTACATCAACTATAAAACCTTAAAATAACTTGATTATTCATAAATAGTGTTGCTAACATGAGCTTCCCACGTCTAATGTCTAAATCCAATCGATGGTAAGGACAATGAATATTATAAATAGCCAGGTATAAGAACCGAAAATAAAGCGATCTCTTTCAGGCAACCTCTTATTCTGGAAAAATTTTAAGTCGGAAAATTGATATTCACGGTTGAAGAAAACTACACTTAAATTTTATTGTCAACCCTAATTAAAATAAGCAATGACGTGATTAGGTATGTAAACAATCCGATATTTGTCTTTTTAAAGCCCATCACGTCCGTTAGCCCAAAGCCCTTGTTTCGTGATTAACATGAAAGACGAATGGTGACAACGAACCACAGAAAAAGAAATTTTGTATCAGATTTCCATACATTAATGCAAATAAATGCATGCGCATAGTTTCAAAATAGATATATCGCAGACTCTAAACTCTTTAACGGACTTTTTGTTCGCCAAAAATAGGTGACTAAATATTCTCAAGTAGTGTTAATTTTTTTTACTACTTTTTAATATAATTCAGACTACTTGAATAAAGTAAATATTCTAATAATGTGAAAGTTGAATTTTGTAGCGCTATAAACTGCTTGTAAAAAACAAAATCGCTTGTAACAAACTGTTTACCTACGAAACAGTAATCTTTTGCGACCATATATGTACATCTATTGTGTGATACTGGTATTACACGCATGCATATGCAAATAATATGTCAAATCAAATAAAATCAATTTATTTCTTCAAAACATGGTTAAACACTTCGTATATATGTTATAACGTACACATGTTTTGCTCAGATAGAAGCATTCAAATATTTATGATAAATTTTATTAAATTATATAATGTTAAATGAAACATGAAAAAAATCTGATAAATGTCAAAAAAATATTATTAGTTAATAATTAATACGTTGCACAAATTTATATTTTTATTGAGACTTTAGCGGACCTGGGCGTCGAAGTGCTCGCTCCGCACGCAACCGGGATTTAACGCTCGCATGATGATGATGACTTCCGTAGCTCGGAACTTATGAAGAGCATGAAAACTATAAAAAATAATTTTACTATGGTAACTAATATTTAAACAATATTTTTTATTGGTTTTACTTTATCACGAAGAGTGTCTCATTTCTTTAAATGACATGGTATTAGATGATTAATTAGGTATCATTAATAAAGCAATAAAAACCCTAATATTTGATTATATACAACGAGCAATAAGTTTGCCGTGTTGGTCAAACTGAATAGTCCTCTTTAGCAGTCACTGGTTGTATGAGAAAAGAAGTTCACTAAGATTTTAAAATGGATATTTTTAGATCCGTATTTTAGATTTATTCTTGGTCAACCTTTGATAAAGTCGAGTGCACGTCTTGAATATATAAAGAGTGAATGTTTAAGGGCAGCTCTTGACTCTAAAATAAAGAAAAACGTGAGAATACTGTTGAATTGAAAATCTTAAAATTATGGTTTTCTTTATGCCAAGGACTCTCTATGCCAACTCTTTTTTTCTCTGGATATGTTTTAAACACACTTATAGCTTAGTACAATTAATTAGGTAGGTTTAGAATGATTTTAGATTTGGTCCTTGGTGCCCACGCCTGCCAGGGCACGCGGAGTTGATCGTGCTTTCACTATTCCTGTAACCCTGGCATAAGATGAAGGAAAGAACACCGAGGGGTTAGAACCTTGTGCGGCCCTGTTACGGCCAGCTTTGAAGGTTGATGGCCGTTGTGTGCAATTGATTATAAAATTTAATTGATTTGGCATTATACAAATACCCTTAGATATACAAAAGAAAAATCTAAATGTGTGCTGGGATACATACTAGAAATGAAACTTCAACGGATAAGTGCAAAAACGAATCGCAACTAAATTTTAATTTGTAATTTTACGGGGAGGTTTTCAATTTGGACAAGTACATTATAATCTGCCCGTAAAACTTCAAGTTGAAATTTTTGGAGTTTCTCTTCTACTATGTGTCCCAACACACTATTCGATTTTTCGCAGGTTTACTGCAAATTTTGATTTGGTTAGATTAGGTATATTTTAATGAATGCATTTTATATTAACATATTTTATTTTATCAAACAAACAAGCTGAATTCGATCTGGAAGAAAAAAAAACATCCAATCTACCCTAAAATTATACCGCCTTTCACCACGTCCGTAACGCTTTTTCGTAACAGAAAAACTCATAATACCCCCCGTCTATACAGAAGTTTCACTTCAATAATGTTTTAGAGTTCGAAAGCAATTGATAGATTTAATTACCTGAAAACATCTTTTATCTCCGTCTAAGAAGTTGTAATAAAAATAGGAAAATCACAGCCGAAAAGTGGCACGGAGCGAACATTCCGACAAAAGCAAGTCTTGATAACGTTAACAGTTAACTATTGATTCCATGTAGTTAACGGTATTTCAGACAAGAACCGGAATAAGCATTGCTATTGTCACTACGCTGACTGTGTAAGATTTAGTTGGCTGCTATGCTGTTTTTGGAAGAGAAATAATTGTTTCGTAATGAAAGATGTCGAGTATGTTGTTAAATTACGGTTCTTTGAATTCTAAATCAAACTCCTTGCAGGTTTTTTGGTTAGTATTATGCCATCATCATCCAAACCATGACCACTGTTAGACATTATTATTAGACATATACATACGTCTTCATAATTTTCCGCTACATATTCTGGTCTTCCGCTTACTTTGACCCACCGGTGAACTTGGGCAAATCATTGATCCACCGGGCGAAAGAATAACTAAGCTACGTTTGCGGAGATGCAGTTTTCATTAAGAGACGCGTTTGCTTAATCACTTATCGATTCAGCGATGTGACCGTCTCATTGCCACTAATTAACATGTCAGTTTTCAAGTTGGCACAAAAACTACTCAATGAGTTCCAATTTCGCTGACTCGATGTCACAACTAACTGGGATATATTGATTTAGCTTCTTTGGTTCAATAATGAAAAAAATACAAAATTCAAATTGTATGCTCTAGATTAAAGAGAGCACGTACAGAAAAAATACTTTATTCCCTTATCATGCAATCTAAGATTTGATTTGTTTTAATGTTTCGAAAAGCGGCTCTTAAAAGATCCAGATGGTTATTCAACTACCCTCGTTGCTTGAAAAGTAAATGTTCAGAATTGAAATATGCTCATTATGCCAAGAAGGCCCCCAATATATACTTATATAAAATTGCGTAAGTGATGATATGAAACAAAGTGCATTCTTACGATAAATTCGGTGAACCGTGACTTTCAAAACTTACCTGCAACAAAGAAAAAAAAGCATTTAAGAAACAACAACAAACAGATTACAGTTAAAATAACATTTTTATTGCAGGGCAGTGTCATATAAATAAATAGTATATTATCAGTTTATAAACGACCTACTGCAGGCTATGGGCCATAATATTTCAAAGGAATTTCTCGGCGTGGTTATTACAATTACATTGACGTGTTTCATGAATTGGAAATATTTATCTCTCACATACACATTTCGTGGACGAAAGAAATAAAAAAATCCTTTATTTGGTCTTCTATTATTAATTATTAATTTGAAAACTGGTGACCATTTTCATACCACGGCTGTACTTCAATGGTGATGGTGACCAGCAAACACATATCGAGGGCTTCATAACGTATAGCCGTTTATGCAATATGTTGAGTGCAAACCTTGTTTGCTGAAAATGAGGCGTACAAATTCTCGAAATATACTCTGTGTATAAAATGTATAAGGAATGTAATTACGTCACTATTTCTTCAAATAAAGGTTTTCTTTCTTCTACTTTGATGTAGTTCGTGTAGTTGTGCATATACATATACAGCTGTATACTGGATTCATCACTTGAATGTTTGTCAAAGCAATGCAACACCACAGAGATTTAGTGTAAACATACATTTCGTTGTACAATACAGGATTTTATGAAGTGACTACAAAATAAAAATAATGCATGTTTAAATAACCTTAACCATGTCAACTTTCACTGCTATAATATTGCGAAAGCCCATTGTAGAAGGACAATGGTTTACTACTTTCACACGCCCCCATCCAGCTTCATTCATCTATGAGACGATCAATGAGATCACTTTGCATGACGATATATTGTCACTACGATGTCAATACATAGTAGAGATAATAGTAAATAGTACCCATAAAATATGAAAGACTAATCACCATTCATATATATATATATATATATATATATATATATATATATATATATATATATATATATATACATATATACTAAGTTAACATAACATTTTCAAATACACTATTTACGGCCTAATGTTGATTAAATATAGGAATTATATCGGTAATCATAATTTATTGGCGATAGCCTTAATAAGTTCGCAAATTAATACGCATGGAATGGTACAAGTGTTTTCTAAATCGAAATACCTAAAATTAGACATTTTATGTAATTTATACAGTACTTTGAAGCAGTTAAAATGTTAATTTATACCGGTAGCTGAATATTAATTAAAATCTAGATTAGTTGGCCAAATATTGATTCCGAGAGAAGAAAATTTCCTCTAGACAATACTTTAATAACCTTGGTAATCGTATAAAAATTCCAATCAATACGTTAATAATATCTTTATGGTTAAAGGATAACCTATTGTATACCTAAATACGTTTATATTGTTATAATCTGGGCCACCTGTATATTTGTAAATAAAGCACATTTATTACCCGCCGGCGTCGTTTGAGCTAACAACATTGAAACTGTTTTACGACTGTCTTCTTGTCTTTACCTTGTGTTTAACATTTGTGATTAGAAAATAGCTCATTGTGTATCTTTATGGTAGTCATTAGCCAGGTGTGATTCTTGGAAAATTCAGGCCACGCGGTCGACCAGACATATTGTATTTGTACAGTATAAAGCAATGCCCCAACGGTAGGATGAGGGAGTCGAGCGATAAGCACAAGCGAAGCAAGAGGTGTGTACTACATTCGGTGATCTATTTAGTGTCGCACTTTGCGCGTGTGTATTTGTACCTCTGTTATACGTGTTAGTGTAGTTCTAATTAATATAGTAAGTCTAGAATTAATATCTATCTGCAAATCGTAACATAATATTACCTATAACATACTGCCTTAATTTTTAAGATTATAGCTAGCCCACCAGATATAATAACATAAAATAAAACATTGTATATATTTTGGGATTTCAGATTTACTTCAAATACCAAACATGTACGTAGTTCTTATTCTATGATATAACCCAGTATTACACGAAAACATTATTTCTAGGTAAAATATTAAACACGCATCCTAGTCATGAAATTGTAACATATCACGGTGCTTACAAATCTCTTAACCATACAAAAAGAAGAAATCGCGGATAGGGATGATAACATCTGCAGTAGTTTTAAATGTCGTTTCTGTTAGCTGTATCTTTTTCAAAAAACAAAGCATATTCATTCATTCACCATACACCGCTAGACGACAGCAGTTTATTGTGAACTCACACCAATTGTGAAAAGGACTATTTTTTGTATGCGTGAAATGCAATTCACCCACATTTTTTTTGCTCGGAAACCAGCAGCAAGATAGTGTAAAGCTTTCCAGCTATGCTGCAAGCATAGCTGGAAAGCTTCACTACTAGCTACACCACTAGCTTCACTACCCACTAAAGCATCCCGGCGTTTCTGCGTTTGCCGTAGGCTGGGAAAAAAGCATTATCAACGCTGCAACGTATATATGCAATTTTGTATGACTTACTGTTCGTATGTGTAATGACATCGAAAACGCAAAATCTCCTTTATTCAATGATTTTGTAATGTTGCTTAATCATAATGCAAGATAAACATGTTTAATTAACACGCACTGTAAGTAAATCTTTTCCTAATCAATTTTTATATAAATAAATTTGCACGTGATGATTATTGATTGTTCTGCAATAAGCTAAAGTGGGTTAAAATAACATGAAAAACTGAACAAACACTTTCGTCATAAGCTCTTTTGTATGCTCAAGCGTTTTCTAAGCACTAATTGGGTTTGAAAGGTTTAGCATTTAATTAACTAGAATTAATAGTCTATAAACTCCAGTAGATAAAATTAATGAAAGTAGATAATGCTGTACAAAAAATAATTATAATGCGAATGACTACTTTGAAAAGTTTAATAATAATTGGAAAACTCGCTGGCTTTGTGGCGAAGGCTTAGGTGAATTGCGACACCTTGGAACCGAGTTCGGGGGACCAAAGCAAGGCCCGGCCTTCATGCTTACCTTAGGTAGCCGGTACGGAGTAGAGATTACTAGAGCTAAGACTCAAGCTCCAAGGGTGGAAGTGAAAAATGGTATAACGTCGGAAGTAGCTTCGGTGAACCTGTTGCCTACCTCTTCACACCCCTTAGCCACTCACAACCATGTTGCCCCTCGCCAATCTTGTATGGCATTTTTAGAGGCCCATGCCGTGTGCGAGTCACCGTCTGCCTATTTTTTCCATATTCCTTGAAAATTGCGGCGGCCAGACGCCCCATACATACATAGCATCCATAGCTTACAAGGACTTCATCCCAATAGGCCGGTACCTTTTGTTTTCATTCCCTACAATACTCAACACTAATGGAAACTTGTCCTTAGCTGCATTTTTATGGTATAGACAGGGATAATCACCGGTCACTGTCACACCACATTTATATTAAATTTTGTTAAGGGCCTCTACATGTTGTCCTCCGCCCTCTAGAAATCCGGGCCATTTTTATGACCCGTGGTCTGCAAAGACATAAAAATATTGATAAGCTTTGTATCTTCATGGTCCAAAGGAACTTGTCAGTGATATATATTTTTTTTTTATTGCAGGAGATCAGCAGACAGGCAGACGGCCCACTTGATGGACAGCGGTTACCATCGCCTATGGACATTTGCTACACCAAAGGTGCTACGAATGCGCTGCTGCTCTCTTTGGGGAGCCTGGAACGTGGTCACTAATGCCGGAACACAACACAGGGTTATTATGGCGGCTAGTCTAGACCAGGGGTGGTCGCCATCCAGTCGGGCAAATGCCCTACCACCTGGCTGTGGGTTGTTTTGTCGCCTCTTACGACAGGCCGCCGGGCCGCAGGAAATTGTATTCTTTCTCCGTTCCTGCACGGATGAAATTATACGGATTTTACTGTAGCACATATAGAATGTTTAAATCTATATCTAGAAAACATTTTAATCTACATAACACCACAATGTGAATTTTATTGGAGAGGAACATGCGTTTCTTAAATCAAATTTAAGGAACGCATATTTCTCCCCCTCTATTTATTTGAAGTAAAAAAAAATTCAGGTGGCGGGAAATTTTGAAAACAATCAGGATAAAATAGAACAAGTATATATTTACAATAGAACAAGTACATATTTTTTATCGGTCTATTGTCATTCCTAAATCCGTGCCTGATTTTATGATAAATAAAACGAATATACTAAGGTTTAAGCGCGTAAACTCGCATGATACTTTTACTAAAACAACTTGTCGTCAGATAAAAAGAAGTGTAGTAGCAAATAAATCGGCAAATTGTTAAAAGGCGATTAACAAAAGTATGTATAAAACTGGTAAAGCGTGTATGTTCAAAGTATTATGAAGAATTCCGTAGTAGTTTTGCGATTTGACCATGTAAATATATACTTGTTCTATTTTATCCTGATTGTTTTCAAAATTTCCCGCCACCTAAATTTTTTTTACTTCAAATAAATAGAGGGGGAGAAATATGCGTTCCTTAAATTTGATTTAAGAAACGCATGTTCCTCTCCAATAAAATTCACATTGTGGTGTTATGTAGATTAAAATGTTTTCTAGATATAGATTTAAACATTCTATATGTGCTACAGTAAAATCCGTATGATTTTTAAAGAACTGTCAACTCCTTAGTTACATATGTGGGATCTGCCTCTAATTGTATGGCAAATTTTTTTCTTAATTAAACTACTCAATTGCATACCGGCATATAATAAACATGTCCACTGAAATATTGGTGGCATGATTGTCGTGCTTTTTATTTTGATTAATAAATGCCTACTTAAAAAAATATGTTGTATTAAAAAATCTTAAAAAAAAACTCAGTTTCCAGGAATGTTCTTTATTCATATGAAACATTACCGATGATAAAATTTGCAGTTTTATCAATACACTATCTGTTCTCTTTCACTTTCTCCCACATATAAATATTTGGGGTTGCCATAATGTATTTACCTTCCGTACTTCTCTATTCGGATATATGTTCTCTGTTACATCCACAAATTATCACGTCGCTTTCACACAGTCCGTCCATCTCTTTTTGGATCTACCTTAAATTTATTGTAGGGCTACAAACATTTACCGGGTTAAACCTCGATGTCACAACCGGTATTCCAGATTTTTCTCGGTGTTTTATCCCCGGATAAAACACGGGTGATACTCATAAACAGGTAGTTAGATACGTATATATGACAGAATTAAACATGTTTCGTTAATTCTTAAATATATGGCTACGCAACCCTAAAAATGGATGTTGGGACAAACAAGTTTATGTGTAGAAAAAGTACCTATGAGCTATATAGGTAAACGAAGAATGTTGTCTCAACAAGAATATTTATGGCATTGAAGGTCATCAACTAGCGCACCCACAGGTTTCACTCTGTAATATACTATGGACATAACTCTTCAAACAACGACCCTAAAAACTTTAAAATATTGTTCATTACGTGATATCATGGATGAATGCCTCATAATCGTACAGTAAAAGCCTATTTCTGAATTACATCTTAATTCTCCGTATATATTAGGTATTCTATAAATGTCGGTCTGGATTTATATTATTTTGCAGTATCTATTAAATTAATAAATTAGTGTCAATATGTATATTTAAATTGTGTAGTCCAATTTTATTCCCTGCTCCATGTATGTACATCGCTAAATTAGTTAAGAATCTCTTTCGTAAGCTTGGTTACCTGGAAAAGCTACTAGTGATACGGTCGCCCGTTGTTTTGTCGAGAAGTATTGCAATTATGAATTTTTTTGTAATTGTTTGTGTGCAATAAGTTATCTATCTATCTTTTCTCTACGTGACTAGTAGCCGATTCCTATATCTTACTATCCATTCTTTGCATATCAACTGATTAAAATTTGACATTAAATTCAGTTTAAAGTCAATTTTCTCCTAATGGTAAGGTAAAAGAATATATAGTAAGATCTGGAAATCCGACATAGAGCCGCTAGTAGTTCTTATTTTCTTGTCTCTGTCTCCAATTGAGCTGCTCGTAAGACGAGCTTTGTATTGCTTATATACCTGGGAAAAATTTCTGTAATTCCCTTATATCGATTATTTTATTTATTAAATGTCTATACCTTTCTAAAAGTGTATTTATCTCTCTCCTTTCCTACCCGAATCTTTAAGGCATAATTCTAATCTACATTTCATTATTGCTCATCATCATCTCCACGTGAAATGTAACTCTTTGTCTTTTACAACAATGTTTTATACCTGTTATATACTCGTGTGTATGTACAATTGTAAACGCTTCTTACAAATGTTCTTTGTTATACACAAAAGAGTTACATAATAATATAATACTACAAAATAATCAAAAATTATTAGTATAATATTATTATTACGGATTATGTATTACACAAAAAACATAAAAATGAGTCTTTTATTTAAATCATTGAAAATAATTGAATTACGTTAAATTCCAGTCGATAATTCGATATTAATTATTGGACGTATCTTACTTTGTTTCATACAAAATAATTGAGAAGGACATTACTGGTATTCTATGCGGAATGTAATATAATGTTGTTTGCAGATTACGTCTGACCTGTATAATAAATAGCCAGTTGGCCATTAACTGCCAATATATTTCTGAACTGATTAAACAACTAATTAGGTACAATTATGTCGACCGCAAACTTTATTTTTAGACTTAGACTTCAAATAGCTTGAGGTAATTTAATAGCCTTTGGAAACCGTTTATATTTTATGCTTTCCAAAAAATGTGTACCTAATAAGAATTTTGGTGTTTTTCATTGTTCCATTTTCGTGATTTTGGAAATGTACAAATTATTGCGTTTTTTTTACATATTAGAATATATAATAGGATTTGCCCGCAACTTCCTCCACGTTCGACCGGTAACAAAGATTATATTTATTTGCAAATACTTAAAATCAAAGCATTTTTCCAGCACAGCAATGGGTTATTTAGTATGAAAACTCTTGAATCCTGTAAATTTTCGTAAAAACCTGGTGTAAGTAATGTTACTAAAGTCATACTCAACTACAACTGTTCTATTAAAGATGTCTAGTAAATATAAATATAAACTGACACAGCATGCAAGTCCTAAAATCAGGTCATTTCGGAGTGAGGAAATGTCGAGAAATCTTATACTAATATATAAAACTGAACAGTTTGTTTGTTTAAACCTGCTAATCTCAGAAACTACTGGTCTGATTTGAAAAAATCTTTCAGTGTTAGATAGCCCATTTATTGAGGAAGGTTATAGGCTATATATTATCACGCTAAGACCAATAGGAGCGGAGCACCAATGAATAAGTTTCAAAATCGGGGGGGCTTTGAAAACAAATTCCATGCGGACGGCGTCGCGGGCACAGCTAGTATAAAATATCCCAAAATAGTCAGATATGGTAATGGTTATGTAGTACTAAATTATGCCGTAGTAAGAGTAACAAAATCATTTTCACGCTATTTTAGGCATGTGATCGATTCGCAAGAAAAAATCTGGGCTTCCGAGAATATAATTAACCGATGCATTTGAAAAAGAACAAACTATTGTTATAGTATTAATTGGATCCGAATCACAACTATCAGTGAAAAAAATGCATTAGAATTCGATTTATTTTTCTCAGTATGACCACTTTAAATGGTTCCCAAAAATATTCCCGGCCTAGGACTAAGGTTTTGTAACACATTTTTATGATTTTAAAAGGTAGGTAAGTAAGGAGATTAGGTATATAAAAAATAAGAATCAGTTTTCCTTAACATAAAGACTCACTTTCACAGAACGTTGTTTGTTTAACATTTCAGTCACGCAAATTGCCTGCAGTGGTCTGATTTGATAATATCTTTAAAAGAAAAATATACTCCATATACTTCACGTACTAAATTTTAACAAGGGGTTATATAAACACCGAAAACATATGTATGTACACATATGTATTTATGACCATAAATACATTATATCTTAATCTGTACATACATACATACATAACTTTACGCCAGGTCCCTTGCGGGGTAGGCACGAACAACAGAGCGCCATTTAGGCTTATTCTTACACACCTCACTTGCTTCTTTGACATTCATAGCTCTTGTCATGCACTCTCGTCTGTTGTTGAGGCTCCTGACATAACCGTCTGCTAGTACACGATAATTTGATCATGGAAGGTGTGTCGTGGCCTTCCGCGACTTCTGCATCCATCCACTTTTGCATTGTTTATCTGTTTAGTCATTCTTCCATCAATGATTCTTTCCACATGCCCGAACCACCGAACATTCCTTTCCTTGCCTTCACCTCGACACTCTCTTTCAGACCAACTCCTTTTCTTACTTCGGTATTACAAACGCTATTCCGATTTATAATGTTAGTACGCAAACTGTACTAACATTATAAATCGGAAACATTTGTATCTTTGTATGTTTCTAAAGAATAAACTCAAAAAGTACAGGATATAT
The DNA here is from genome assembly GCA_012273795.1 of Dendrolimus punctatus. Classification (NCBI taxonomy): domain Eukaryota; kingdom Metazoa; phylum Arthropoda; class Insecta; order Lepidoptera; family Lasiocampidae; genus Dendrolimus; species Dendrolimus punctatus. The sequence continues at coordinate 7,327,886 of CM022529.1, read as the reverse complement.
TCCACCATTTTTGCACCATTGGAATACTGCATTATCCCTAATTAGTATAGGCTACACAAAAATTAGGGATCCCTAATAAAACTTCAATAATGTAACCCTCCAATCTAAACAAAATACTTTGCGCTAGAATCGGGTTTTAGGATTTTGATGAAATTTTATGTAAGTTTGTTTCAATTCGAAATAGGCAGGCAGCCCACCCAATGGAAAATGATTACGCTACCCATGGATGTTTCCAACACCGTTGCTAATACACGACCGGTCTTGAATACATATTATGACCAATATCTTAAACAATCCGATGTAGTAGCGCAGAGAGAAAAGTCGCTGCGGGAAGACTCTCTAGATCATTGTTGTACGTGAGATAAAGGTACTACAGAATCATTGCGTATTGCTATGCGGTTACTTAAGGAATGAGGATTTAAAATTAGTAGACGGCGAAGATTTGGTGAAGGGGTAGGCGATCTGATCACCGTTTTCTTATATTAAGCAATATACTGTAAAATTTAAGTGCTAAATTAATGTGCAGTAGCATATAATAAACCGATGTTTAAATTAACAATGCGGCTTCAATACGAATTCATTTCCTTATACTATCCACAATGTTGCAGAGATAACAATAATGAGGAACATATAAAATATATTACGTGTACAGGTATTATTTTATAATAAAATATTTACACAACAAAAGAACCTGTTTGTAACGTTGAAGAAATACATATTGCATCACGACTCATATGCACTTATACAAGAATTATAACTACGATACTGATTGTCATTGGAGCATCTTATTTGTGTGTAACATAAGTGCATAACATATTTGTATAAAAAACAGACTGAGACAGACAAAAAAAGAAATAAAATAATATTAGTTACAAGTGTTGTTGGGGACTTTGTTTCTAGCTTCTTATCCTTAAATCGGCAATAACTCGTTACGAAGGCAGTGTACATAGAATAGAAAGTGCTCCGAAGTACGTATCCACATTCAATTTTTTAACTTAATACTTATACTTAATAAGATTTTTTCCTCTAATTTGGCTCAAGTACTCAAAGAAAAGGATTTGATTAAATACTTTGGGTTCTGGATCCCTACATCTCAAAACTTATTTATCAGAAATTTACAAATTATGCTTAGAGAAGGAGAACGGTGGAAATTTACAATTTTGGAAGCGAATAATTAATTTCACAAAAGAAAATAGTTGTTAGATATATTGGTAATTTTTGAATCCTTATCTAACGATACCTCATACGCCTATGTGTACTTCATTTTAATCCAACTCTCACTTACATGTATGGTGGCACTTTAATTTTAATATTGCTGTCTTATCACTACGCCGTTTAGTCGTATACAAAATAAATTTATAATATTGTCAGGATATATGGAATGTGGGTAGTTACGTTAACTGGCACGACATATGATATATCTTTTTTTTGCGTATAACATGGTGCTTTAATAAATACTTGTTAAATTTTTACAAAATTATACAATTTTACACGTTATATATACCTATTCTAAAAATATATGGACAGCTTCATTTATAAAAGATAAAAACTACAAATAATAAATAGGTCCCAAGTCACCGTCAGCTGGGAACGTTCCCAGAACGCTGGCCGCGTTACCGCGTTGTATAGCAACGCTTATGCGTTGCATTAATCTTTTTATAATTTCTTTATAAATTCATACTTTGAAAATTGAAAAGCACCTTCGGTATTCGCACCCAATTTCAATAAAATATATTTTTGCTTTTGTAGCAAAACCGTAATGTTATTCTTTCTTGCATAGGTTACCTTTTATTGGCAATAAACTGGTAATTAATCCATACATTAACTAACGACAGCGAACGTAATTAATAAGGAAAACCGGTTGTATACATACTTTAAGACTCGTATGCAAAGATACCAAACCAATTTTGGATTTTGCCGTAATCGGGTGTCGATGCTCTCTGAACAGTCAAGGTCGGGCAGCGGTGTCGGAAATTGTAATATGGCTGCCATCCTTGCAAAACACCATAATTATAATGTCCCTCCTACCGAAAAGCAATTTATTTCAATTCGAGTACCTTGAACTACTTAAATTATGTGGAATTTTGCATATTAAGTAAATTAATGTTTTATGTAAAACTGTTCCTACATAAAGTGTTTTTAGGTCCCTTCAGACCCGGTGTCCTAATATGGTCAATTATTGTGTTTCTTTCATATTAGTCGTGCTTGTCTAATATTATCTACAATCTGTCATGTGCTGTTTTTTTGTCAATAATATTTATTTATTTTCAGTTCTTACCATTAGTTATACTATTAGATTTTCTTCATCTTTGCCTAAAGTTAAGTGTAAATGTTAAGACCAGTCTATAAGGCAAGGTTAGTGATGATGATAAGACACTAATAATTATTAGTGTCGTATTATTATCCCTATCTATCTACTTAGGGTTCTATTAAGTTCACCCATCATTTTTAGTCTCACCGTAAAAACTTGAAGGGCAAAATTTAATTTAATTTATAGTAGTAAATCATCACTAAAAAAAAACGCGACTAAATATTTACTGTAGTGACTAACTTTACTAGTAAAAATGTTTCTTCGCGACTTTTTTAACGGATCTATAAACGTCGTAAGATTATTATAAGTATTTACCTACATTTCGGAACTCATTTAGAAAGTACTATCGGTTTTTTAAAAAAATATGTCTAATATATTAAAAAAATTTAGTTATTTATCTACGAGATTGTTAATATAAAATGCTTGTCATATACAATGAAATTAAATATATATATTAAGATTACTTAGTATATATTGGTATTCTATAAATGTGTCTGGATTTATATATATATGATATTCATAAATTATTGTTATGTATATTTAAAGTAAATGCGTGTATGCATATTTAAATTGTACAGTCCTATCTTTTTCTGTTCCACCTACATCGCCAGATTGGTTAAGAATTTATTTTAAGCTAGGTTGCCTGGAAAAGATCGGTTTGGGGATAAGACCGCCTATTTTTTTATTGAGTATAAGAAAGCAGATTACCTACATCAATATTAACAAGAAGCTGGTCATTTAATTCAAGGTATGAAAGTAAAAGAGGAGAAGAGAATGTAGTCCTCTTCTACTGTGTTATTTCTTCACATTAGAAGAACCCCATTTCTTTAATGTCGATTTTTTTAATGTCATAAGGAGTGTATTGTTACGACCTAAACGCCGGCAAAGACAAATTCACACCTGCATACCTGCAGAAACAATTTTTATTTGTTGTTTTTCCAAGAAGTATTGTAATTATGCATTTCATTTTTGTATTTGTTTATTTTAGTGAGCAATAAAGTGTTGCCTATCTATCTATTTAAACTTAGTATATTAAGCTACTCTGAATATGGTAGATTTTTTGTTAAATAATCATAAACTTCAATTATAATATAAAATAGCGAATATTTCTTATGTGTTAAGTATGCTTGGAAGTACACCTGCCCTTTTTGCGTCAATATGGAACTATTCAAATGATTGTTCAGCTGAGTAATCAAATTTACGATTGTTTGAAAAATAACTGAACCTTCCCACAATTAATCGAAGGTTAACGTGATCAAGGTTGTTTGGAAATGGAAGTTGAAGTTGATTTTAACCTTCAGAAAGAGATTAACGCAAAGATTATAGATTTCTCTTATATATAAAATAAAACCCAGAACATAAAGCAATATATATCAATATGTCCTTTTTATCTATATACGAGTATTAATACGTGAAGCAAATTTTGTACCCCTTTTTAGGAAAATTGCGTGGACGGAGGAGTATGAAATTTCGCACACTTATAGTTTATATAGAGAAGGGACGAATGCTAATATTTAAAAAAATATACATAAAAATACATTAAATAAATAAAAAAAACATTACACACACTACCATGTATTTGACAACAAACACATATATACTCTTTTGTTTATTGTTAAAGTCAAATTAACAAGTTGTAGCCTTGGCGAAATCTGTGACTATAGAAGTATGTATAATATGTATGCGAAGTATGTATATATACTAGACCGACTTTTGTTGTCCTTCCTATACTCCATCCAAAGGTTGTCTGGAAGAAATCGCCATGGGCGATAAGACCGCAGATTGTACTTTTATTTAATGTTCTTGAATGTATGTAGCATTTTTGTACAATAAAGTATATTCTATTCTATTCTATAATCTTTGACCTTAATTATTATGGTCGAATTTCGAGCACGGGTGACCACTAGTATTAACAATAACCCAAGTTGAAGTGTGTACCATTACTTAATGCCTAATGGTATTTTTTTGTGATCTTTTTTATTCTTGATTATTGTTAACATTTCTATAAAGTGTAAAAATTTTAATCGGATATATAAAATTCAGTAACTTTATAAGTAAAAAGTCCCATAAATCTGGTTGGTCTATCAAAAAATAAAATTAATTATTTGATTTCCATACTAAAATCATGAAACAAGTAGTTTAAGTATGTCAGTTTAAGTTCTCACCACTAATCTGCACCACCTACATTGCCGGATTAGGTTAAATTATTCCTTATGTTAGGTTCCCTGGAAGAACTCCCCCCTATTGATTCTGTTATGACAATATGGTGATCGTGCATTTTTGTAATTGTATATTCGGTTAGTAACAAACAATAAACGATTCTATTCTAAAATCACATATTCATCAATCATATACTTTTCATATAGAGAGAAGACTAAGCAAGTCTCTCATGAACAGGAAAACATGTTCTTAATTTTGTTTACGGATGTCAAACGACTTAAATTATAGTTTGCTCAATTTAATTAAGAAAATTAGTTGGTTGCAATTTACATGAAACATATAAATCAAAACCTTACATAATCTTACGTATTTATAAAACAGGACAGTAAAATAGGAACAGAATATGACATATTTATAATTATAATCAAGAGAAAGTGATATAGTGTATTCCATCCAAGAAGTTAAATTGGGTTATCTGTCTCTGATTTCAAAATAAATTGCTAAATTTAAACGAAACTTATATTTTTACGATCGCTAATTATGTAAATGACTATTTTTAGAATTTGTATCTGTTTCGGCGGCGCTGGATTTGACGATAACAATGAACTATGTCAATTTTGTAGAAAAGGAAGTGTCGGGTAATTTAGGTGGGAATGTGAGATTGAGCACGCACGTACCTGATTAATGGTCATGAATTGCAGCTGCTCCTCTGCTCCTCAGTACACTTCACTTCTGTTTGATGTAATGAAACAGTGGCTCCTGACTCCTTTTATTCTACTTCAACAGTACACTTGTATTATGTTGCGAGATACTTTATTTTAATGTATTTAAATAAGTAATGAAGCAATAGGGTTTAAATTATGTTTTGTTTTTATTTACAGCGTATATTGTTTAATTAAATGTATACTTATAAGTGTAAGTGTGTAAGCGTTGCGACGTGGAGTAGTATTTAATATAATAATATTAGCGGTATCGCAGCGGGCATAATTATTTTTTTTATTATGACGACATGACAGTGTATGACGGATTGTACTGCGTGCGAAAAATGATCACTCTGTGAGTTTTAAAGGAAAAATTGAAAGAAAGAAAGTTACTTGGCGGGACCAATCTGTACCTATGTAAGTTAGTTTCTAGTAACTAGTAGTAACGAATTAGAAAATTGTAGACATTACAATAGAAAGTTCCAGAGATGTGTAACTGAGGAGTGATTGATTTAAAAGATGAATAATCTTTTAAAATTCGAAATCACCTTTTTAAATCTTTGATTTTAAAAATACATCTTTAACTCACTACGCTAAGATTGATTTTAGTCATGTGGAATGATGAAAACTAACAAATCAGATACTTGGATGTAGTTTGAGACAGTAGATACAGGATATTGTGAATAGAAATGAGATAACATGCGCACTCTAAGAAATACAATGATGATACACAGTAAATTATACTCTCTTGCGTTATTTCAAAGCTTAAAACCGGTCAACTGAATGAATTATGTCATTCGAAACCAAAGATTTATAAGAGTTAAAGATTTAAAAGAGTGATTTAAATCTTTCAAGGCAAAAGATTTATAAATCACTGATCTCATTGGTGATTTAGTTTGCGCATCGCTAGAAAGTTCTACATTTCATTTCGATATTTTACAGGGTTTGGACGATATCTATATAAACGTTAAAGTTTGACGAGACCAAAGTCGCCGAAACACTTTGTTTTGAATAAATTCGTTAATTTACACTATTAAACAAGATCATGACTCACGTTCTCGGTGAAAGGTTATTTTAAGTGACATCATTGTGTAGCGCAGTTTCATTATAATAAATTACATCAGTTTTGACTTGCTAGACATTTCAAAGCCTGCATGAAATGCGCTGCCGTCGATATGGAAACTAAAACCATGTGGAGAATAATAAACGAATGCACAAATAAAACCGCAACCAAACGTAAAATTAACTTAACACTAAAAATAAACAATAGAACTATTTCTAATCCCGAGCAAGTTGCAAACACATTCAATGAATACTTCGCCTCGGTAGGCAGAGCGGGTTGCGGGGGGCCAGCGAACTACGGCCGCGGCCAGCCGACACTCCAGCGCATTAATAACTCAATGTTCTTGAGCCCAGTTGAACCGCGCGAAGTTTACACAATTATTAAAAACTTAAAAAGCAAATACAGCTACGGTGTAGATGAATTACCCCCTACCCTAATTAAACAATGTGCAATTGAACTAACCCTGCCCTACTACTTGTTGATTAATCAATCGTTTAACGAAGGACAATTTCCCGACCTTTTAAAAACGGCCCTTGTCAAGCCTATACATAAAAAATCGTCCAAATCTGAACCTAACAATTATAGGCCTATAGCACTTCTACCCACCTCTTCAAAAATATTTGAAAAAGCAATGCAGAGTCGCCTCGAATCTTTTTGCGAAAAATTTGACATTTTTGACGATTCCCAAAACGGATTTCGAAAAAATCGATCTACAATCTTGGCTGTATATAAAATAATTCACGAAATTTTGGAAATACTAAACGATAAAAAATATGCTATAGGAATTTTATTAGATATGACGAAGGCCTACGATAAAGTTCAATACGACATACTTTTAGATAAATTATATAATATTGGAATACGTGGTATAGCATATAAATGGTTCTGCTCATACTTAAGAAATCGCAAACAATATGTTGAAATTGAGAACTTTGACACCAAAACTGGTAAGATAAATGTAGTTAGATCTAACCCCACGCAAATAAATCATTCGATTCCTCAAGGAAGCGTCATCGGATGCATCCTTTTTCTAATCTACATAAATGACCTCCCTAAAATAATTAATGAATCCTGTGTTCTTTTCGCCGACGATATTTCTATTTTGACATCTTGTAAGAATGACATAAATGTAAATGAAAACTTGACTGACATTTTTAATAATATAATTGAATGGATGACGGACCACAACCTTGACTTAAATTTATCAAAGACTGCAATAATACAATTTCGACCCCACCAAAAAGCCCCTTTGGACATAAATTTTTCATATAATGGTAGCAAATTGGATAATATTGACGTGACAACCTTATTAGGCATAGATATCGATATGCATGTAAATTGGAAAAGCCACGTAAAAAAAGTAAAAACTAAATTATCTAGTTTCACATATGCACTTAGAGAACTACGACGAGCAACCAATCTAGACACGGCCTTAACAGCATATTACGCATACGCGTTCTCGTGGCTCAGCTACGGCATCATACTTTGGGGAAACAGCGTAGATGTTGGAGATCTGTTTATCGCTCAAAAAAAATGTATCCGCATACTTGAAAATATAAAACTTCCTGACATAACGATACCCCATTTTCACAGGCCCTACTTTATCAAACATAAAATACTAACAATAACGTCTATATACATACTAGAACAGTGTAAATTCATTAGAAAATATCATCAATATTTTATCAAATTAAATGACATGCGCGACTATGCAATTAGACCTACCTATAAAAATAATTTAATTCTACCAAACTCCAAACTTAATATGCACAGCTGTGGCCCGAACGCAATGGCCATTAAAATATATAATAAATTGCCTGCTAAATTAAAAAACACTAAAGACGACATCTTTTTAAAAGAACTAAAAAATATATTAATAATAAAATGCTACTATAATATAAACGATTTTTTTAAAGATGATATAAAATAGATATGACATTTTTCAGTACGTGAAATAGATCGATCCGCTCCGCACAGTATCTATTGCTATACCCTGCTAGGGTTATTGTGAACATGTAAAACTGTTTATAATTGTGCAATAAATGATTGAGTATTGAGTATTGGATATTTGAATAAACTCAACAGGCATTGAAAGGAAAATGATGAACGAACCGCGATGTATCACGACATTTCCTTGAAGCTAAAGTTAATAGAAGGCTGTACAGCAATCATTGGCAATCTTATCCGATTATCTCGAATACAAAAGGAGTTATCGAAGTCATCGCGTTTGCGCACATTGGAAACCGTTGCAACAGTAATAAGGAGAACAAAAATCGTTAGTAACTCGATACAAGATCGATTGTTTGCATCGATAAAGCTTGCATCGTTTGAAATTAGACAGCAAATGCCCTGGAGGATTCGAATGGTTTCTTCACATACAACCGGAGTGATAGGTGTAAGAACTTGGAAAAGTTGCTAATACTCAAATTTATTATCTGAAAGAGTCTATTTGAGACAATTTATGGTTGAAATTCATTCAACCTAACTTTTGCAGTAAACAAATATTTAACACTATCTCAATCGCATCAAATTCCAATTCTTTTTTTATTCAAAAGATACATGGATAGGGAGATACAGGCAGGAAAATCTCATGTTCCTAAAGTTGAGTACCTAATTCGAGGTGTTTGCACACCACCAAGAGCTTTATAATAAAATTCTTAAATTTGAGATGCAGATCTAATTCGTTACATCAAGAATAAAATGATAAAATAATTAATTCTCATGGTATTTGTCTCGTATTTAATTAAAAATACTAGAACGCTTCATAATCGACTGAATTTTTATAAAAATACTTATCACCTACTATAAATTTTCAAATCGTTGTGAATCATGTACAATATACAAATAAACAGTTAAGAAATAAAAGATTATTGTAGATATTGAACACTATTGTAGTTGAAAAGCTGGCAATTATGACGATTCCTTTCAGTCTTAGAACGTAAATCTATTTGTGTGCCATTGAATTATATTGATGATTTATTAAAATGGAAAGTGTAAGTGGCTGGAAGAAATGTATTATGCTTAAGTCTTGTTAAGATGAATTACGATTCACTAACATAAAACACCATACATATTGAACCGGTGAATGGTTACATTAGTTTCTTAACCGTTCACACCTGGAACATTCTGTTGATCTGATCTACCGTACTTGGTTACATGAATGCGTATTACTTGTGCTGATATTTGGCAATTTAGCACGGTTAGAAGATTTGAGTCATACTTGTTATTCTTCAAGCTAATCCTTAGTTAAGCCTTAATCATCACGTGCAACTTGAAGCAACTCTCAACTGTCTACGTAAGTTAATTTATATGAGTATCAGGGCACGAAATTGGCAGTGATATTTGGTTTTATTCCAACAAAGCTATGCAATCTTGTATTTGTATTCTCGTAAGGGCAGAGCCTGTTTGTTGCATTCCCAAAACGATTGCGTACCGCAGATAAGGGATACTAACGGAATTTGGTATTTTCTGAGATACTAAACTACATGCATATACATAGCTGCTGTTGTATTATCATAGATGTGTTTTAATACAAATATTGTATTTAGTTAATTTCATTGCGGAAGATTACAAATAGTCATATCTTCTCAACCTTGTTATATATCGGAACATACTTATAGGAAATAAAAAAAATTATTGAAAGAAATATTTTTATTTCATTTAAGTACGATATATAACAAGGTTCAGAAGATATGACTATTTGTAATCTCCCGCAATAAAAATATTTTTTATTTTATTTATTGAAAAAAAGAAAAAGACTTCTAAGAAATACCGATTACATTGCTTAGATATTATCATCATATAGAAAGAATTTTCAAAAATCAACTTTCGTACTATTTTATTACCAGGAGTACCAGGAAGTTCCAGTAAACAGACTCCTAATTCCAAATAGAGTAAGTTTTGCCAGAAATGCTGGAAGGTCGCAACAATATCTGAAATCTAATGTCTAAATTTGCAGCGGCATTCAAAAAGACTTGTAGAGAAAGTATAACAAATAATTCTTGGAGTTAGTAATTAAATATCTAAGATCATCGTTATTATTAATAAATGTAAACGATTGCTAATTATAATTTAACGGCTGACGCAATAAACTTAGCAACATTCCTCAGCCTTATTAAGCAGTGTGATTTCAATTCTAATAGTTGTCATTGTTCTTCGATATCTTAACACAAACACGTTAATATTAGTGAAACCAACTACTGGCTAATTAATTAATAGTAAAACAATGTTAAGATTATGTTATACTGCGTTAAGCGGTATGAATATAAAGAAAATGAATTAAGTTTGAATAAGTAGTTATATTTTTATTGCTCGAATCAGAAAGCGAAAAAGATATTTAGGTCGTAAGCGCACTGCTTATTGATTTGCTAGATCTTAATTTGAAAATAAGTCACATTTTATTATTGAACTTGTCCTTAAGGATTCGCTTCATTCCCAAGGTCTTGCAGGAACCAGTGAACCACTAAACATAAGGGACTTTCATATTTATACACTTTCGCACAATGAAATTAGCCCTCCCCATGCGAATTACTCCAGAACATGTCAGAATTGTGAACTAGTAAAAAAAAACTTAAATACTATTTCATGGACAAACACGCACGGAATCATTATTTATTCTGAATCAAACGATATGGCATGCATGTGAGACGGGTGAGAGTTATGTACCCATGTATGCACTCACTTAACGTAGTTTTTAACAATATTTTAAACTTTACGAGACTAGCTTTGGGCCAAAGATAATTTTCTTCCGCTTTTTTACGTTTTATTAACTAAAACACGTATATTTTTTTCTCTCTTGTATCTCACAACATTTTTTTGAGTGAAGGAGTGTACAGAGCTGGCCCTGGGAGACTCCACATACCTCTTGACATTACCTCCCATAAGGCTTGAGGTAGTGCGTGAGTGTATTTTCACACCGTTAGCAATAAATTGAGAGTGGGCCAATTTCTTTGCGCTAATATATATGCAGTAATATCACACTATTATATAAATTACTTATTTACCGTGTAATAAAGTAAAACCCAAGAGCAAATAGCTAAATATAGTTCATATGAGCAACATGTTTGTTTGATTAAGAATTGAATGATAATAACTTGTGTTGTTATTACAGTGTTGACATTTATACGCCGGAACCGGGGTTTCACTCAAAAAGGTCTTCGAGGTTAAAAAATACTGAGAAACAGTGGTTATCGCTTAATTATTATGATAGCCGGGAATTTACTAGATTTCATATTGGTGTTTAATTTTGAGCTCAGTGCCCGTTGAACGTATTTTCCTCCTTCTTCAGGATTCTATAGTCATTTTGGCAAACACGGATTTAGGGTGTTTCAACTCGTTAATGGAATTTACCATGAATCAAACCATCTGAGTTATAATGAGCTAGGTGTATATGGTGCGCGTCAAATTAATTGGCACCAAAGTCCATTAATTGAAGTAGAGCAAATATATAAAATGCATGTAACCGAAATCTTTTTTTTTTTTTGTAATTATATATTTCCAATAATATATACAACTATACCGAAATCTTATACTAATATATAAAGCTGAAGAGTTTTGTTTGTTTGCTTGAAAAATTCTTTCAGTGTTAGATAGCCCATTTATTGAGGAAGGCTACATATCATCGCGCTAAGATCAATAGGAGCGGAGTACCAATGAAGAATGTTTCAAAATCGGGGGGTTTTTATCTACTTACTTTTTTAACTATTAACTAACTATTAAAATTTATCACACACTAAACCGCAGGGCACTGTTAGTTATTATTGATATAACAGTAAAAGCATTACAAACGTTTCAATCTGTCTTTTTGCAATGCGATATTTCAAATGCTGAATGGGTACGCGATTTTGATCGTAACATTCGATAAAATCTCGATTTTCTCTCATGCAATCACGCAATAATTTTAAATAATAGCATACAATGACATTGTATACACGTGATAGAAATTACACAAATAATATATATCCCATTATTATTGTGACAAAACAATCTATCGTTCCGGGTACGAGTTACGGATGTTGTATCCACGCGTGGTTGAGATCCTATCATTGAATCTTTTATATATGATAACGAGAAACGAAGAAAAAAGCTGTTTAAAAATAACTAATACCACTAATGAAATCGTGTGGTTGTATGTAAGTATTTCAATGTTACTTAGCAAAACTGTAACTGAAAGGAATACGTTTTAAGTTAAAATATGCCTAATAAACGTAATCACATTTGTCGTCCTCGTTTATCGTTGTAATATCTATAATAATAAGTCTATTTACTTTCTGTAGTCATTTGCCACAATAGGCCTACTCTGGCCAGGACTTGTCTTTGGGTGTAATATTGAAAAAAGAGAAAAAGAGGTCTTTAATTTTAAATGTAACTTTTTGATTTATGAATTCAGTTGAAATCAAGTTAAAAAAAACATCGTAAACTATTTTCTAATATGAGTTTTTACAAATATGTAAGTAATTATGTATTCGGATATAATGATGCGTTTTATTATTTAAATCTATGTTTTTTGGTAATAATCGGCACTAACACATCATCTTAATGAAAACTTGTTAACATCATTTACTGTCGATAGACAGAGATTGTCAAGAATTTATTGAATGAAACCTTTTGACATTGTAAAGTGTAAAATATTTTAAGCTTATAAAGACTAAGCTATATACCTACTGTAAAAAAATTGTTTCTTAAACTATCGTCAGATAACTCTAGAAAGATAATAATAAATGTAGATTTTGTGACTGTTTAATTTAAGTAAAAGGATGGAGAGATATACTATTCTAAAATAGCCATATAACTTTTTAACTATGAAATTAAACTTATATAACCATATAACTTGTATATTTATGGAATGGTATAAAGCATTATCGAATTAAATACAATGCAATATATATACCTACTTTTTATTATACACAGACATAATAAAAAAGTGACAAACTTTAATGTCTTAGATACTACGAGAATGCTACTATGGGTGGTCTATGCTTAAGGCTAGTGACAACGCCAAAGGCCTTGACAACTTTTCGCTACTAATGTTTCCGGCGATAGCGAGGATTCTATAGAGGCGGTCGTTTTTCAGATGCATTATAATTTTATTGTGAATAAAATGAAGTACTATTACAAAAAAATCATAAAACCAAATTATTTATGTCTCCTTTATAAAGAAGTAGATTTTTTTTTATTTGTTTTGATAAAAATTGAAGGAGCAAAATGGTTTCATATCAAAAATTTAGAGGGGATTTGGTGATATTTTTTCTGAACTTAAATAATATAGAAAAAGTACAAAAAAATCATATTACGTCTCATATCGTGAAGATTTATAGTATAATAGTTCTTTGGTAATTATTGATGAAAACACCTTTCAACCTTTTGCGGCGACACAAACCTTAAAGCAATGTCTTTCAAGCAACCTTAAACTATCTAGTACTAGTAAAATTGAAATGGCCAGCAGCCCGTTTACGTCTGGTTATTCGAGGATATTTTTTAATTTAATCGGGTTATCATTTCAAGTGTCGAGTGAAAATAACCGACATACGATAGGAGTACTTAACACGGTTGTTTGTTGTGGTATCTGAAAAACATTATATCGACGTTTTTGATTCTTTATCAAAAATATTGTAATGGATAAATCCAATTTGGCTTTCGATATGGATCTAATTTGATAATGAACGTCGAAGTATATATAATATATACTCTTTTCAATTTTTAAAAGGATTTTGTGTTGTGTATCATGATATTAAAATATCAGGTAATTATTTATTGCAGTTGATAAATTAGTAAAAACAATATAATGAAGATTGGAGCTAGTTCAAGGTAAATCCCCGTGTCCTTGAAACTGTTATAAGTTTGCTATCAGGAATTTTTCTTTTATCATAATAATTTTTCAACAAGATAATAATTTGCATGCAAGGTAATCCTATTAATGCTATAGGGCAATAACAACCATGTTGCGCTGTTCACTGGCAGTAGATTTTGATTACACATTTACAAAAATATAAACACATTTTGTATACCTGTTTACATTTTGGACACTTTATAAGATAGAAGATATAATTGTTTAACCATCGATGTTATTGGCGAATTTTCACAGTATTTTGTATTGGATTCAGGTGGCCTTTTCCTGATCACTCTAATAAAATACATGGTAATCGGGATAGCGGCGCAGGCTTTGCCAAGAAAAAAGTATTTATAGAAATGACGACGTTACTTACATTACTTATATGTGATAAAAAAAAGGTAATATGCTTATTATAGTCACTAATAAAACACATCTAGGTTGTTGCTCTCACTTTGGAGTCTACTGTGACTATTAAGTTTAAAATTAAATCTCGATATATAGCTAGTGGGTTTAGATAGATTAAATTATCCAATAATCTTAGTTTTGAATAATAGCTCCCGAGTGACCATTCTGGATGATTGTGTGATGCTAACACTGTAACCGTTCAACAACCTCGTTGCTATGATATGTACAAACTTGAAAAAATAAAATTTGTTAAAAGTTATACACAATTCAAACTTGTTTATCATGTTTATCGTAATCGTAAGAGCGCAGTCTATGATCCAGACCTATATTTCATATTAGATAATGTACGATAATATCACGATTATCACTACTTAGGTCTTAACATTATCACGCCGCCTGTCAATCATAAAATGACGGAATCAAACGCTGACAATATTCTTAAACGACAAACATTTTTAAACGTATAAAATATTGATAAAATTGTAATTTTTGTATCTTACTCAATATTTAAATATTCACAGGCAAAAATAATATAAGTGCTCAGAACCTGAATTTTTTTAGCATTGACTTTTTAATTGCTAAGTTATATGTAACGCAACGATGGCTACCCCCCTTATTTATAATATTTTGAAAGTTCAATACACCACTGTATAGGAACATAATAAATAAATTTTCATGTAAAGACTCCATTTTTATCAAAAACTGTCTCGGCAGACGTCGTCTTGCCCGAAAAAGCTTCAATCGATATGTCGATAGCAGCGCCACCTACCGGGTCCAATGGTGAACCACCTCAGAAATCTTTGGCTTATGCGCAACAACTTTGCTAAAGATCATCAAATGTATTTACGATTCTATAAAGGACATACAGACAAACATTCATTTTTATATATAAGAAGAAAAAGATAGCTGTCCCAGAAGACGTCGTCTTGCCCGGAAAAGATTCAGTCGTTATGCCGACAGCAGCGCACCTACCGGGTCGAATTGTGAATCAACTCAGAAACCTTCTCTGGCTCATGCACAACAACTTTGATAAAGATCATCACATAATCAAATGTATTGTATACGATTCTATAAAAGACATACAGACAAACATTCCTTTTTATATATAAGAAGATATATGTGATACATAAAGGCAGACGTACAGATTTCATAATAAATCTGCTTTTTGTCAAAATGGTAAGATAACCCAAAATATAAACTGTTTAGAATGTAGATAACGATAGTGTAAATGTCTACAAGTGCAGTGTAGCGAAATGTCAAGAGGCGATAGTGCGTGACACGGCGCCACAGGGAAATTCTGAGCTTCAACTCCGATACGCTTTCCTACGCGCTCACGTTGCGCCTCTTCAGTACTACCGTTACACGAGTGACACTTTTTCTAAATTATTAATTTAATTTAATACATTCTTAAACCTATCCTGGAATCATTAACTTGATTACAGCTTGCTGGGCCGGATCAATGTTGTGATACCAAACTAATCGTACTGCGTCCGATGAGTGAGAACTCCGATTTGGCTTGCCATATGATATCCAAATGGGCACATGTCCTCCTTTTCGTCAAATTCAAATTACATGCCTAGATCTCTTAAACTTTAAACCAGAAACTCTACGCATTGGCATTGCAAGTTGCAATGCAATATGCAATGACTGAGTTATTATAAATATGTATATAGGTACTAATAAAAAATGCTATTTTGTATTTTATTATTGCTGTAGTGTAGAACAGCTGACAGGCTGAAGACCCGATTGTGATGGACAATTATTACAGGACACATTAAAGGACATTAGCGATACCAGAGATCCTGCCAATGTGCTGCCTGCCTTGAAGGTGAAACTGGAACCTGACTACTGATGCCTGAACGCAACTCGATTGTTATGGCGGCATACCTAGACCAGGGGTGGTAGACATCCAGTCAGGTAAATTCCCTACCACCTGGCTGTGGGTTGTTTTGTCCCCTCTTACGACAAGCCGCCCGACCGCAGGAATTAGTATTGTTTTCCCGTTTCTACACGGAGACATGTACATATTTGTCTTTAGATAAGTATATAAATAAAACAAAATAATATTCGTACTTCCAGTTATTTAGGTATGTCCTCCTTTTTCCTAAGTCCTCCATTTTATACAAAATATCACTCATCACCTCTTCTTTTTCATTTTTCTATCTGGCAACCCTAGTTCCAACGGCCCACTTTCCCTCCCCCATCACATCTTCTCTATTCCACATCCCTATCCGAATTCCACCCCCTTTTTTCATTCGGTTGTTAGCTTAGCTATAAACATCCTACTGTTGGGCTCTGGTCTTCCTATTTTGAAAGCAACCAACATAACCTAAATCCGCCACGCTTGTCCTAGGCGAATCAGCAGATAGATTGGCTATCTCAATCTTACAGAAGGCTTTCATAATCATGTGTTTGTTCACCGTCAACACATGGTACATTGAAACCAATACTCATTAGGTCAGAAAACTGCGTAAGTTTTGCACGCTTTCCATCCAGGATTTGAAGCCATTTCATTTGAAACGACTAAACCACCACGATATTTCAGCATTTATCAGTATAATTATGCATCCAAAAAGCGTATAACCTTATTCCAGTACGGGGTCAGTCGAGCGTAGTAAAAAGGTTTTCATTTTATAAATACATCCTTGTTTGAATGTTTGTTATTTCCCACGGTCTGACGTGAATAAGTTAATTTAGTTTTAGATTCGTTTAAGTATACTTAGTTGTGATTACGCTTTTCAATCGAGCTCTTCAAATATATATAAGCCATGAGTGCATATAATAATGTGGGAAATGAAACTTAGCACGGCAGAAGAGACATGACATAAGAAAGATTATGGAGAAGAGAAAAACATACCTATAATTTGATTTTATAATTCTACTTGACTAGTGTTACGGACTCTTTTATTGAAATTGACGTATTAAGAAAAAATATAGTTGTCATTTTAGATCCAAATAAATGTCTGTTATATGAAGACGTACTTATTATTTCTTTAAAGGATTAATTACTAGAAAGCGGGAAAAATTTTTTTGCAATTTTATTACTTAAAACATTGAAGTCAAAGTTAAGTCTTAATAAATTTCCTTTCTGTTTTTAACTTATTTGCAGTGCGTTCCATTAGTAGCTCACAACGCCCAAAATGCTCCGTTAGCCGTTGCTCCACAAGGCGACCGCGGTCGTTGTGGTCTTGGCGAAAACGTCGCTAATGACGTCATAATTTCCGATCACACAACGCTCACAACGACCCATGTCAAGAGGTGGGTTGTATAACCGTTCCACTTGGGTTTACGATTGTAACGCCGGCAAGCAAGGGGAACGGGAAGAATCGCGGTCGTGAACGTGATCGTTGTAAGTCTCTAATGGAACGTAGTGTTACGAGTTTCAGGACTCGAATTAAAATGCCGTTAGAATTGCAATAGAGTTTATTAGAACTAAACAAACACGTATAACACAGGTACAAATATAATAACACACGCACAGTCCGTCATTAAATAGTTTACCGAATGTAGTAAACATCTTGCTACGCTTGTGGTTATCGCTTGACTGCCTTACCCCTCCCTTGGGGCATTGCTTTATACTGTACAAATACAATATGTCTCTAGACTTAATTTCTAAGAATCACGCCTGGCTAATGACTACCATAAAGATTACAATACACAATGGGCTATTTTCTAATCACAAAGCAAACAAAAGAAGTCCAAATGCCGAACAAGATAATAAAATGTCTATAGGTATGCAGGTCTGAATTTGTCTTTTGTCGTTGTTCCGGCCATAACAATAGCCTTGGTAGACAATCAAATTAATTAAGATGCTTTTTATTATCTTACAAAAGGTCTTGTATGAGTGGACAAACTTGTGACATCATAATTTTATTCCAATAAAGGGACTCCAAGAATACATTAATTACAAAAGCAATTAAAATGATTACTAAATGATATATTAAACTGCTATTTTAATGCCCTTTCTGTTATATAAAATTAATTTTGATATAAAGTTTATCCAAATGTCCTTAAAATAATCCTTTGTGTAAAACCCGTAACATGTTTATAGGCCATGAGCGCTTACAAACATTCGGACACGAAGTCGGACGATGTTTTTTAGACAACAAAACTGTCTAAACATTATTAAAACCGTAACGAATTGCAAAACTGAGAATACTTTGTGTATTTTTATTGAGGATTCTTTGTTAGTTTTTAACTTTGGTTGTGCTGAAAGCGCGAATAATCGAGTGAAAGCTACGCTTTGTTAGGGATGACAACTCTTTTTCAACTTTTAATCTTGAATCATCATTTATTCTGCAAAATTCTCTAGTCATGATGTCATGAATCTGTAGGGTTGTGATTTGTCTTAAGTATTTTTAATCTGTGTATGAACAAAAAAATAAGTTTATTTTTAGCATTTTTGTTAGTAACAGGCTCACGAATTACTTAAGAATTAATACAATGATAAAAAATGGCTATTTACTTTATCTATTGAGGTAATAAGATTAATATCTTTATTCTACTTCCCGCCCCCAAACAGCACTTTTATATATACATGCATAATACTGAGTCTAGGTTACTACTTCTTTCTATCGCTGATATGTTCGTTGTTACTTCGGTTAGACTACCTGGTTTACTAGCGGAAACAGTATTTACTCAAGCGCAATAAATATTTAGTGTACTCGTGTGCTTTGTTATTAAAACGATTGGACCCTTGAGACTTGGGCCTCTATGTGAAACTTTCCAAGCATGCCATCAACTTTTCAGGTGAAAACTCCCTCCAAGTAATCAAGTAAAAAAAAATCACGAATGTATAATTGTATATACATAATAATTATGAAGTGAAGACATTACTGGAGAGTTTGTTGCACCGCTTCTTCTCCTTTAACAATAACTATAATTGCTTTGGATCTTCGGCAGGCTCATGATATTCAATGGATAATTTGTAAGGGCGCATTCCCACTTTGTCGTGACGACAGATAATCGTGTAGTTTAAGTGTCGTGCTTATATGTTTAAATATAGAACGACACGACTTACTGTCGTCTACGACATTTTCGCACGTACGACAGATTTCATGACAGTGGAAGCTAGCACGACAGTCGTAAACGATAAAAATCGTTGCGACTAAATCGTGACGGCAATCTATCATAGCACGATAAAAATGTCGCCTCGTTGTTTACACGTGTTTTCCCTTCACCCTCGCGATTGTAGATTTGTAGCTTGCTAATGATGTGTCAACGACACAGCGACTACCGTGAAACGATAAAATGTCGTCACTATCCAAGGGGAACAGCTAGATACGATAGTCACTAAACGATAAAAAAAAGGACGACAATCAATCGTTACAATGGGAACAGCTAGAGACGACAGACATCCAACGATAAATTAAACGTTACGACATAGTGGGAACGCGCCCTTAGATTCCTCTATGAAATAAATACATTTTTTGTATTTACAAGCATAGTCTGTAGGCTGAGACGGCTTCGGACACTTGTACACAAGTAAACCGTATAGTTTTGAACGATCGGAAATTTTGAGTGCATTAAATTACTTTCACAAATCTCATACTAATTAATCTACTTTTGTGTAAGCAAATACATTAATTCAATAACATCAAAGTTTTTGGAGCGAAAATTAAGAGTTAATACAGTACACTTGTAAAACGTGTAATAAAAGTACTGGTTATCATTATACAGTCAGATTGTGAGAGTTACCGACTGCTTTATTGCAATTTCGGCTAATCACGACCTCAATGCTTTGTTTTATTTATTGTTTGTAGGACAACACTCAAAAATATAATACAAACACTTATATTTGGAAAAATATATATATAAACAAAAAATTAACATATGAGTGCAATGTATATTTGAGTTATTATTCATATTTTATATATAATCTCGTGTCACATGTTTGTCGGATGATCTAACTACTCACGATTTAATCAATTTGCACCGTTCAGTTTGATCACTTGAAATAGGATAGTTTTATACCGTTGACGTAGTGGCTGATCGGTATATTTTTCAGAGGACAACGTCTGCTGGCGCTAGTTACTTTATATATTGATTATCTTAAGACAATCGCCGTAAGAAACGTCTTTGAAAACCTTCAAACTCCTCAAGGCGAAATAGTGCAGATCATGCTTTCGATGTTCACACTTATTATAAAACATTATTTAGAGTTAATCAATGGGCAGGGTCGTCTTTACCCGGGGTCGCAAGGGGCGCGTGGTACCTTTTCCAGTTAACTTATGATTTTTACTAAAGAAGCATAGACTATTTCTATGTTTGAGATGGTATACATTTTACTTTGACTTTAATGATCTCCGGGGGCTTACTATTATACCCACTACCAGAGCTCGGTGCTCATCTTTTCGCTATAGGCCGATATCGTAGAAATAAGGATATTGCCGTGATCACAGCTGACGTGAGCCCACTCATAACAAGCGCGGTTTCCTCCTTCAACAAAAATGAATACTGAAAAAAATTCATGCATGCCTCTATAACACGAAAAAACACAAAACTATTTTTAAAATTACAATCACTACCTGCTGGTATTTCCAATTGAATGTTTAAGATTGTTATCTAAGGAAAATTGAAACCTAAATTATGGATACAAAACCTTCATCATTTTCCTAGAAGCTGTTATTTTACAAACAACCGTTGGAACTTATTGTTAGAGTAACTTCGGGTTGTTGTTTTTGAAATAGTTGTAATCTTAAGATTGTTGTTTCTTAAAACGTAATTACTATACTAGTTATATTGTAATTATCGCGAATATGGACGTACTTCACTGCTATATAGGCCTTGATAAGAGCATATCAATGAGCTTGATAAGAATAATGTATGCTATTAAGAAAAACTTCCAAAAAAAGTCTTGATATCCAATTTTTAAAAGATGAAAATATACTTTTAAGAGTGCGGGACTCGAATTAAAATGCCGCTGGAATTACAATAGAATTTATTCGAACTATACAAACACGTATAAAACTGGTATAAATATAACTGGACACAACCAGTACAAATTGCACGATTCAATAACACGCGCAGTCTGTCACTATATAGCTTATCGAATTTACACGTCTTGCTCGTAACCTAGTCGTCGCTTGACTGCCTCACCCCTACAGCACTCGACCTCGCGGACTGAATTTTCCAAGAAAACGCAATCCGCACACCTACGACCATAAACGAGTAGAATAACAATAGGATGTTTTTCTAATTAATATTTTTATACGCAAAGTAAACAAAAGAAGTCCAAATGCGGGAGGGTAATAAACTGCAGTGTGCATTATTCTTTGTCACACTATATAGTTATTTTTTGTTAATGACGTTGAATATTATCAGATAACGATTTATGCAGGTGAATATTTCAGGGCGAAATCTTAAACTGTAGAAAATACTGAAAAATACTCAAAGAACTTTCGAGGTTGATTTTGATGAGAACTAAAGTATTATTATTAGATTGTTGAAAAATCAATTACTCTAGTCGGGAATCGCAGGTGAAGCCCGATCATAATATACTAAAAAAGTAAAAAAAGCATCTGTAGAATGTAAAGTAGGTATGATAAGTTCTCTACTCTACAAAGAAATATTAAAAAACCAAAGGTAATGTAAGTGATTGCAATATGAAGCTGAAAATAATAGAAAAGAATTAGTCTAATTTTCCGCAATATTAGTTATAAAATTATTGCGATTTGCAGAATGTTTTGTACAATTTAACGAACATTCTTTAAAAATAACCTTTAACAAACTCCAGGCAATTGTGGAAGCCCATAAAATGTACGATAAGATTCTTCTACGTCGGTAATTAATTCCGTGGAATTTATGAAATCAGCATACCCTTTTTTGCAAGAAAATTATTTCTACGAAATTCTATTAATTCTTAATTGTATGTTTATCACAGTCACGTGACAAAAAGAATGTTAAACCACAAGATGGATGGATACAAATGTAAAGGTAGACCAAAAAAGATGGATTGTGTGAAGGATGATATGATAATATGTGGTGTGACAGAAGATATATGTGAGAGTAGAGGAGTGTGGAAGGCAAAGACATATTGTGCAGACGTCAAATAATTGGGATATGGTGAAAGAAAAGAGAGATCACAGTATTCAACCTCTTGATTTTCGGGACATTCTAGTAACTATAGTGCTAAAAAATATTTAAAACAAACTCAAACTGTACTTTTCGTTGTCATAATCAATTTCAAATCAGCCTATAGAAACATATTATGAAAGGAAATACAGACAAATGTGTTTCACGTATTATCTTACATATAAATTTCTCGTGTCACAATGTTAGTTACTATACTCCTCTGAAATGGTTTGACCGATTTATATTCAGTATTTTATATTCAGTAGGTCTGAGAATCGGCTACTATCTATTTTTCATAGCCCAAGTGATAAGGGTTGTCCACCCCTAATTCCTTTTTTTATTTTCAGATATTTTTTTGTTTTTTATTTTTTTCTGATACAGTATAAAAAATATACATACAACCCTAAATTTTCAACCCTCTACGATCAACCCCTATTTTTTAGCGCAGGACGACGTCTGCAGGGAAAGCTAGTATATGATAAAAGACATTATTATCCTTAATACATATTTTCAGAATCATTTGGAGGTTGGCGCGCTAAGACTTTTCTTCTATATTCCTGTATGTAGCAAAACATTCATTATCTTACTTCAAAAACTACTTAATGGATATCACTTAAATCAGTTTCCGGTGAAAGTATGTTTGAAGCTCCCCAAATTTTTGCAGAGAAGTTAGAGCGGAGAACACATTTTTATGATTGGAAGTTGATATCTCCTTATCTATAACTTGTTTCTCTTACATGATATTTTTTTAACAAGATATTAGTTAAAGTCCCACTGCTCGGCCTTCAATTATTGGGGAATGGCAAGTATACACGCCTTGCTTGTGTAAGGCGGCTGGGCGGGTTGGACTTATCGGCAACAAAACCTGCACATCTCAATGTGCAGGTTTCATCGCGAAGTTTTCCTTCGCAGTTGTTAGCATGTGGTGATTGTAACAATATGCACTGAAGGTCAGAAAATTCTCTAAGTAGTGCATACGTTACGGCCAGGATTTGAGACCGAGCCCTTTACGTATGGGACACGTGCGGTAGCCTGGCTACGTCGACTTACTTCTACTTGTAGTCTTAAGGAATTATGTTATGTAGACTACAATATAAATAAGTAAGCAAGCAATAAGCATTAATCAATTATGTTGTTTTCTTCTTAGTACTAATTTACAATTTATATACATTCTTATTCAATCATTTAAAAATCTGACTAAAGACACCAAATATATCATTACTAACAGAAAAAATCATTCTCTGTTAAATGAATGCCAGTTTTCTTTGAAATTAATTACACCATTGTGTCACGGAATGTAAAACAATTCTAACCAGCACTCCGTCCATGGACACAAGTAGTTTCTGGAGAAAAATTACTGTGATACGATAAGAGTTGGACGAAGGGATATTTTAAGGGTTGTATATACTTCGGTCGACGGTATAAATTCGCGTTTGATCACTGTGTCACCTGATAACACGGTTAATTTTGTAAAGATTCTGCTACAGCCAAAGGAAGTACGGAACAACACTTTAACGTCGAAAGTCACTCCTCAAACTCGTAAACTGCGATACTATCAAACAAAACAACTCGCACAGGTAATGATTATCACACTATCAACGACATTTTCTAAACAGGTTGTGCCGAAAAGGGTTGTTCACCTCACATCGACTGTTGAACTACGCGATGTGGAAGTTCTTTTTCAAGGCCCCCAGCCGAATGATACAAATAAATTACGTCATGCTCTATACCGTGAGTTGTGCGAATTGTTTACATATATTTACAAAAAAGTACATGAGTAGCAGGTAAATATACTTTTTTATACGATTTGTAACCGTAAGTAGTTTTAATTTAACTTTATTATGTGCATTATTTGTTTTTTTTTATTGTACAGTTCAGCAGGCAGGCGGTTAGCATTGTCTCTAGACATTTGTAACACCAAAAATGCTACAAATGCGCTGCTGCTTTCTTAAGGAAGACTGGAACCTGAGCACTGATGCCGGAATACAACTCAAGGTTGTTATGACGGCATGCTCTAGACCAGGAGACAAATTATTTTAAAATAAGTTTCCTGGGGTTATATCACCTCGCTTCTTCTTTAAAGAAAAGTTGATTTGTGTTAGTAGATTTAATAAAACCGAAAATATAATTTAAAACCCAGGTCTCCCACGAACAAAATAAGTAGACCGAACCCGAACTCTCAGATTAAAGTCGATTTTAGAATAGGAAGCCGATCGAGCCACAGAGCATTACGATAATCGAATTAGTACATTTCAGTGGATACATTACTATTGACCATGCAGACGCATACCACGCATATGCTACATAACCCATAAGTTTACCCATCAAATTTAAATAAACCCTTCACGTAATTTGCCGCTTTTATTGAGTTAGGTTGCGCCTATATTTTTATTCGTTTGTCCGAGTTCAAAATGTTAAAAAAGTAACTTAAAAATTAATTTGGTTAGAATTGATGAAGCTTTGTTAGCTGAATAATATTAAGTCCTCTTATTACATAATTTAAGTATATTAATTATGCTAAAATTAACCTGAACATTGCCTATATTATAATAATAAATACTTTTATTTTACCTGTTAATCGTTTCATGTCAGAAAAATGGTGTTTATGCAAATTGCCCACATAGTGTTGTCACCCGTATACTATTAGCGATTGTCGTGTTGCCCCAGAATTGCATGTAATCACGACATTTGATGGGTGTTATGCAATTTCAAGATATTGGCATACAAACAATGATTTGAAGGATATTTTGTACTTTAATACATGTTAAGAAGCGCGGGTATACATCAATTTGTTACTGTTTGTATAGATTAGCAATATAGAAGGTACGGTTATCCTCGCTGCGGGTAATGTGGAGCAGAATTATAACGAAAGAGAAAGGCTTAGCCCAGGTCGCGCACTGGGCAACTTGGTTTCGCCAACCAGGTTGCGGCAGCCTACAATTTGAAGCAATCCATCTAACGTTTCGTTCAGTAGTTGCTGCATCCGAAAATTCTTAGTTGCCTAGATCGTTAGCTTCAATGAGCCTCTGTGCATCAGCAAGGCTTCCTAAGCCCGCAACCAGGATACACTGCCTGCACACCATGAAAATGGAAAAATATATTGACCTTTTACATATTACAATATAGATTCGAATTTAATGCTCGACTTGTGTGGACAGCAATACCAGTCACACTACATTATGCATTTGTTGTTATGCTGAAAAGAAATTCATCACAAAATTGAACCTTAATTAGATATTCCACATGAGCGAGTTACTTCATTTAAATTTCTTCATGTTTGATGTGGACAGGTCTTGGATTATTTTTGCTAAGTACTTTGGCATCAAAGTACTGTCTCTATTCAAATTATAGTCACAACTTATCTAAGAGTGAAGTAAGAACTGTTATGACAGAAGATCTTCAAATCGCTATCTTCATCAATAAGTTTAATGATAGTAATATTACTCACGTTTGTCAAACAAATATATATAAGTAACAGGTGTGTCCCAAATGTTTCAAATACTGAACTCTGAGTCACTTTAAACTTGATATAATACATACTTATATATATGTGTATGCTAATGTAAAGGGTTTAAGCATGAAATCATACCGGTTTTAGGATTTATGCAGATTAGGTCATAAGCTGAAAACATTATCGTTTAGTATGTTTTTACAAAGATGTTTATGAGCTAAACGAAAAAAAAACGATCAGAGTTCCTAATTGACTGTAAGCTTTTTTGGCTTAGATTATTATATCTAAGATCACACATAATATTTGCATGTTACATTAGTGTTATTTTACTACTTACTTTCTTTAGGGATCCATTTTGGTAATACTGAGAGAGAGAGAGAGGAGGATAGGAGGAGAGATAGAGGTAATTATAAAGCCATCATGTCTGTCTGTCCGAGATTAGTGGTCGCTCCTGTACGCGTGAAATAAAAATAGTTAAATCACAAACTTAACAATGATATTTGTATTAAAACAATAACATATGCAGATACATTTTATTATTCATATTTTATTAACAGCTATCATTAACAATAACTAAAAATAAGATAGATTTAGAGAAGCTATTAATAAGCCTCCACAGATAATAGGAAAACTAAAAAGAAAATGATTTTTTTTTTTTTTATTGCAGAATCAGCAACAGGCAGACGCCACTGATGGACAGCGTTACCATCGCCTATGGACATTGCAACAAAGGCTACGAATGCGCTGCTCTCTTTAGGAGCCTGGAACCTGGTCACTAATGCGAAACAACTCAAGGTTGTTATGCACATACTCTAGACAAGGTGTAGCCATCCAGTCGGCAATGCCTACCACCTGGCTGTGGGTTTTGTCGCCTCTTACGACAGCCGCCGGCCGCAGAATTGTATCTTTCTCCGTCTGCACGGATAAAATAAATAAATGATACAAAGAAACAATAATAAAAATGTGCATGAGAATAGAATTTGACCAACTTTGCGCTAAACAATGCTACACTATTAGCAAATAAGTCTAAGTCTATATGGCCTTACTTAATCATTCTTCAATTAAAGAACTTCAGCAACTGATTAATGAAATCTCACCCATAAACTCCTCTTAGTCGAATGTTTGCGTACAACCTACGTTATAATTCAAATTCGTTTATCTGTGCTCCTGATAGTACACAACAGTAATACACGTTATAAGTGAAAAAAAGATATTCATGATTAGGACTGATTATGATTCTCTTACTTAAGAGATGCTAATCGTTCTTAACGAAATTATTATAAGTAAGGCCGTAGATCTCTATCTTCCAATTTACTTAACTTATTCGTTTGCTGTTCTGATACAGAACGAATTACGTCGGTAAGTTGTGCGCGTCAATGGTGTACGAATATTACAATGATCGAACATAATGTTGATATAATGTGGTATATCGAACCGGAGCTCACGCCGCTCATTGTTCCAAGAAACGGTTGTTTACTCAGCCCTCACGGAACTTGGGATTTTAGTACAAATATTTTTTTCTCATTCAATTCTAGCGTAGTTAACATCGTCCACGGGCTTACAAGTCTGCAGGCTAAAACAGTAAAAGAAGACGATAATTTCACCGATATAAAATATATAAAAATACTAGCTGATGCCAGCGACTTCGTCCGCATGGTATTTATTATTCCGGTTTTACTCTTTTGCGGCCTTTTTAATGTATAAATAATTGTTTTATTGTATTACGATACCAGCAATATCTATACTTAATTAGGTGCATACGTTGTATAATAAGCTGTTTAAATAATTTTTCACGGGAACTCTTTAATTTTACGGGATCAAAAGTATGTGTTAACCAGGGATATAAGCTACCACCATACAAAATTTAATTTAAATCGGTCAAGTCGTTTCGAAGATCGATCTCTACAGTTTTATTATATGTATATATTTTCCCCGCGTCTACGTTATGGGTCAAACCTCGGGGAGTAGCTCTATTTTACTTACTTAAAAACTTAATTAGATTTTATATTAATATATATAAACCTTCAATGAAAAAACATTTATCTAATTGATGGTGAAAACCGCTTAAAAATCCATCCCGTGGTTTAGGAGAATTTAGCGGAAATACATACACGCGGAAAGCGGTTTTGTTTTATACTATATGGAGTACTAGTTTCTTCCTAAAAAGTGGGCGATTATGGTGCATAAGTTACTCTTTTCTTTTGAGTTAATTTATCTCTACTTATTGATGACCTATCTGTGTTTTAGTGATCTAGGCGGGTCAATGCTTAGATCTCTAGACATGTAGACACTGACGACATTCATTACTTCCACTGGATCGACCGTTCCTACACAAATGACAAACATATGTTTATATCAATTTAAAGCTTAACTCGCGGCAATTTCCGAAACTAATATTACAGTAGGTACGCCCAGTATAAATTGGTATTCGAATGGTGGCCCCACGTACGCTTTATACTTTAATATATTTCGTCAACGTCCAGCTAAAATGGTTGAGTTGAAATAATTATTACCAGTTATATTCAGAATACTAAATTATAGCATAAGTCTTCCAAAAATAAATTAACAAAACAATGAAGTACTGAGAAATGTTAAAATTTCTTAGTGTCTTTCCCGCACGGAAAGTTGCCGAGCCTAAGTAACTTTTGAGTTCACTGGCTGATAGCCAATCGTACAGGCACAAAAATAAACTTACAGGTCCAGTGGTCAATGCTTGTAATAACAGCTGACAAAGATTGTGTTACATTATCAACTCCGTTTTCCTCATGCAGTCTCTGTCGGCGACCTTGCGAATGCCGTCAGTCTATCGGACTAGAGGCATCCTAAACTTATATTCATCGAGATACGGTCTCTACTCTAGGATGTTACCTTGGGCGTTGGTACTACGACAGTTGTGGCCACTGTCACTTGAACTGCTAATTTTGCGAGCTACATCGATATAATTTTAAATACTAGAAAACTTTTACTTGCTATATTTTTTTTAATTGGCAGACAAACACACTAATTGGGTTTTGGAAAAAAAAATTTTTTTGTGATAAATGGAAAGATTATATATTAGTTTTATAACAAAACTATTTTTTTTAAATTTTTTTTGCAATAATTCCAAAGTTATTTCAAAATAAAAATTTTTTTTTGAATCCAGTACCGAAGACACGCCGACAACTCCCGAACAAACCCGAGCGCGTGTGACGTCATAATGTTAGTTTTCACTCATTGCAGTTGATAGAAAAATAATAAATACAGTGTTTTGATCTATTTCATTTTGTTGTCATTATTAAATATTTAAATTTATATTAAAAATGTTTATATTAAAAATGTCGAACCTCAAAAGTTATCGTTCTTGTTTTGTACCATTATGTACGAATACTACAAAGGCAACTCCTGATAAAACGTTTTTAAATGTTCCCCAAGATGTCAAACGTCGAAATAAATGGTTTCAAGCAGTGCACCGTGATAATCCCCAAACAAAATCGATTTTTTTTTGTTGTGAAGATCATTTCGATGTAAGTATTTCTTAATACCATTTTTATTAATTATTATTTATCTAAGTATACAAATCACAAATAATTATTATATATTTAAGTAAAGTTCAGTAAATAATTTTTTTTAACTGGACTCCAAATCATAACCTTTATAATCATAGCATTAAATTTTTTTTTTATTGATAATTTAAAGTGCTTAAATAATAAATTTATGTATCTTTATCTAATGATTGGGATTCAATTTGATATATTTATATTATATTATATTATACTTAGTTGAACATAACCTATAGCTTTGTCGCCGTAACTCTCACGCGATGCTCTACAATTTATGAAATAAATAATTATATTTAATGTAATGGAGAATAAATACTTAAATATTTTCATTTATTATATTATTTTTTAACAGACTTACCTTGATGCCTTGGCACCTCGAACTTCAGCAGAATTAAACCGAACGTCATTTTAAAAAAAATCGGTGATCATAAATATATCAACATCAGGAATGTTATCAGACTTTGCCTTAATAAATCCTTTATCACACATAGCTAATCGGAACCAACTAACAATTCGTATTTTAGCAATAATTTTTAATATTATTGTCTAGTCACGTATAATAGCGTAACGCTGTACTGCTATTAATAGCTATAACATTATGACGTCACAACTATGGTGACAATCATGGCGCGCAGTCACGTGATTTTTATTTAAATTTCATCGATTTTTATTGTTCATAATTAATTGAAAAATTTTTTTTTGTAGTTTTTTGCATTAATATCATATTATTATAATAAAGTTTTAAATACATAAAAAATCAATATTTTTTTTTTTTTCAAAAACCCAATTGTATATCCCCCAAATTAAGCAAGTGACGGTTGTGTTATCGATAATATAGAACGGACTATTCTGGGGCCGATCCCAGACCTCCAGACCATAGTAAATAATGGAGAGTTTGTTCCCAAAATTTATCATGCCAAGAATCCAACCTCCGCCTCTGCAGTGAGGTAGGCCGGCAAAGGGTAAGCCCACTCAACCATAGAAGCGGGCAATATTAGTTCAGAAGTATGAATAGGTAATGAACTTACATGGTTTAATGCTGACTGCGTGACTATAATAAACCACATTACTAAAGGTTAGTAATCTCCAATGAATAACTTTTACTACCCAACTATTACACAATCTGGGGGATTGACTGTTTAATCGGTAATTACTTGACAACCGGTAAAGATGAATAGATAATTACCGAAGAGATTAAGCATAATATATCATGATAAGGATATACAAGACGTTTAATCTCATTGAAGTTCTTTTATTGATTGTTTGCGCTAAAACATGCCTCAGTTTAGCATTTAGCAAATATTTTAAATTATAATTTGCTCTACAGATATATTAACTGGAGACATTTTTGCGTTTGTAGTAGTATTTGTTTATTTACAGGACTTCTAAACTATGAATTTAAATTTCTTTGAATGTTAGTATTAAAAATTATTAGTTTCATATTAAGTACTGATTGTAAAAATATATAAAAGTATTAGTTTATGTATTTATGTGCTGACAGTACACAACTACAAACGCAAAAACCTCTCGAAGCTAACTTCATATGTAGTAGGGCTTTTCCCGCACAATGTTCACATTAACATATTCATTCAATAGCCTTAATAACCGAATCACCGACGTCTGTAACCTGCTAATCCGCTTTAAGATACCTGATGGGTATACCATGGATTCCGCTAAAATTTTAATTTTCGAGAACAGTGGAATTGGACTAATATTATTATGATAAATTGGATTATTCTTCGTACAATTTTGATATTATTTTACACGTACTAGTTCTTATCAAATTCGGAAGTGTTTCTGTAATCAATATACGGTTGATTAATTAATACTTTAGGCAAATTGTATTTGCGATAGTTAAATAAATTGTTGCCATTCTTTTCCTGTATTTAATTTTCACACAAAATAGTATTATAATAGAGCATGCCTACTATATTATTCTATGGATATATATAATTGTTTTCAAGGGTGCCGAGACCGCCGTTAGGAGCTTCTACAGGAGAGGTAGCAGATCCACAATGCGAGCTTCATCATACCTTCGCAAAGGAATGGCACTCTTTGTCGGTGTATGTCTTTCCCGATACTTATAACCTGGGTGACTTCAAGTCCCGTGTGAATAGGTACCTTCTAGGTAAGCATGCTCCGTCCTAGACCATATCTTCGCTTCACATAGGGCAAGATTGTCTTCAAACGCGAACCTATACTACAATAAAAAAAAGATATACTTATACAGTACTTTAAGTATTTGTATGGTATGTCAAGGTGTCGATTATGCCGCTTTATTATTGGTAATTTAGCATTTGGCACAAATTAAGGTCTTATATTTTTGTTCTATTTTGGCTGTTGGTTGAAAATAGATTGAAGATCACTATACTGTGATTTTTAATTTCTTGGATTAAAATGACAGCTACGATCGACCTCTTTTATGTTGCATGCTTAGAGCCACTCACCGCTGTGAATTGAATTCTACAGAATTAATATAGAATAAGAAGAAGGGCCCATCGCAGCTGTTTTGTTTTAGATA
Source organism: Dendrolimus punctatus (assembly GCA_012273795.1). Taxonomy (NCBI): domain Eukaryota; kingdom Metazoa; phylum Arthropoda; class Insecta; order Lepidoptera; family Lasiocampidae; genus Dendrolimus; species Dendrolimus punctatus. Next base: position 7,295,831 of record CM022529.1, on the reverse strand, counting down.
ATTAAAAATTATAGTTATGTAGAGAATTTTCTTATGTGAACACAATTTGTGCTTTCCTTTCTGACAAGAGTCATTGGCTGCGCAGTAGACGCTCGCCATAAAAAATCTGATATTATTATTATTCTTTTAATAAAAATCTTAGTATTACAAAAAATCTAAAAATGCAAATATTCGCGTGTTTGTGTTACTTTACCGTCTATACGTGGTATTGGAAACAATAATTTTATCCGTGCAGAAATGGGGAAAGAATACAGTTCAGAGTGTGCTGCCGTAATACCTTGAGTCTCCCTAAACAGAGCAGCAGCGGATTTGTAACACCTTTGGTGTAACAAATATCCATAGGCGATGATAGCCGCTTCCTTCAGATTATGAGATTATGTCCATCAAATCAGAATAATGTCTTATTGGTTTATGCCAGGATTCTAATCCACGCCATTGCAATGTACTTTAGCCTCTAATCTAGTATGACTTTAGTGAATTGAAGACATGAGTGGATGAAAGTGATAAGTCGCATAATTCCAATTCTGAGTAAATCGAGATAAAAAATTTACTTTTATTTTAAACTGAACTGAACTTAACACCTTACCGCCTTATATCTATGGTCTAAGGTCTGTAGTCATTTGGTATCGACTTATAACCTTCATCTACGCAAAAAACCCAATATGCGACATATCACCTTCATCCACTCACGTCTTCAATTACTATGTCTTTAACCCTAGCACCTGCTATACAGACGTATATAGCAAGAAGAAATATTCGGCAAGTTTATTGAACTTTGTGACCTGCGTGACTTCCTAACTACTACACTCTTATTTATTTACTTACGTTTTAACATAGTAATTTGCACAAGTGTATATAGTATATGAATTTACACATAATTTGCGAAGTCATGATTTTGATTACCCTCTAATGGCTCGTGCGTATCATTATAACAATTGCTTAAATTAATCCTATCTAATTCAACGTAAGTAGGATAAAGTGATTACTATTAAATGGCAAGTTAGTACGTGACGTGATATGACAAGTTTGGGATTACCTGTCATTTTATTTATGGCAAAAAGCAAGCAGTCGACCAGATCATTCGGACCTATGACGGAGTAGTCATCACCGCCTATTGGCATTTGGAAAACCAGGGGAGTTACCAACGGGTCGTTCAGGATGACCTCCATCCGCCGTAGGATACGGCCGTGCGGGCGGGGAAACTGGACCCACCCGCACATTAAGGCCGGAGAGGAGGGACGCGCGCCCCCACTCACCTTGCAGTGAGGTAGAGGAGCCGGAGAGACCCAGATCTCCGGCTACTAAATGTTGAGGCCAGCCCGCAAAGGGACCGGTCGCCGTCCGTCCGGGCTGGTGGTGAATGCGCGAGCGAGCCCACAGCCCCGACAAAGGACGCTCGGGATCGGACAGGGGTTTTAGTGGTGTCCCTAACCATGACGTGGCAATAGCTCTTCACATCCCATCGTGGGGTGCTAGTGCCACCCCGAGCTGGCGAATCCCACACACGGGCCGCGACCTTACCCCCTTGCGCCGCCTATTGTCCTCAAACGGATTTCCCCTGTATAAAAAAGGGGAGTTACCAACGCGTTGTTGTACTGAAATCTTTTTACAAGGTCCTGACCTGTTTTAATGACCTAACCTAGTGCAAAAGGAGAACCTTGGCGGAAAACTCCATTCTAAAAACTTATAATATTCTATATGATATTATTAGTATTAGAGTAATAATATCTAGAGGGATAATTCCCTACAAAATTACATTCAGAGTTGAAGCACAAAACCAATTGATGTGTACGTGAGCGCAATGTAATTATTTTCGCTGGCACGCATACAAAGGCAGTTGTTGCCAGTGAATACAGTCTATCTAAAAAGTAGGGAATCGGAACTATTGGTGCTCGTCACACTGACACATTGTGTGGAATGACGGGACCGATGCGTCGACAACCAAACTGAGACTCGACTTTTAGGTTTCAATTAAAAATGCTTCAATTTACTTGTACCTAGTCGGGTTGAAAGCGTATTAATTCTATAGCATTAGTTATCTTAATATTTTTTGGTAGATACAATTTACAGGTGCAGAGCCATGTGAAGAACCTGTCTGCGTAGGTACCACCGTTCTACTTATTCCTTCGGCCAAACAGTGTCCCTGTGTACCGGAAAGAAGGGTAGGCAATGATTTTACTGGCACCGTGGCTAAACTAATTGCTGAAGATGGCCAACACATTTATGTCAAAAACCTAAAACGTGGTGAATGGCTTGGCTTTTCCGCTTCTTTGCCTAACTTACTCATATAAAAGAATATTAAACTTTTGAATTCTAAATCTTCTAAATCGGAACAATCCTTTATCAGAGCCAAAAATATGACATTCATTATTTGTATAAATACGATTGCTTGTGTTTACACTACCTATCCACATAATTAGAATGAATTCGCTTTTAACGTTAATAGTAGTGAATAATAATGTTGGGGGCATCGACCTGAAGTGGCATAATGTCCTTGTTTATCTATCTTATCATTATTTGGCAACAAAGTATAGTTTAGAATTTAGAATATAAATTCCAAAGGTGGACAATAGCAACCCTCAATGACTATTAGCTCTTTCCAGGGGAGTGGTAGAGGGATCCAGGATAAGAGGAAAAATACACGGTTCCTGTAAGTTATCTCATACGTACTGGAAGAGGCTGTCTCGGTCAGCTCCTGCAAAGGCCTATACGGAGTAGACGATTGCCATTTGCTGCGGCCGGGGACTTTTAATCGATATTCCGGCAGCGTTTCCTACCTGCGGGTGCGATGCAATGGCCGGGAGAAGGCAAAGGGACGTGGAAGAAGAAGCAGGGAAGAGTAACTTACCTCGCTACCAGTCCAACGCCACACTGCAATCGTCCCCCGGGGGGGTTCACACACTCACTTATTACTGCTTATGAGCATTAAATTAGGTTATAATAGTTTATTTTTCTTTATGTACCAACAATCGTTTTTCTATATGTATTGCGGTGACAGCACTGACACTAAGTTGAATGTCTCTTATTTGCGCATTCTTTATTTAAAGTTTATGCTTTTATTGATGGCAAGGATAGGGAGGAAGTGTTCATCGGCGCAACCACTACCTCTACCAGGGTAGGACCAGACCCGCGAGACCCACATGCCCTAACCGTGATCCACACATAGTGCCTCTTATTAACTCCCTAGGAGTATTACTCCTCGTCAAGAATAGGTTATCTTATACATACGACGCCGTAACAATAGTTTTATATAAAACTAGCTGTTACCCGCGACTTCGTGCATATGTTATTATTTTCGCGAGACCCTAATATTAAAAGTAGCTTAAGTCACTCCTTACTATTAGCTATCTGCCAGTAAAAGTCCCGTCCAAATCAGTCCATATCTTCCATAGATTAGCCGGATCAAACAGACACTCAAAATTTTAAAATATGTAAATTGATAAAAGTACCGCATATAGTTTCATGTGCATTTAGTAAAAACTTTTATTTTGACAATACAAATAGACACTTTAATTTTATTTATTGGCATTTATAGATGTTACATTTATTGTCTAATTTAGTTTACATTTATATTCTATAATATAAATTTAATATTTTATTACAGAGACTGAAATATGAATTTACTGACCACCTAAATGACTTTTGTTGTTGGTTAACTGAAAAAAATAATTAATAATAACATCCGTAATATACACTAAGAATAGTTTTATTTTTATAGCCGCATACATTTTAACTGGCCAGTAATTGCTGAATATTGATTTTTTATGTGCTTAAGAGAAATCTTTAGGATTTTTTTGTTGCTGTCAGTCAATTTATAATATGACTGAGGCCAGAAGGGGTCTAAATGGAACCGGCTCTCGGATTAGCTTTTTGTTTGAAAACTATTCTAATAGTTAAATATTCATGAATATTTGATACTGCGTAGATTCGTAAATCGTACGAATAAATCGGAAATTCTTTGATTTGGCACACAGAACAATCAAAGCGACTTATGGTACCAACCTTAAATTTGCATATCCAAAAAACAACGAATCGAATTTACTGCATTGTTACGTTTGAATATTTCTTCGATAAATTGACTCATACCAGCACTTACCTGAAAAAAAACAGAGAAATGTTGAAAAAAGTAATTGAAAAAGTTAATGGGTTATTATGAGCGGTAACAAAAATTTGCATAAAAAGTGTTTATCGCAGCGATATCGGAACATTTCCGCTGTAGGCATTGGAACGTATCGGGCGCCCGAAAACGAAACTATTTCACCATTCATGCCATATCACATAGTATAACTTCAATTTTACAATTGTAGATGTATTGTCTTATACTATATAAAGCTGAAGAGTTTGTTTGTTGGAAAGCTCTAATCTCAGGAACTACTGGCGTCTGATTTGAACAATTCTTTCAGTGTTAGATAGCCCATTTATCTAGGAAGGCTTATAGACTATATATCATCACGCTAAGACCAATAGGAGCGGAGTACCAATGAAGAATGTTTTTTAAAATTTGAGGGGTTTATTTACACACATATATACAACACGTTTTTTGTTTAATGTGGGGGTTGTTAAAAGTGAGGTGCGTGGTGCGTCTATGATAGCCTTTTATATAGTGTATCATATCTATCGCCATGAGGGAGGTAGCCTTGACTGCTTGAGGGAAGGTCAAAATAAGACAACGGGTGTTGTACTCTAGATGTAATGGGGATTGTTCACTTTTTTCAATCTGGCTATTTGAAAAACCATTTCGAGGAATAGTGTCCTTAATCATTTCTGTCTAGTTAAAATTCCAAAATACGTACGATCTTCTTGTATTTTGTAAGAAATGCGTTTGACCTTTATTTGACCTTACTAAATCCAATCAGGTGGGCCGTCTGCCTGTTTGCCTGCTTCAGGTGTAAAAAATATCTAGCTGTACATTATTTGATTTAAGTTATGTAACATGGATATTCCCTAATGACTTTTTAAAAAATTTAGCCATAACTATAGAAAATAATAATGGTTGAACACGAAAAATTATAAGCCTAGCGACAAAATACACTAAAATGATCACGATACGTAATAAGTAATGAAAGTGATATTTAAATAAGTAGCACAGATAACTATGATTAGATATACATAAAACTTGCTTTTATTATTTTTGTTTTCTAGGCAAAGAAATCAATGTAAACTTGTGCCTTATGACGTCATCAGAGAAATAACTTTAAAATCGAATTATAAAAAAACTAACGCTTAAAATACCCTATTTTACGTAATAAAAATATAAAATCAGAGGGTAATTTTTTGTGAACAATCCCCATTGTTGCCTAATTAATTTGATATTAAAATTAATATATATACAGAAATCTTAACTGCTACTTGAAAATATGTAAAACCTAAACAAATGCATCTCCGAAGTTGTACTCTATTAACCGATTTAAACATGTACATGATCTACTCAATTTTAACATTGCTAATTATTTATCGATAGCCTACATTACAAGCGACAAAAGCGGCGATGCACCCATAAGGCTAAAATCGCCAAGCAAAATCTTTCACTAACAACGCAATGACACGTGCACAAGTAAAACAGCGGTACTAAGGGGCGGGGTTTTATTGTTGCATGTTTTGGATTTTACAAGGAGGCAATAAAATCGAAGTCCGTAAACAAAGCGAGAGCAAAATACAAAAGAAAGGGCGTTGTCAATCGGCCAAGTGCATCTTAACACGAGTAATTGTTTCCTTTAGTTTAAATATTTCAGAAACATCCTGATTAGTTGGTGTATATGAAATTTGAGAGTGAATGCGGATGTCAAAACTTTATAAGCTGTTTAAAGCAACATTTTAGAGAACTGGTTAAGGAGGAACTTGGGTCGACCTAACGTGACGTACTACTTAACAATTAGGTTTTTGAAAAAAAAAAATTGATTTTTTTATGTATTTTAAAACTTTATTATTAATAATATTGATATTTAATGCAAAAAACTTAAAAAAAAATTTTTTCAATTAATTATGAACAATTAAAAATCGATGAAATTTAAATAAAAATCACGTGACTATAAGCGCGCCATGATTGGTCACCATAGTTGTGACGTCATAATGTTATAGCTATTTAGTAGCAGTACAGCGTTTACGGCTATTACACGTGACTAGACAATAATATTAAAAATTTATTGCTAAAATACGAATTGTTAGTTGGTTCCGATTAGCTATGTGTGATAAAGGATTTATTAAGGCAAAGTCTGATAACATTCCTGATGTTGATATATTTATGATCACCGATTTTTAAAAAAATGAAGTTCGGTTTAATTCTGCTGAAGTTCGAGGTGCCAAGGCATCAAGGTAAGTCTGTTAAAAAATAATATAATAAATGAAAATATTTAAGTATTTATTCTCCATTACATTAAATATAATTATTTATTTCATAAATTGTAGAGCATCGCGTGAGAGTTACGGCGACAAAGCTATAGGTTATGTTCAACTAAGTATAATATAATATAATATAAATATATCAAATTGAATCCCAATCATTAGATAAAGATACATAAATTTATTATTTAAGCACTTTAAATTATCAATAAAAAAATTTTTTAATGCTATGATTATAAAGGTTATGATTTGGAGTCCAGTTAAAAAAAATTATTTACTGAACTTTACTTAAATATATAATAATTATTTGATTTGTATACTTAGATAAATAATAATTAATAAAAATGGTATTAAGAAATACTTACATCGAAATGATCTTCACAACAAAAAAAAATCGATTTTGTTTGGGGATTATCACGGTGCACTGCTTGAAACCATTTATTTCGACGTTTGACATCTTGGGGAACATTTAAAAACGTTTTATCAGGAGTTGCCTTTGTAGTATTCGTACATAATGGTACAAAACAAGAACGATAACTTTTGAGGTTCGACATTTTTAATATAAATTTAAATATTTAATAATGACAACAAAATGAAATAGATCAAAACACTGTATTTATTATTTTTCTATCAACTGCAATGAGTGAAAACTAACATTATGACGTCACACGCGCTCGGGTTTGTTCGGGAGTTGTCGGCGTGTCTTCGGTACTGGATTCAAAAATTAATTTTTATTTTGAAATAACTTTTGAATTATTGCAAAAAAAATAAAAAAAAAATAGTTTTGTTATAAAACTAATATATAATCTTTCCATTTATCACAAAAAAAAATTTTTTTCAAAAACCCAATTACCATATGAACCACCATAAAATTCATCAACCATAACACATCCTGATCCCATGGGATCTTAATTAGTAACCTAATGCTAATAATTATCGTCGATGCATCAAACAGGATGCGGGTGTCCAATGGCCATTGATAAAAACCAGCTCTCGATATAGATAAATTGTCGCCGTGTTGTTGAAAAGCTCCATTGATAATAGAAGCACATGTAAGTATTTATTATTTGTCACTGATGCTTGCTGCGTTAAATTCACTATAAATTAGATAACAATTCATTGTACACGAAAAAAAAATACAACATGCACGGTTACGATACTTTTGTTGTCAAAGTTAGACATGTCGCTTAAAACTGGCTTAAAACATTCCCATCCAAGGAACTTAAAGGATAATCTTAATCAATCTGACCATGTATGAATGATGCAAAAAGTAAGATTGGACCTAAAATGTTGAATATTGATATACTTAAATTAATAAATAAACTAAATACTCATAAATACATACTCATATTTATATTATAGACGTTAAAAGACATTGCACCGACCGCAGATTGTTGGAAGAAGGTGTAGTTTCTACATGTGCTCTTGCTTGAAGTGGTGGATGCTGGCAGTAGTTCGTGAGTGCTGGTGCTGTCTTATGGTAGAGTGAAGAAAATACACTTTGTTGCTTTCAGGGATTTATTTTGTACTTGTTGAGCTTCGATGCTGATCCTTGGGTTCAACTTTATTGATAGTAACTCGTAGCTATATAACAGGAACTAGCGAGTTGGTCACAAAGTATTTGTAACCTTTATTTACAGTAATATTACAATACTAAAGTAGCCTAAATTAGGCCGCAGCGTCAGCAAAATGCTGTACGTTGAACGTAAAAGAAAAGAGAGTGATAAATAAATATGTTATTATTATTCATGTCGTATTTATATTGAGTTGTACTTACTCGGAATTACAAGGCATGGGTGACCTAAATATTAAGCTACTTTAGTTTTTAAACTACCAATGTTATGAATGATTTAATTACACGACAATACATACTTAAATATTTTACCTTAAATTTACATCTACCCACATATGTCTCATTTCCAAATCTTGCGGGGTACAGATTTCTAAAATTGTAATCTACTTCTCGACATTTAAGATTAAGAAAGTGCAATATTGTAATTTCGGGCTAACCCTAATAATAGTAGGTTAAGAAGCAAACTTAATTGTTTATAATTGTGTATAGATATTTGCACATTAAATTGTCAAGAACATGGGTACTTGTAACTGTGACATCCTTACAGGTCATATTTTAAGCAAATAAACAAAAAAAATAAAGTGTAGGTAGTACCGGCAACTTGAATGTAGCAAAGAACACAATTGCAACGTACTTTGCTATATTTCAGAACTATATTAGAATCAAAATAACACAGCGAAAACCGTAAAATTCGGTGGATTGAAATGTAAAATGAAATCTATTAATGTCAGATGGAATCGTCAACTTTCCTAATTTCGCAGAATCCCAAAGCGGTGACAAAACCTTTTTGTTATTGTTCGAGTTGGTGTCAACGAACTGTAATTTTGTAATCTCTCTAAATTAAACTATTTTCAAACTACGGACAAAGTAAAATACAGATTTAAAAAGTATGTGTGCGTCTCGGGACGCTCGACAGAAGTGATAACTTGCATGAGAAAGGAAGCCAGACAGATTGGCGCCGTAACGCGATAGGTAACGAAACGGTTATCCTTCCATAAGAAGTTATCACTAAATATGTTTTTTTATCGGCAAAAATTTCGCATTTCACGAAAAAATCTAGAGTTATTTTTGAAAAGAAATTAGTATGAATAGCAAACTGAACCTCATGGTGTTTCGTTATTATGAATAATATGTAGTAAACAATATTGTTTAATATTATTACATATATACCTTACCATAAAATTGCCTATTAAGTAAACAAGTCGTGATAGCTTACTGAAATCAGCTTATACTATTTATGTGCTCTAACAAATATCACACACTCTGAGGGTAAATAAATATAACTATTACCGTAACGCCGCCAGCCTTTTGGGAACGTTCCCGGTAAATGACAGTGGTTTGGGACCATTAACTCGTCTTTAGATTTTTACCCCTTTTTTATTTAGTTTTATTTTTATTTAATTCATAATATGGTTTGTAGTTTATATTTAGGTTTATATTTATAAGTTAATTTATATTTAGTCATTAATTATTATTGTATAATAGAATTACTTATATTATATAATCATGTGTATGTGAATGATATAAAATAAGTATAATCTATACTCTATATAATACTATTACTCGTACGCAGAAGGTTTGCTGATAGCCTCATAATCATCATCATCACGCGTCGATGGTGAGTTGAAAAAAAAGGTAACATAAATAGTTGTTGCAATAAATTTATTCTCATTTTTTATTGTATATACTTTTTATAAGTATATTAGCTGTCCCGGCAGATATCGTCCGGCCCGGAAAAGCTTCAACCGATAAGCCGACACCAGCGCCACCTACCAATCTAATTGTGAACCAACTCAGAAACCTTCTTTAGCTCATGCACAACAACTTTGCTAAAGATCATCACATGATCAAATGTATCGTTTACGATTCTATAAAGGAGATACAGACAAACATTCATTTTTATATATAAAGATACAATAATAGTAAGAAGTTATCGGAAAACCTGTGCGCGGCTTATATCTACCAACCTGTCTTAGAAAAAGCATGACAGGTATACCTTTGGTCCTCCTAAGATAGAGACACACAAATGAGACTATAACTCAAATATTATATAAAACATATAACTCATTGTACAAGTATGTCGTCTAAGAAACCTCTTAAAGTTAAAATAATTTACTAAGCCACCGCGAATTTGCTACACCGCGTAATTTAATATTACACCTTAAGCTTAAACAAACCAGCGTTAAATGAGCCATCTAACTTTAGGATCTTTGTCTACCCATACACTGGAAAGGAACGATTGGTGTACGTTCATACACTGTAAAGGTCTTGTACTTTGGACGACCTAAACAGTTATGCTTGGTAAGTATTTCCATAATTACTGATCGTGCAATTGATTCATCTGTTGCCATAATAATCGTAGTAATAGTAAATTTGTGAAATTAAATATCGTTACTGAAATTGACATGTTTGCGTTTATTGGTTACATAAAATGCATTGATATTGTTTTGCGAATATGAAATCTATCTACATATTATATCAATCAAAACTTGAAAGTGGTATTCCCGAATGAATGGTTAAGTTGGTTTTTTACGCTTTTGCGTTAACTACTTAACCGATTAGCATGAAATTTTATGTACAGTATTCGCGGTACCGTGCTCTCTGGAGCTAGGTAAATGTATTTTTTTATAAATGTCGTCATTGCAATATAGAATAAACGCATCGTCAAGACAACTCGAACGAAGTTTCGCTTACACAACTGGGTCACGAGAAATATCAAATTCTGGCGAATAAAGTCGCGAGCGCAGCAAGTAAATAAAACTTCAGAATAAATCCAGCAAATTTAATGTAACTGCTTCGTTTGGGATAATGTGCCTTGTTTTTCTTACAAGATAATATTTTAATTAAATTGTGTATTAAGATGATGATTATACAACATTTTCCACTGTAATATCTAACTGTATAATTCATTCAAAATTCTGTTTGTAATGTATAAATTTAATTTTAAAAGTCTAAACATAGACGCATTTGGCCACAGTCACTAAGTATAACATTATGCCAAAAGGGAGCCCGAGCATAAGAGAAAATAAACTTTTTCGTTAATATAGATTCATACTAAGGTGTACGTTCAGCGCAATACACGACCCAACAAGTTAACAGTTCGTTCTCATAGATAATGTGATTGCAGAATCTTCGCGGGTCTTCTATTATGGCCACCTGTTGCGGTCGGCATTCCACAGGTTTACCGTTATATATATCGGGGTCTGTCGGCACTATGTTTTTATTTTACTCTATACCTTACATCCGGAGATAACTTTTTATCTGTTGCTTTTAATATTTTTGTTATTGATGTTTCCAATACCGAATCCAATATAGTTCAGTTATTAAATAAGTTTTTTTACATACATACATACATAACTTCACGCCAGGTCCCTTGCGGGGTAGGCACGAACAACAGAGCGCCATACAGGCTTATTCTTACACACCTCACTTGCTTCTTAGACATTCATAGCTCTTGTCATGCACGCTCGTCTGTTCTTAAGGCTCCTGACATCACCATCTCCTAATACATGATCAATTTGATTATGGAAGGTGTGCCGTGGCCTTCCGCGACTTCTGCATCCAACCACTTTTGCATTGTATATCTGTTTAGTCATTATTTCATCATACATTCTTTCCACATGCCCGAACCATCGGAGCATTCCTTTCCTTACCTTCACCCCGACACTCTCTTTCAGACCAACTCTCTTTTTTACTTCGGTATTAGGGACGCGGTCCGCGAGCGTCACTCCGCAGATTTTGCGCAGTGCTCGCATCTCGACCGCGTTTACTCTACTTTCATGCTCTTTATTCGATACCCAACTCTTGCTTCCATACGTGAGCGTAGGTACCAGCACCGCATGCAAATGCAAAAAATAGCTTGGGTTGACAACTAAGGGCCGGTGCCTATATCCTACCGTCCGTTCATTTACTGCGATTATTATTGTAATGTGATACGGGCTTCCCCAAGCAGTTGAGTGAATAATCCTTCGGTAGGGTTGCCAGTGGCCTTAAAACTACTACAGAATTAATTTGCAAAGTCCTACTACAATTCCTATATTATCTAAACAAATTGTTAGGTCTAAGTTTTATGTTACTTTGACATACTCGTGATAGGTCCCTAATAAGATTCTGAGAAAAAGACCATAGCACACAGCAGATCAAAATATTAACAATCAAAGGAGCCGTATACGCTTTCATAGATTGTTGGGCCTAGATTACAAAAAGCTGAGAGTGGTTTTCATATCATATCATATTATTAAATGGTTAAAATTCATTCACATAAATCAATATGATACTCAAAACTTGTTTCATTTGTGACCTCATTTTTAAGATTTCTCGTGTACCAGATATAATTTAGGGCTAATGTTTTCCATTTTCTAATAGAAAAGTATAACGCTTTTTTTAAGCCACATCTCAATTCATTTACATTTGTTTGGCCCAAACCTCCCCATGTCCTTTGTTGTGTTAATTTATTTAGCAGTAGTAATACAACAGGCGGTCTTAGTTAAAAAATAACTTCTTCCAAGCAATCTTTTAGTTATTAATTTGTTTAATTTAAATTACAGAAATTTGTTCAATAGCTCTCGGACGCCTGGCAACCCTAAACAAGTATAAATAACACCTCTCTGATAACGTGCTAAAACGTTTATTACGTTTATATATGACTGTAAGTCGTGGTAGCGTAATGGTTAGCGCACGCGCCCCTAAATCAAAGGGTGCGGGTTCGATCCTGACCGGAACGCATGCACCTCTTAGTCAGTTTTCTGATCTAATGTGCATATTGTTACAAATACCACGTGCTAAAAACGGTGAAGGAAAACATCGTGATGCAACCTGCACATCGAGATAACCGATGTGTCAAACCTGCCAAGCCGCCTTGGACAAGCGTGGCGGGTATACTGTCCGTTGCCCTATAATAGGAGGGCCGAGCCAGCAGTGGGACATTTATGGGCTGACATTATTATTATTATATGACTGTAAAAACCTCGATGCGGCTACGACTTTGTCCCTATGAATGACTGCAAAGCGCTATGCGGTAAGCGACAAAAACAAAAAATATAAAGATGTATAATGCATGCCACGAGTCTTTACACTTAGGCTGCGCGCAAACGGACCACGGAACACAGCAATCGGTGACTGCCACACGCCACCGCGTGAACAAAAGTGGCTGTGACGCGTGGCCGCCACCGGTTTCACGTGTGCGGCGAGACCCTACAAAATCTATGAAAAAGCGTGTGAACTGCTTGTGGCTGGCCACCGGTGGCTATGCTCGGTGCCCCGTTTGTGCCCAGCCTTAGTTACAATACGTGTGCTCAGCGCATCGCATCGACAATCGCTAAGTTAAATGTCGTAGCTGATGGAGTTAAAGTTTACACAAATTTTTTATCGTTTTGGTTAACTAAGGACACACTAGCCCACATTGTGCGATGAACGTACACGATGTGTATTGCACTCTCTCGTAAATAAAGTCGTCGAGTATATAAAACCATGGAGGGAGATATGATATTAACGTAGTAAAAAAGGCGTAAAAGAAGCTTATTAAATCTTTCATTTCAAGAGGGTGCTAGAAGTCTTTATTTTGCATTTTGATATATAAACAAAACTTCAATTAATTTAAATGAAAAAGAAATTTAATAGAATTACAAACTTTAGTCTGAGTTTAAAAAAGTGTTTAAATGATGTTTTTCGATATCGAAACGCACAAGAAGAACGGCTTATAAGGCCCTCCAGAAGCGTAGGATTTAGAAATTTAGGATAGGTCCTTGTTACTTCCTACCTCAACGGCAAAGCTGCGCACCGCTAATAAATATTTGACTAGACGATCGCCCTTTTCAATATTTGCTTACAAGGTATAATTTAACTTTATTTTGTGCTCCACGCTAAAATAATTGATAAATTGATCGAAAATATACCAAGCTTCAACTTTAAAATACAATTTTTCCTCTGCCATACGCACAAGTTAAAGTTCCAGGAAAATTGTGATACTGACGTCATACCTTGAGACTAAAAGGTCATTTCTGTTCTATATTATGTTATGAAATGCAGTAGGTTCAGAATATAAAATGTTTTGTTTGTTTTCCTGTTCATAATTAATATGCTTATTTTGATTGACGAGTCTTACATTATTGTCTGACACTGTATCTTTTGAATTATGGACCTTTTTAGTGTCAACAAGTCAAGTCTTGACTATTATAGCAAGTACTGTAAGTTTACAAAATTATATTGTTACGAGTTGCAGGACTCGAATTAAAATGCCGTTAAATTACTATAGCTTTATTAGAACCACACAAACACATAACACAGGTAAAAATATAACTGAACACAACCAGTCCAAACGTAATGCCCAATTCAATAACACGCGCATAGACCGTCATTAAATAGATTATCGAATGTACACACATCTTGCTTCGCTTATGATTATCGCTCGGCTGCCTCGTCCATCAATTCAGGCCCTGCTTTATATTGCACGATGCAATGTCTGCTCGGCCGCGTGGACCGAACTCCCTAGAATCATACCTGGGTAACGACTGCCATATAAGATTACAATACACAATGAGCTGTTTTTCTAAACACAAATTTTAAACACATAGTAAACAAATAAGTCCAAATGCCAAAAAGGTAATAAAATGGGGTTTCTACAGGGCTGCAGGTGTGAATTTATATATTTCACTGCTGTCTCGTCTACTTCCCACGCTTGTTCAGAGCGGGTTGGCGGTTGCGCACATTACTAATCACGATCTGGAAGTTGCATGATGTTTATCATCATCCAGCACGTGGTAATTGTAGCAATATGCATATTAAGTCAAAAATTGTCATTAAACTAAAATTTGAACCCACGTAATTGCAATAATATCCGAGATTTGGCGACTAAACTAACGTGCCTTGGAAGTATTTACAGTTAAATATTAATTTTATTACATCTTGATAACGATATCAAAAACTAGATTCGATAAATTCAAAGTTTTAATACAATTTTGTTGTGAAAACAACAACAAAAATAATTATAGAACATGTATTATAAGGTGATGGCATAGATAAAAAAGGAATAAATGATGAACTTATGAGCGTTGATATTAGTATATAAGAAATGGCTTCATATTTTTTATGTCTTATTAAGTCTTTAATATTTCAAAACGATTAAATTTTCGTATTAGCGTCAGTTTTGGAAATACTAATCTATATATACTCGTGAATACCAGTTTGGCTGGATGTTTGTTGCTCAATTATACCAGAAGGGCTGAGTGGAACTGGATGAAATTTGACACAGAGATAGATTATAGTCTGGAATAGCACATTACTTTCAAAAAATGTAAGAACAGTAATGCCAGCGGAGCCACGGGCAAAGTTAGTGAATTTCCAAAAACGTTGTTGAAGTGCAATAAACATGTTGGTGGGTATTTCATATCTATCGAATATCTTTGTGCTATTTTGATTAATGAAATGTTCTATAATTAAATCTACAAATAAAAGTGCCGAAAACTCGTGCGCGTATTAAATTTTACTCACAAACACGAGAACGTTTTACAAGCTGCCGTAAAATTTATGAGAACAATCACCCTGCCCGCAATTAGTTTGTAGTCACTCTATTTAGAATTTCAAGAGTGAATATGACGGCATCTACCTATTAAGATACCTACCCTTTGCATATCTTTAATTTGGTTACATGTACTGACTATTTTATATATCTGTAAATATGTAGATGGTTCGAAAAAATGTGGAAAAAAACAGAGGGCTTATTCGGACCAGCAGATTCCGAAAATGTAATTTTTAGAATTTTTGCCAAGTGTCTCAAAAGCAATTACTGAAGTTGTTTAAAAAAAACATTTTGTATGTGTGTAAACTCTGGTTAACATTTAAACCCGTCTAATTATTGTGGCTTTTTATTTTTCAATTCCTTAAATATCTAACTTAGAGAAACAAAAACTTCAAAATTCCTCAAAACATTTTCTTAATAATGAAAGATATTCTTATTTAAAAAAATTAAGTTCTTCAAGGACTATTATAAAAAATTTCACACTGCCTCAAAACCTATCCTAAATTGCTCACTACCCTCTCCTACTAAAAGTTTATTTTAAAAAATTGTAATCCTTTTAAACTAAATTTTATCTCTCTTCTCACCTTCTCACAATTATTTGAGGTCGGCACAATATGTCTTTTCCTTTCACACACCTTTATTCTGACATACCTCCTCTGTCACACCACAAATCATCGCATCATCCTTCACACAATAAATCCATCTCTTTTGTGGTCTACCTTTACGTTTGTACCCATCCATCTTGCAGTTTTACATTCTTTTTGTTACCTGACTTTCATCCCTCCTCATCACATGGCATTACCGCCTTATTCTCCTTTCTCTCAACTTTTCAGTCACAAGACCAATTTTTTTTTATTCGCCTTCCTCCGCCGTAGTTCAGAGAGGGCAGAGATCATTTTTATATTTTTGTTTTTACTTATTCAATTTTCTTATATACTTTTACAGGTCAATAAATGTGGGCGTCGATACTTTATCATGTATCTAATATATTTATATCTATTCTATATTGCTTGCTTTTTATATCTAGTTCCACGATGTATGTCTAGCAGCACGATACCAACTTACAAGGATCCCCTTATGTACTTATTTCTCATTTTATCCGTTCTTGTAACACCACACATCCATCGCAACATTCTCATCTCAGCTGAGTTGGGAACGTTGGTCGTCTATCAGTTTAGTAGCCTAACATTCGGACCTGTCTAACATGACCATATAAAATACACTTTAACTATAGAGAAGTAAAGGCAGGCCCAATAACTACCCGGATGCGAAAACCTCGTCCAGTAAGTAAGGAAGTATGAATCACCCTTTATAGGTAAGTCGGTTACAACGCTAATGGTTGACCGCGACTTTACATGATGTGTAATGTATTAAAGTTCCTTCATGATTCCTGTGTAACAGGTTAAAGTCGTTCTCAGAACTTGATTTATATTCCAAATGTGTTTTCAAGTTCGGTATTTGTTTACCTATTTATAAAATAAGTGGTTATGTGCGAGACGAATTCGCGCGTGGAGGGTTCTTCAAAAATTACACTGTCAATACGAAAACCTAGTCAAAATAACTTTAAAGAGGAATAAAGCCGTATTTATTTGGAATTATTATAAATTAAATCAAGCTTTTTCAAAAAGATTTTTGAACACATACTTTTGAGATCCTGGATATCATGTAGTAGCAGAGTTCCTATGGCCACGTTCCGACTCCATCATCAGATCAGCTCCATGGAAGCATATTATTGAATTGTCACGCGATATACATACATATATGTGCAAAATTTCAACTCAATCGGAAACCGGGAAGTTGTCAACTTAAACTTGCAAGATTATACCGAACTTACATGCATATGTATAACCATTACAAGTTAAATAAAAGCTTGTAAAAAGGTGGCAACTTTAGGCGTCGGAACCTTAACTAGAAGACGCGGTAGGACCTTCAACATCCGAAAAACTCTCACAGAATTAATAAACTAGTATACAGCCTTGGTTCATAATTATGCGATATTTTTATTTTTATGCGTGGCTGGCCACTTGCTGGATTCATAAATCAACACCTGTTTAAGGTGATATATCCGTGTCAATTTTCTCGAATTAAATATTAAAATTAAAACACAAAAATTTCCATACCAAATATCCTTTTCATTAAATCGAACTATTACAACCGGATTTTAGAAATAATGGAATAAAAAATTGTACTGTCTGTGATTTCAGAACAAATATCTAAATTTAAGTGAACCACTATTTACCCGGCCAATCATAGAAGGCCGTTCTTAAAATCTTTATCTGTACGTCGGATCAATTGCTTTTTTTTGGAGTAAGCTCCGAAAAGGGTTAACTGATTTCAAATACAATTGTAGGGATCGATACAGAAATTATACGTTAGATCTTCATTTATGTTTTATTATGATCTTGCAGGGTTATGGTGGTGATTGGGTATGGTAACAGTTAACATGTTAAGGTTATAAAATAAGTAAGACAATATAAAAAATAGATTTAAAAAAGAATTGTGTGTGTGTGTGTGTATGTGTGTCACACGAAGTAGTAGTGAAACTTCAAAAACTTATAGATAATTCTTCTCATATAATATATATAAACATAATTCCCTTAGCCTACATCCGTCAACATATTAAAATTCAAATTGAACTTCTTAAATATCTGTTGAATTTTTCACTGTTTTAGCCTAAAAAGCTTTATATCAGTCCAATTGGACCTATGTTTAATCATCGGTCTTATTGACTCTAATCAATGTTGCACAATGTAAAACTCTTAACACATTCTCTCGCAAGCTTGGACCTATAGATTTATGTGTTTATCTCTTTTAGTGTCGCTTATTCGTTTCATCGAGTTTTAAATGTGATTTACTATTTATTATATTTACTAATCTAAAGAAGTTTTACTTCAAAAAATGATTATTATTGTTAATAGTTATTTAACCTTAAGTATTAAATGATAGCCGTTCTTTCCAAAGAAGTTCTTTCATTTTCGTTTTTATATATTGATACAAATATATTTATCTCTGTTAATAGAATTAAAAATGGTGGCAAAAGTGTCCCAAAAATCTTATTTAACACTCGACGATTTTTAACTCAAATCGTTATTGAATAACATTAAAGACTTCAAGGATGAAAACAAAATATTTATAGAACTTTTATCAATCACATCAGTATAACTACATATAACGAGTAAATACACTTGATAAACCACTAATAAAGTAAGTAGCTTTATGAAAAGCAGATTTTGCTTAATAACAACATAATCTTAATCTCAATACTCTTTTTAACATTACTTAATAATCGAATTATAATTACTCTTATTTATGGATATAAATTTAGAATTTGAAATATTAAAATAAATAGTTTGGAGGCAATCAACACCCTGCTTGGTCTTAACGGGTTGATTCAAAAGAAAGGTAACGCTAATAAGTAGGTCAACCAAATTGATGAAATTTGATTTAAAAGCGTAGAACTGAACGGATACCACGGTATTTAAATTACTGTAAACGATTCAAGTTTGTGTCTATAAGTATTTTTACATGGTTCATTTTTGCAAATAGGTTCGTCTAATGTGGACTTCTTATTCATATTGAGTTAGAGTAAGTTTGAAGGCTTCTGTACGGTTCTTAAAAAATAATACAAACTTACTCTAACCTAATATGAATTAGACCAGATAGTAGTAATCAGCAGAAATATATAAAATAGTAGGATGTAAAGTAGATAAATAGTAGAGTGTATTTATTAGGTACGATAACAAATGTAGCCATTAAAACAATTGTAGGTACCAGTAAATAAGAGTATTTATAAAAAATTAAAGATATATATTTGTATATATTTCTCTGAAAATCAGCGATGTGTCGGATATAATTCCGGCACAGCAATATGCTGAGTGCAAACCTTGTTTGCTAATAAGGAACAAATTCGCAAATTATGCTCTGTGTATAATAATGTAATTGCGTCGCTATTTCTTCAAATAAAGTTTTTCTTTCTTTCTATAATAACACCGTCAATATAAAACAGAGGTGAGGTATAGTAAATACTATATCAAGAAGATCCATTGTTTAATGTATAGAAGCTTCAAGGTAGCTTCTGTATATAATTTCGTTTTATTTTGAGGCAACATTATGTAGACATCAGATTGATACGTGTGAATAAGCAACACGCTTTCGTAGTTCCATGTACCGCTATTTGCTGAATTGCACTTAGTAATAGTGAAAGGGATGATTCAGCGTTAATTTGGAATTGGGTAAACATTTACAAAGGTACCTTTTCATAATATAGTTTCTATAGCGGGCTTTGAAAAGTATAATAAATTTGAAAATAGTTGTTAGATTGAATAGATGGCCCACGCATATTTTAAATTTATAAAGAAAAAATAATTTTGTATATTCAAAAGCGCGCGACTACACGATGCCGCTACCGCGCCGGAGAAGTGCGCATATATAGAATTCACAGAAAAAAAGCTGTGGCGGCGGCGTGGTGCTGGCGTGTCAACGATGCGGTCTACACAAGCGCTTAGGGTACCATAGTTATATTAATTTGGAACCTTTATAAAATCGTTATGTATATACGTTTGACAATGTAGTAAGGCGTATTTTATAAATAAGAAGTACATTTGAATGCGAAGAAAACAAAGGTTATGGTGTTGAAAGAGAAACAACCAGAACGAATGCAAGGATAATGGTCGATGATGTTATGCTGGAACAAGTGAATGAGTTGTATATCTTGGATGTGCTTTAGCAGGATGGAAGTACACCGCTGACATAGAAGAAGAGTAAATTGGGAACAGTGTGAATGGAGCGTTAGGTAACTTCTAGGCGCTAAGAACCTCAGCCAGAAGGCCCAGCTTGCCATACATAACGCGGTGCTGGTACCTACGCTCACGTATGGAAGCGAGAGTTGGTATGGAACAGAGAGCATGAAAGTAGAGTAAACGCTGTCGAGATGCGAGCACTGCGCAAATCTGCGGAGTGACGCTCGCGGACCGCGTTCGTAATACCGAAGTAAGAAAGAGAGTTGGTCTAAAGAGAGTGTCGGGTAAGGTAAGGAAGGAATGCTCCGGTGGTTCGGCATGTGGAAAGAATGTATGATGAAAGAATGACTAACAGATATACAATGCAAAGTGGATGGATGCAGAAGTCGCGGAAGGCCACGACACACCTTCCATGATCAAATGATCATGTATTAGCAGAAGGTGATGTCAGGAGCCTAAGAATAGACGAGCGTGCATGACAGAGCTATGAATGTCAAGAAGCAAGTGAGGTATGTAAGAATAAGCCTGTATGGCACTCTGTGTTCGTGCCTACCTCGCAAGGACCTGGCGTGAATTATGTATATGTATGTAAGAAGTACAAAAGATCGATTTCATAGTAACTCAAATTGTTCCATCTCTAGGCCCATTTTAAATTTAATTACACCCCGTAAAATTTAAATGTGTGTTAAATGTAAATGGCTTCTTGCGTTCGCAAATACTTTTTCATTTGAGCTGTTCAAATGACAACGAATCTCAAACGACAGTTACCTATAGCACATAGTCTTTTGACCTCTATTAGTATCTAATCGCTAATGAATAGGACCAACGTTGGTTTTAGGATGAATAAAAATAATATCATCGTCTTAATTTATTTAATAAACAAAAACCTTTAATTCACCTTCAGTTTCCACGTTTTATGATACCATAAGCGTCTTGCGAAAAGTCAACTTAATAAAATCATCTAGCATGACAGATTTTTTCAATAATAACTTTTTTTAATTTTAGTGTTTAGTGAACATGCGTGTACTACACACGCCTATGACTATTAAAAAACTTTTTAAACGTTACATGCTTCTTAATGATTTCAAGTGGTGGCCAACGCATCTATGAACACTAAAAAAGAATTATCAAGTCTTTACATGATTCAAATGACTGTGTCAAGGTATAAAGATATTGCTTTCCCAACGAGCGGAAAACCTAAGAAAAAACAAGATGATATAAAATAAAACTTTTAACGTTTAGTTCTTAGATATCGTAACATTTAGGATTAAATGCTTTTTGGAGTTAAATAATTTGAGTTTGGAGTTAAGTCTTTGGAGTTTGGATTTAATAATTTGAGTATGGAGAGCAATAAACACATTAAAAAAGCGGTATTTGTAGTCTCTATCTATAGGGTCCTTTCAATATCTATAGACAATTGTTTCACAACGATTTTACGTCACAACCCACGAAAAGATCAAAAAATTAAGTAAAAAGTCTTCCGACCCCTTCATTACATAGATTTATTTGTATGTTTCATTTGTGCATAGGTCTATATTTTTACTCGACTGCGATCTCCATTTATAACAAACACGACCCGCAGGTTGAGAAACAATGACATAGGCTGATGGGATTTCACAAATTTTTCGGCATTCCCTTCATCTGTACCTAATATAAACTTATGACTAAAATTTGTACAAATTCACACTTTAAAGTTATCAGCTAATTAGCATGCCTTATTCTCTATCGATTTAAAAATGTTGTGTTCGTTCTTTGTTGAATCAAGTTATAGACTGTAATATCATTGCGCTATGGACTAATGGTGCAGAGCAGGTAAATTTCCTTAAGATAAATCTGAACTTATTGCCCTTTATGTAGTACAACTTCCGCATGAATGTATAATACATAATTAAGAGCTCTTGAATCAATACGGATCAAGACTGTAGGTATTATTATTGCCGAAGCTATTTACAACATAGTAACTTGACAGTCTGACTCAAATGTCAAACAAATAGTCCTGCCTTATATCTTGTTATGCTAATTGGATTTCAAACTATTGATATTTAGGTGTGGTGCTATCAATTATTGTTTTACATATTCTACAAATTTACAAATCTCATAACTTTTTAAGATTGTAAGGTTTTAATTATATGTTTTTTGTAAAGATACAACAAGGTCGGTGCTTGATGTGAGCACGCTAGAACTGAATGCTCTCGGAGTATACTTGTATAGTGATATTTGGTAATCAGAGTAGGTAAAGTTCAAACGGGGTAGACCCATGCTGGAATCCTTATGTATCCTAGATTACAAATATTAGGGCCCGCCAACTCGACTAGTGTGATATCAAAAAAATCATGTTTCGTACATTTTGATTCAGTAGCAGAGGGCCGCTGTTTTCAGGGATAACAGCAGAACTGTACCTGAGCTGCACGTACTGGTACAGCCCTGCTCCCCAGGGTTGTACCAATCTTGTACACAAGAACGTCACGGCGCAGTAACTCTGTTCTAGATCGTGGCGTCCTTACAAGGTTTATCATCCTCAGGGCGCAGGTTAAGTTGAGTGGGTAGTTCATCGGCTCTCTTCGGGGAGATGTACTGATACCATACGAGAGTCCCATTCGCATTCGTGCAGCGACCTAAGGCGCTGCATTTAACTTCCCTCCATATCCATGGCCCGAGTGTGTGTTGCAAGAAAAGTCACCCCCCTGAGTCAAATAAAAAAATCAACTTTCAATCAACAATAAGTGAGAGTTCTGATGGTCTACTTCCCATTCCCTCGAACACATCCTGCTGTTCCACTCACATATCGTATTCCACTCTTGCTATGCTATGCCATTCTAAAAGTTGACGAGGCGTTGGAGTTGCCCTTGGTGTTGCAAACGTCTATTGATGACGGTAATCACATTTTGTTACGTGGGCCGTATGCCTTTTTGCTAGTTTTGCAATAAAAAAAGTTATTATCCGTGCAGCAATGGAGAACGAATAAAAATTTCTCCGGCCGGGCGGTCTGCTTTAAGAGTCGATAAAACAATACATATCCATGTGGTAAGCATATTGAGTTGTGTTTCGGCATAAGTGGCCAGGTTCCAGTCCCCTCCTTCAAGTAGCACATTAGCAGAATCTATGACCTTGGAAGTGTCCATAGGTGGCGGTAACCATTCCCTATCAAGTAGGCCATCAGCATGTTTGCTGTTCTCGAGTAATAAATAAATATATGAATATAGAAATTGAGTTCTAACGAACTAAGCTTGCCTAATGTACCAAGCCGGATTGTCTATTAGCGCAATATTTTCGCCTGCATTCAACGATGACTCGTTCTTTCCTCAAAGAAATCAACCGTATCCGGGCCAAATACTGAAAGTGCACGGAGAAATAGTCTCTATTAACATTATGTACAGCCTACAATGAGTCTCTATCACTATTTCTAACTAACAATAAGAACAAATCGTGCTCCAAAGAACTATTTTATTTAATTCAAGCATGGAGGGGTCTTTGAACCCCATATATCGGCGACCGATCAGTTTTTTTTGGCCATCAAAACAGTTACTTCTCAACACAGTATTCATTAACATCTAAACTGTTATATAAAAAAGTTATAACGACGTGGTCTAATTTCAATGAAAACGACCAATTTAATTGCAAATGCGCCACTGAATAGAACATGTTACACATTAAAGTTTATCGTGTTTAGAAAATCCGGTTTCTATATTCAAAAATTACACATTTCGTCTTCAAAATCTAACAACTAACATTGTGTTTTAAATGAATGATTGATCATTCATTGGATTGCTATGTAATTGTCTTTGCTCATGTCTTGTGTTTGATAAAACATGACGCCACGCCTTTCGTCCTTTATTTTCATCCGATCAGCCCGAGAGAGCCAATAAAATTTTAGACAGAAGAGAGAAAGCACAAGATCTTTATATTAATACGTGAAGCAAAAACTTTTTACCCCTTTTTAAGAAAATTTCGCACACTTTAAAGTTTATATAGAGAACGGGTGCAGAATTCTACTTTTTTTAATTATGCATAAAACACACATAAAATTAATAAAAAAAATATTACACACACTACCACTTATTTGACACACATACGCATATATACTCTTTTGTTTATTGTTCAAGTCAAATTAACAGTGTAGTATTGGCGAAATCTGTGATTATAGAACTATAGTCTTTGACAACACAATCTTAATAATGTTCAAATTATAATTCAAATTAAATATGGTCGAATTTCGACCACCGGGCGACCATTAGTTTCTTTAAAACTAAAAAAATATAGCCCATATAACGCAAAAATGTACTTAAATGTATTAAGAAAAAGTTCTAAAAAGAGTAAGCTGTCTGGGCCGTGTTCACCCGAGGGCGCAAGGAGTGCGTGACATCCGGGTGCAAGCCACTCGCCTAATAGCACCTATATTAGACACACACCGTGTGACGGTCACACAGACGGTTATGGAGGATTTTATAAAATCTCCGTTTAGTGGATTTATCAAACGCCTACGAATACGAAACCCTAAACAAATATACATAAAAGTAAAATTTTCTTTCATATTGTAGGCAAGAGGGGCGTAGAATGATGTTGGCACACGAGCGTCCAATATCGTTAAAACGGCAATGGTTATATCAAAATACGGCATTGCTTCTAATAAGCTTAATAAACAGTTATGACATGACATGTCGTTAAAATTGATGACATTTTCTTGTAATGTGTAGTGACATTTTTTTAGGAAGCACTAAGTTTTGAAATTGTACACCTGTCTATACCAATAAAAGAAAGTGTCTGTAAATTTAAAATAAACGTGAAAACGGTATGTAAAAACTGCTATTCAAACGATGCTTCATTTCACCTTATTTTCCTTTTTTTGTGTCAATCTGTTTGAAAGTTAAACAAGCACCGAAACAGCGCAATGGACTTAGTGAAGTTTAGGGTTTAAAAGTGGTACTTCGTTTTAAATTTTCTCAATGCTTATAGTACTTGAAATCGTGAAGTCTATACGCGCAAATTATAATATAATTATTTTCGTTTGAGTAACGGGCACCTGTTAAGTACCGGTTGTCGGTCAAAAAGCGTGGCGGTTAAAGTAACTATATTAAAACGTGAGAGCGTTACGATTAACCGTCGAACCTGGCGAAAACAGAAAAATCAAGGCGTTTCCCATCGACCGTACGTAAATCTTCGTGGAAACCGTTTCATAAAATTGCATTCTTTTAAGGAAAGAGAATTTGGTTTTATTTTTAAATATTTTAATGAAAATAGGCATATAGTCCTTTTAGATAAAAGAACGCCATACCATTCAATACTGAGCCTATATAAACGCATAAACATGAGGCTTCCCTCCAGAATTTACAGAAACGAATAAATACTTGCTACTCTTGTACCTATAAAACAGATTGGCTGATTTCACACATTGGTAATATCTGTTAAAAGTTTAGTAATTATGGATGAAAACTCTGTAAAATAAATGAAAATAGATACACTAAGGTGAAATTTTCGCGAGTGAAGTCAAAACTTGTGTTAAAGGTATAAATAAATATTGAATAATACATACTTATTTATACAATTAAACAAATCAATTTTGCTCGTAATAGGGATTACCAGCAACTTTTTAAATGATGTTTTACTTTAGATAGATTGTTTATTGAAGAACGTTGTAAGTTATGAAGAAGAATATCATGATACCGGCTGTTTAAATCATTTTGTATAAAGGTAAAGAGAAAGAATGTTATCTAAAATAAAAAGGAAATGTCATATTACCTTTTAAAATATAGCATATTTTTATTCAATATATCTCGGTTTGACAGTACTTCTTATCTATCCCACGGCCGTGGAACAGCTGACTTATACTTATTTACACTGTTATGGGCGATGAGAACTTCGATAGCTACTATGACGGTACAAAGCACGGAAAAAACTGACGTTGGGAATCATAACTTCTATATCTAGTAATGTTTTTCTTTGTATGACTAATTCTATATCTTTCCTGACATACATAATTAGATGGCAGGAAGCATGCAGAGTTAGTTATTAGATTATTTTAAATAAATTACAAGTTAACCTTTAATTCATCTTCGTTATAATGTAAATATATTTTCAGTTACACAGCAATAATATTATGTCTTGAAAATTTAATTGGTTTATCATTATTTATATGAATTCACTAACGATTTGGCTTATGGCGGGTTCTGCTATATCTTACTATTCATTCACTTACAAATTTGACATTACTTGTATGGAGCTGATGTCAGATTTTAAGCGATAGTGAGGCAAATGAATATATAGTAAGATACAGGTACCGGTAATTAGGAGACTAAAGTTCTCCAATCCGGGTAATAAATAATCAGTTTCGAAAAAAATGAAAATTGCACCCCACAGTCACTCGTTGCCTAATAAATAATATTAAAAACTTGTATTTCATGATGAATTGACGCAATCACAGAGATTTATATAAAATAGCGATATATCTGATATATAAAAATGAATGTTTGTCTGTATGTCCTTTATAGAATCGTAAACTATACATTTGATCATGTGATGATCTTTAAAGCGGTTACCATCGCCTATGGACATTTGCAACACCAAAGGTGCCACAAATGCGCTGCTGCACTCTTGAGGGAGACTGGAACCTGGTTACTATTGCTGAAACACAACTCAAGGTTGTTATGGCGATATACTTTAGACCAGCGATGGTAGCCATCCAGTCGGGCAAATACCCTACCACCTGGCTGTGGGTTGTTTTGTCGCCTGTTACGACAGGCCGCCCGGCCGGCTTTCTCCGTTCCTGCACGGATAAAGTTTATACGAGTTTTGTGTTTCTCTTATATGAAAAACACTTTTTAATCTTTATCTAATGAGTCGATAAACTCATCACTACATGCATTTTTTTTTTTTTTTTTTTTTTTTTTTTTTTTTTTTTTTTTTTTTTTTTTTTTTTTTTTTTTTTTTTTTTTTTTTTTTTTTTTTTTTTTTTTTGATGAATAAACATTTCTAATCTTTATCAATGGACGTCGATTAATCCTCTATGACATGTGCAATCTTGAGTCTCGTGCTGTGTGTGCTGTGGCTCCATCTTGCTGAAACCACACGTTCCTAACGTTCATTTCTTCGAGTCTTGGAAGAAAAAAATCCTCGATCATGTTCCTGTAACGCCGGGGAGAACGCACAACTGACTGCCTCACTCTTTCGATATTTTCCGGAGTTCTGATGGTCCGTTGAAGTCCATTTCTGGGTTTAGCGACACTTCCACACTCCCGAAATGAGTTAACCCACGACAGAATCGAATTACGGCCAGGAACGAGTCTGTGAGGAGGAATTTCAAAGCGAGCGCAGAAGGCACGTTGCGTAGCAAAAGTGAGCGACCGTTAGAAAAGAAGCTCTCAACTGCGAAGGCCCGTTGCTCTCTAGACCAGAGCATGATGGCAACTGACTCGAGGGAGAAACGAACTTGGGAACTTCCCCCTCCAGATGCGCCCCCTCTTGCCCCTCTACCCGCCCAACTCACCGCGCGGGAATTTTTTCAAATAAGTAAGTTTCTCTGGCGCACCCCGTATTACAAATAAGGCGTCAATGTATAATTTCTTACATCGGATTAAATCAAACTATTAAGGAAAAGAGTAGAAATTGTACCACGCGAGATACTTAATTGATTTACTAAATTTACACCATTACATGTTGGTTTTTTTTTTGTGACAACGTAAAAAAATCAATTGTTTGTTGGTGTTGCCATCTCATTTCATATGATGACATTAAAAAAATCCAAATAAATACAACCTCCAGATATGAACATCGTGTATTTTGAAATTGTTAAGAAGATGGCCTCTCACAAAGTTCTCGCTGAAAATAATTCACACGAAAAATACCGAGATGCGTGGGGAACAATAGAACATTATTCTTTTAAATAAAATACTTATTTCATACCAAAAATACCTTTAAAACAATAAGGATTTAATTCAAAAGTTCAAATATAACAAATATACAAATTGCAAACTCAAGGGAAGTTTAGATTATAACATTATCGAAATTACCAAAACGTAACAAGTTCATTACGCGATGCTGTAATTTAAAATGCAATAAATCTTAAATTAAAATTGTGCGCTTCCTCCACGCACATAATTCGGAAACTAATAATATTCAATACATTCACTTATTATGCACATAGTTTCACACTAACCCAGAGAGAAGAGGAACTTGTTCAAGGTACTTTGGTATATCCAACACAAAAGCACAATGTTCAATATACCTATTGAAATGTACATGCTCTCTGGAGTAGCTGCTTGTTGCAATTAAAAAGGCGACCTACTTTTTGTCAAGACTGATACCTGTCAAGCCCTAAAAAGTCCCCAAACAGGGTGTCCGGTAAGGTTCTTTGTTGTTAAATATATCAAGTCGCAACGATTCGTAAAATGATTGGTTCTCAATGGCCACTCGTCCCAGGAATGTCGAAACACGTAATCAAGTGACTCTAGGGTTGATAAAGTATGATAGATAGTATTATATCTACTGGGATACTACTTCTTCTATTCACATAACAACTCACTGAGTAAATAAGTTTCTGAACCTTCTGCCACAACAGTTGGTTATAAATTTAGAGAATTGGATGATGTTATTGGCATTTGTTGAAATCTTGAAAATTTGAAGTGGAATGGTTGATAAGCGAGGCTGTACTGGTGAAAAGAATTTAAACAATAATTCACTTTGAAATATCATAATAATATAGATTATAGATGCACACACGAACCTCTCTTTCACCTTATATCAATTATTTGGGGTTGGCACAATATGTATGCTTTAACTTTTTGTTTTTGGCAAATTTACTACATACATCTGCAGCGGCATACAAAAGGCTTGTATTATGTAGTTCATCTACATAATTTTAGTCACACCAGTTTCCTATTATGTCGCTCTGCCATACCTAGTTTACTTTTTCATATTGATACGAAGCTCTAACGTCAAACAATTCTACTACTATTATTAATAATAGTACTAGGTAGTTTTATATAGAAATCTAAATTTAAAATAAATAAATTTAAAATAGTGGATTTTGTGAACGCGACAACCCTGTGCATGGTGCATTCCGGCTTGTTACGTAGCGCACTGGGTCGGCCCAGATCGCAAGCCGACCGGCGGCCGGTACAGTTTTTTAAGCGATTTATGTCACGACGCAGACAGAAACGGTACTCTGAGCAAGTGCTGGTGTGCGAAGGGTTTGCTTTCATTATATCAGGTGAATACAGTGCAACAAAGCTATTTATCTATATGTAGAACTTATGAATCTATGAATAAAATGCGTGAAAATCACTTTTAACATGCACAGTTCCACAAAGATATATAACATAATATATTATTATAAAAACAACAACTATCTTATAACATTGTGAACCCAGTTTGGGTCACATAGAATTATCAATAATTTAGAATCTATATCATTATATAAAATTAAAATTTCAAAATGAATGCCAAAATTTAGCTTAAGAAAATATGGATAGCTATTAACTCCAAGCCGCGACCGAATGTGCTAACATAGCGAGCACAGCCTAGCATATGTGTTCAGTCATGAAGACCACTTTTGTTTGTTTGAATGCATTTGCGCATATCCTCGGGCCCCGGGGGAGGCCACCAAGGGATATGTGGGACTTCTAGCTACACGTGTTGCACACAAACCTTGTGTTAGAGATTGCAAGCATCGAACGCCAGTCTAAACACTAAATCTTCCAGCGTCGTGATGAGGTGCAATGGGACCATAACAATGGGTATTGACTGCCATGACACTTCGATGCAAACCGACAACAACAACAGAACACCTCACGGCACTGGGTGTGGCTCGCCGGGAGGGCACCCCGAACCCCCAGCCCCACTACGTTATCGGGAAGAGACAAGCAAAGCCTCGCCCGCGAAACCCTGTTTGCCGTCTGCGACAGGGCAGTCATGAAGACCTAAGAAAACCCTCTTAGCACTCTGAAGTAATATGAAGACAAAGTATAATTAATGCTTTCTAACTAAAACTTATATAAAATAATAAATTATTTACAACACAAACAGATTACTTTCGTCTCCATATCCTGCTACTTTACTAAATAATTAATTATGTATGTAATAAGCCAGTAGCGAAATATGAATAAAGTTTGAACAGGTGACATTAACATTTTTCGATGTCACACTAAACGGTAAATTTAATTTTCATCTCAAATTATTATGCTGAAGCAAAAAAATCCACAATCTATAGGTTTAAATATACTGGTTTCAAATAGCACCCTCTTTATAGAAAGAACCTGCATATATAAGAAATAAACAGCTATAAATAAAAAATAAATCTTAAAGTCCGTGGAGCTCGCGCTCATTGAAATACTCCGTAGAGATTAAAAAATCACGGTTTACTTTATTTAGCTACGGAATAATAAATAAATAAACCATTTAATCAAAAACCTTACTACTCCAAAATTACTCAAAAGATAGTCCCTTTGAGTAATTTTGGAGCATTACTATACCAAATCCTTGAATTATTGTTATAACTGTTTACTTGTGTACCTTAATTTTTTTTCAAAAATGCGACATAAAAGAAGAAAGATGACGGAAAAAATAAGGTATTCCTTATTCTTTTTTTAAGTTTCCATTTTAAAAGGACAAACACAAAAAAAACGGCTAAACAGGTGTACGGCGCGTAATTATTGCGCGCTATATTTTATTAAAATGAATTTTGTTTATCAGAGAAATAAATTATGCATTCGTGAAGTTTTACCGAAATTGTATAAAATTAATATATTCGAAATTCAATAGCGTTTAATTAAATAAAGCTGTCTGAATATCAATTTTAGTCTTAAAATATTTATTCAAATGTATTTAACTTCTTCTTTTCATAAGACCTTGATCTATTAAGACACATAAATGGAAAACAAGTTTTCAATATGACAAATTATAAGTAAAACCATATTAATATATACATGTGAAAATGAGTTTGTTGGTAGCCTCTTTCATAGCTTTCATATTAATGTATTATCATCAAGGTCAACACCAATTCAAAGTCTCTAAATTATGGAATTTATTCCCAAAAAAGTTACAAACACATATTGTGCAAGCTACGCTTGTGTTATGGGTAACACAACGGACCACTCCGGTACCGGACCACAGTTAATAACGGAGAAATTTACTGTACCAGGAATAGCAAGCGGAGCCTCTGCTTTAGGGAGGTACGCCGGCTAAGGCTTAGCCCACTCAACCACAGAGGCCATCTGTCCGTCCAAAAATTTTGGGGACAGGTATAAAATTCAGTCTCAGGGATATAAAATCTCGAGCCAAGCGTTAATTTTATCTAATAATGTCAACGGTCTGGATATCATGTTAATCCTGGTATAATAATTTTATCAAATTGGAGAACTTTCTAATTTGGAGACCCTACTTTCAATAGATATCTCGTATTCCACATTTCCATCAGAGATATTTGACGGTAGACAACACATGTTAACAGGTGCGATAACTTAATAGAATAATAATACACATTTTTTCCTACAAAATAATAAGAAATTCAACCCAATTAAGTAATCTTGCTTCAGAAAACACAATGTAACTTAAAATGATAGGTCTGCCAGAATACTCATTACTATGAATCATGGTTGCTTGTAAGAAAATTGATCTACCAAGCGTAAGCATCGATTTCTATTGTTTCAACGGCTGGATAATAACAATTGTCACGATATTTCCTTGAGACGTCTCTAGCTAACAAAGTATTGGTTTTATAAGAAAATTCCGATGAAATGCAATTTCGTCCAGTGTCTTCACAAGTTCTATAAATATTGTATGGATTGAATTTTTAACGTACACTCTATGTCTAACCTTTTCACAACTAGTTAGTGTCCTGCATAGTGTTTTGGCCACATCTATGAATTATCTTTATAGTGAAGGCTGACTTTTTACTCGTTACTAACCTTGACATAGCTTTATTTTTTATTTTATTTATTTTCTGGTTATGGTTTGCGTCTTTATTTTGTACTTTTATTCTTTGCTTATATTTAAGACATGCTTCTGGATATCCATATATAACTAGACCAAAAAGAGAGAAGTGAATAACATAGTTCAAGTGGTTAACAAGCTCACTTCGCTGGAATTGCAGCCTCCTACATTCTACTCCACCATCTGATATACACGCGGGCATATATATGTGTGTGTATTATACTTTTCATACTATAGCAACTCCTTGAGTGAGCTGGTTGATTGCGGGACTCCTTACTCAAAATTGTACATACAAAGTCAGTTCACATTTTTAAGAACTTAATACTATTATCTCAAACTGTGATTAAGCATTTATTGTTAGATTAGAATAAGAGAAACCTGTCGCAATTTTATGTACCCTCAAAATACACTTAAATAAGAACTATATTAAATTTCAGACATTATAAACAGTAGCATTACACCGGATAGAGCCCAGCGGAAGGACGTCCCGACTGTACACGTCAAATTAAGCACAGTCCATCTGGTGTCCCATTTACCTTATTCGCAGTTGCATTGCGTGGGTGCGCCTGACGGCTAACACGAGACTATCGTGTTACAGGTCTAACACGTGCCATATTAAGGTTGGAATAGTTGGATCTATACTGATTGATAAAATACAGATAGTTCAATATTAACTTTACTTATACGAGTATTCATCTACATATAATTTATGTTATAATCAGTGACGTCTTACTGACAGTCATTTCAACGTACA
The DNA here is from genome assembly GCA_012273795.1 of Dendrolimus punctatus. Lineage (NCBI taxonomy): Eukaryota > Metazoa > Arthropoda > Insecta > Lepidoptera > Lasiocampidae > Dendrolimus > Dendrolimus punctatus. The sequence continues at coordinate 7,262,988 of CM022529.1, read as the reverse complement.
GCCCAATCTATTGGGGGTTAGGATGGTGAGAGCCTGACATTACTTTATTGATTATTTAAAACTGTCATTATGTATATAAAAAATTCTTTTAAATGTTGGCATTTATTATGAAATTACAGACGGTGTAATAATTTTATTTAAACTGTTTGTGAATAAGAACGGTGATATTAAGGCTTAATAAGTTATTTAAGTATCAGAGGAATTGAAGACATGAGTGGATGAAGGTGATAAGTCGCATAATTTCAATTCTGAGTAAATCGAGATAGAAGTTTTACTTTTATTTTAAACTGAACTGAATTTAACACCTTTTTCAACTTTTTATTTTTTAATTATGCCTTATATCTATGGTTTAAGGTCTGTAGTCATTTGGTATTGACTTATAACCTTCATTTACGCAAAAAAAAGGAAAAACCGAATATGCGACATATCACCTTCATCCACTCACGTCTTCAATTAGATAGAACAAAACAAATCAAGTAAAAAATAATGGTAAAAGATCTAACATATTAGGTTTAGTTGTGTTTCTTTACATCTTTAAAACTATGTATTACGCACAGTTATTGGACGCTAGGGTGTGTATGTTGTTTAATAGCCCCCATAGTTACTATTATTGTTCAAAACCTAACCGACAAGTAAGCACCTTTTATGTAGTGGTTCTGAGGCGCCTTCGCGGTAGAAGAAAACACCGCGAGGAAACCCAAAACGCATTCTGTGAAACAGATCAAATTTAACCAAGTGTGATGGAATACTCATTACAGGAAAGCGACGTTTAAAGCTGATGTAGTCATGGAGTCGTTCTAATACTACTGCTCCATCTCCCATAACGTTATAGTTATGGACTGTTTTACCGAAGATGCGATATTATTAATAATTGTTAACGTATACAGTAATATAGCTACTCGTTAACGACGTTATTTTTAACGCTATAAACAAGACGCGTTTGTCACGGTCAATAACTATAACATTATTCCAGATGGAGTCCGAAAATACGACTAATTTTCTAGTTCTGTTTTAATTTAAACATATTAAATAAAACGGACTGATGTGTTGACTGTAAGACATAATATATTATGCAATATAAAATACAATGTTTTGGAAGGCAATAAAGAAAATTACAAACAATTTTGGCAGTAGGTCAATAATATAACCTTGGCAAGTGTGAATGGGGTAATGGGGGTAATTTCGGAACTTCATATTTCTTTCACAACTTAAACAATACAAGTCTATTTTTAATTCAGACAATTGTCTGAATCACTCAGCATTCATTGGTAAAAATATAATGTTTGCATTAGCTATTTTGCAAATCTACTTCTAAGGTATAATATTGATGATCCCACATCTTATATGTTATACTAATATATAAAGCTGAAAAGTTTGTTTGTTTGCTTGAACGCTAATCTGCGGGACCACTGGTCTGATTTGAAAAATTCTTTCAGTATTAGATAGCCCATTTATCCAGGAAGTCTATAGGCTATATATCGAGGGCTTCATAACAAATGGGTGTACAGACAAAAGTGCAGTTTTACACAAGGCAGCAAATTGTGCATAAAACAAAACTAGTTGATTGTATACGGGTGAAATTTGGAATTAGTTTTAGGTACACTTGCCAACTGGTAAAACTTTCTAATTGTAACATGGATAGATTTTATTAAACAACAGACAAATGGCATTTTTGCGTATATATGCCCATTTGTTATGAAGCCATCGATATCATCACGCTAAGACCAATAGGAGTGGAGCACCGATGAAGAATGTTTCTATATTTCGTATATAACATTCCATACTAATTTGCATATTTTATTGTATGTCCGCGGTTTCGGCAGCTTCTTAATTACAAATTTTAAAGAACAAACAAACATTATTTCTTAGACTGACACATAACATGACTAAACAGCAGTCATTCAACCAAACCAAACTGCATATACGTAGGGGGCGTGTTCATTTTTAAGTTACGATATGATTCACTCATTTGTCATACCTACGAGACCAGCCGTGCCAGCAATGTGCGTGTACGCAGCACACAGTAATTAGTAATTCTAACAAGACAAGATTTTCTAATACTTTGTAGTAGTTTCTTCGTTTCGTAAAACGGCGAAACCTGTGCTGTATTTTCACCATAATATATGTTCGAGTTTGAACACTATAATTATTGTTACGAGTTTAGCGGGACTCGAATTAAAATGCCGTTGGAATTATTATAGAGTTTATTAGAACTATACAAACAAGTATACATATAACCGAACACAACAAATCCAAACGTAATGCAGAAGGTGGTAATTCAATAAAACGCGCAAAGTCCGTCACTAGATCTCCGATTGTACACACGTCACGCCTTGATCGTAGTTGTCAATCTATAAGTTAACAAAAGAAGATGATCATAAAAGAACTACAATTAATTCAAATCCCGACGAGTAATAAATGTGCTTCTACAAATCTGTATGTGGAATTTGTCTTAGTCGGCGCCTAGGTTGTAGCATCATTATGGGTCGCGTTTTCAAATCAGCTGCAAAACACTGCACAGTAAGCGAATTTATAAGAAAAACTGTTTAAAGCATATACAATTATGACCAGTTTATAATTTAAATGCTATACATATAAATATATAAAATATATGACGGCCTCTGTGGTTGAGCGGACTAAGCCTTTGGCGGCCTACCTCACTGCAACCCAGAGGCTCCGGGTTCGATTCCCGGTATAGTAAATTTCGGAAACGTATTTTCTCCATTATTTACCATGGTCTGGGTATCTGGGATCGGCCCCAAAGTGGTCCGTTCTATATTACACATAACACAAGCGTAATTTGCTTAATTTGGGGATATACAATGTGTGTCTGCCGATTATATTGTATTATATTAAATATACATTTTCAAAATAGACAAAATATGAGTCAAAATTTTGTATACAAATTTCTTAATTCTTTAACCATGGCATGTCTAAAACTTGTATTCAAACATACAACATATTTAAATGTAAGTGGAAGATAAAGTTTTACTATTTTCTACAGCTAACTTATATGAATGTTGCCTAGACATTTATTAATAAAGACCTTTGGCCATGCGCTCGTAATAAGCGTGGAAGTATTTACTAGTCATCGCTGGTGCCAACTCGTTGCAAGACCACTTCCTTACTCATGAATGTCAGTTACTACTGACCACAATTTGACCTACCAACATACTTTGAACATCTTGAGACTATCGATAGGTCAAGGATACAGAGCTGTCTGGAACTGACGATGTGTTTTTGAAAATGATTTCCATATTGAATATTCATTATGTAATTCGAGTATTTTTGAATATGTAATTGTATGTTTGGTCCTTATTTTTCTTTATCCTATCATTCAACTTAAAACCATACTATATCTATATTCATCCTGTGACTGATACATGGCAAATTAATGAAAAATAAACACACTTAAACAATTAATAATTTCAGTAAAATTTTATTTAATTAAAAACTTATTTCGTAAAAAAAACAGGTTGAAGGTACTTTAGAAATTATCTTAGGACAATTTTATATAGACAAAATTGCGCATTCTCATAGAGTCAGATATAAATCTAACAAAGAAAATTGCAAAGTTATTTCTATACTAATATTGTAAAGAATAAACCTAAATAAATAAAATGAATAACTTAATCCTACATAATTAGTCCTCAAAACATTTTTTAACTAACAAATATAGACATTAAAATAATAAAAAGTTTCGATTGACCTAAAAACTGAAGTTCAGACACAAACATAAAAATCGAATTCGACATTTATTATAATTAGGAGAAGAAGAAATGCAAATTGGTTAAATTAAATGGATTTATCAAAAAATCATATGAAATTGATGAGCCCGTGACTTCGTCCGCATGGAATTTAATTTAATTTTCTTCCGGTGCGGCAACGAAGTGCGCGTGGGCGTTTCAATATTTTCTTTCTAAAATAAAAGTGGCCTAAGGCATTATAACATCAGCTATCTGCCAGTGAAAGTCCTGTCAAAATCGGTCCAGCCGTTTCACACATTAACCGGATCAGACAGCCAGACAAAACTTTAAAAAATGATATTTTGATTAAGTTCTATATATACTTTTCATATGTATTTAGCAAAAGCTGTTATTATGACATTAAAAACAGACACGTCAATTTTATTGATTTGTATAGATAACATTTTATTAAATATTATGTAAATTTATGTCAAAATAAACGCAAAACCACTATCCGCATCAAGTATATTGAAAAATCGTGGTCACATAAAAACTTGTTTATTAGTAATCTAATTCAACAATAGTTGCATCATTAATAACTGCAACGCACATTATCGACAATATATTTACCTAAATATATCTTCTTAAGCTATTGCATAGCTTTTATCGCGGGCTTTGAGCGCGGCGACTGAATCAAGAAATTCCGCAATGAAAATAAAATCTAACACCCCCCATTCCGCCTATATGGTACGATTGTACGAAGCACGCACAGATCGAGACGAGCTGCTCCGGAATCGGACGAATACGTAAGCAGCTGTTCCTGAGAAAGTATATAGGTGCATAGGTATCTATCATGTCTTTATAATGCCACACTCACCGCATGTTATTGTAGTAACTTTTATCAAAACTGGTAATGATTTTTACTACTTTATAATGTAAACTTAATGTTACTTACTTTCTAAAATCAAATTCAAGTTCCCATCAAAACTCAATATCACTTCTAGCAAATTTAATCCCATGACTTATAGTAGGTATACAGTCAACACCGGATATATGCAATAAACGACAATGGACAGTCCGACATGACGTTGTGTACCATAATACCTGCTTTTAACTTACTACGTCTTCGAAACTGGTCACGTACCGACGGCTTAATAATGGCTAATTGTTGTTTATATTCTTATCATAGGAACAGCGAAGTATTTTTAGAAAAAATGTATAAGACAATTATGGTGTTAGTTGACTGCATAGTCATTTGCAACGACAACGTGTTATATATCATGAAATAATTTAATTAGAGTCTATAGTTCTGTCGGTATCTTTGGTTGAGCTGGCTAAGTCTTAGCTGGCCTAACGCAGAGGCTGCGGGTTCGATTTCTGGCATGGTAAATTTCGGAAATGAACTTTCTGTTATTTACTATGGTCTGGATGTCTGGGATGGGACCCAAAGTGGTCCGTGGTACATTACTCATAACAAAAGCGTATCTTGCTTAGCTTAGGGATATAAAATGTGTTTGCATACCGTTTAAAAAAAGGGAAGAAAATGATATATTATAGATAGAGAGATAGATAATACTTTATTGCTCACCAAATATACAATTTCAAAATACACAATTACAATATTGTCATGGTAGAAACAAAAGGCGGCCTAATCGCTGAAAGCAATCTCTTCCAGGCAACCTATCCTTAGGAATAATTTAACCTAATCTGGCGATGTATGTGGTGCAAATCATGAAATATATATTAAATAAACATACATACTTAAACTACATAATTTTGTAAATTAAATACTTCAACTGCTTTATATTATATTTTAGAATAGTTTTAGTCTAGATTCAAGAAAAGTATTTAGGATCTACGTTGCTTCGAGCACTCGAAAATTCTTTTTAAAAGTCTACCCTGTGCACTCTTTATTACGAAAAATTACGTACATAACTAAGGTGTTAAGAGGTGTAAATGTTTAAAGAAATTTTTCGAAATTATGTATTCACGTTCGAGCGATTTAAAATTAAAAGCTTTACCTGAGGTAAAGCTTTTATACACCAGGAGATTTCTGATTTTTTGGTGTAGCAATAGTGCGGAATCGGTATGCTCGTTATACAGAGTACTGAACGCATATATTTTTTGTGAACGTTTCCTGACTTGTACGGTACGTTGAGTTTATATAGATCTAACTGTCTAAGCCTGACCTATTATAACTAGTAATAGTTTATTTACGAGTAAAACAATGGTTTACGCTCATCTAGGTATTGTATATTCATTGGCATTTCACGACTTAGTCTAAACATCTACGAAGGCCTTCAAGTACTTCCTCTATATATTTATAGGAAGTTATTTTTTGTCTTCATAACCAATGGGCGCCAAAAATGCCATTTTTTGTTGTTTACTAAAATCTATGCATTTTACAATTTAGAAAGTCTTACCAGAATGCACGTGTACCTAAATAAAAGGGTATTCCAATTCCAATTTCAGCCTAATAAATAAACTAATTCTGTTTTATTCACAATTTTGTCCCTTGCACTTTTGTCTGTACGTCCATTTGTTATGAAGCCATTGATTATATAGCCAGCTTGTAGGTCTTCTGTCGGATACATTTTGGAGAGTGTGCATTGGAGCTCTTCGATCTTATCCCACCGTCTCCCATCCATCATCGGACAAATAGACGCACCTGTCATGCTGTAGCGTTATATAGTGGTAATACCACCTATACGAACAAGGCTCTTTGAGTCCACCCCATTAAGAGCACCGCCAAGGAGTGCGAAGCACTGCACTATGACTTGATTATGATCTTCCTAATACCTAGACGTCTTCAAGTCCCGTGTGACTACGCCCTTCTATGTAAGCGTGCTTCATCTTAGACCATAATTGAAGACATGAGTGGATGAAGGTGATGAGTCGCATAATTCCAATTCTGAGTAAATCGAGATAAAAGTTTTACTTTTATTTTAAACTGAACTGAAGTTAACACCTTTAGCAACTTTTTATTTTTTAAATATGCCTTATATCTATGGTCTAAAGTCATTTGGTATCGACTTATAACATTCATCTACGCAAAATAAGCAAAAAACCGAATATGCGACATATCACCTTCATCCACTCACGTCTTCAATTATCTCCGCTCGAAATCGCGCGAGATAACTGTCAAACACTAACCTGTACACTGTAGTAAAAAGTTATTAATTTATTTATAAATTGATATATTTTATGTAAATTTATAAATATTATAGTTTTAGCATATATAAGTCTGAATAAAAATACCTTGTCTAATTAGGGTTAATAAAGAGAATTTTGCATCAGTAAGTATGAAAAAATAGGAATAATATAAATTGGATATTACGTAATACTATTTGAAATTATTCTCACAGTGCGTGTTTATCGATGCTCTACGTCATTGAAATTATGAAGCAATTTAACTGGAGACTATCTAGGATTGGAGTCGCTAAATTGTAACTCTAACTTCGTCAAGTCATATCTGTAGAAGTGGAATTAAATGTAGAAGTAAATTCTACGTTAGTTACGGCAAGAAGACAGAATATGCTATTTCTATTATCCGTTACTCAATCATTTGAGTGCGGTCAAGTATACTTTTTCCTTACATACATTTTTGAATGGACATAGGACTAATGTACTACAAATCAATAGCTGTAAGCACAACATCGTCAAGTCAAACTGTGTAGATAAGGTATAACCACACCGCCGCCGCACTGTCACTGTCAAGCAAGCGTCATCGATGGGGCGGCAGTATGGGAGAGCGGACAACGTTCGCATATACAGATAAATTCACAGATAGCAGCCAGGCGGTGAGGTGAAAACGTGTCGGGGGTGCCATCTACAGTCTTCCTGGATACAATTCATAGATTTATTTCTGCTTTAGATGACATTGATTTTATATAATAAAGTAATTATTGATGCTTGAGGGTATTTTTTGATTACATACCTTTTTATAAGTTCAGTAATCAATTAGAAATAAGGAAAAATCAGACATTTGTCACCTCTACAGAATCGTTCCTTGTACGAACTTTTCAAAATTTTAAATATACTTAGGCCTTAACAACCAAATTAGAAATATTAAGATTTTTAAGTAATTCAAGCCATGCAAATATAATATTTGCATTTAGTTATAAGAATCTACATACTTTACGGGTACACAATCCTGCCTCTTGCTTTCCCTCTCTTGTTAGATGTATAGGTTTACCAGAAGAAAACTCTTTTTAAGCTCACCTTTCTACAGTCGTGGCATAAAAATGTTCATCAGTTTTCAAATTAATTAATTTAACGTTCCGCGAGCACATGTTATCTTTACAACTAAGTCACAGAACAGACTGTTCCACAATAAATTATGTTTAACTATTAAACAATACAGTTTAAAATGACTGAGGTGAAAGTTATTTCATATTATATCTTGTCTATAAAAATTGTTTAGACATATAAAACCTTTTTTTGGTTTAAATGTTAATGTTAATCATAGTGATTATGTCCTCTTTGTTTCTTATTGTTAATCGCAGCGTCTGTCTTTTTTAACATTGCAATTTTGGTAGTTGGCAGTATTATCTCTTGTAATCGTGCAAGCAAAAGTTGACTAAGGTAACGAACGTTTCCATTACGCGATTGTACACCAATATTTTGTAATTTTAAAACAAAAATCCCTGTTGCGTTAGATAATCGCAGTCAATACTACCGCCTCTTGACCGTGTTAATCAATGTTGAAAATGCAGTGTCGAATTGAATCGCGTGGTTTTTCACTCGAGTTTCACCGACTTTACGTAACAATTGGTTTTATGGTAAACGCTTTATATACCACGTGCGGCTTATCGCCGCTGCCAAGGTACTTGATATTAACTGGTAAACAATTGCGTACTGTCGCTATAGTCTGACTATACTAAGCGAAAGTTTTAGTGTCACTTATTGATATTCAAAATCATTGCTTAATTATATTCATAAAGTACTAGAAAATTAGCTTACTTTACAGTTAACAACGTTTAAAAATTTGTAATGACGTATTATTACGTTATCCGTGTACTTAGACTTCGAATAGAATGTCTGACGAAGAAGGAATAGTTTAAAGAAAACCCACAACACTATACTTTTACAAATTCTATAAATCTCACGTATGTATATGAGAAACTAATAATGAGTTTTTAATTGGAAGCATGCCTGGAAACAATTTTAATTATTTATGTAAGAAGTGTAAAAAATGTGTTAATTTTAAAGAACTGGAATTCAAATTGTAGTTGAGTAGAAGGTAGAACAATACTATCAGATCTAGGCGCATTACGTGGGCATCATTCGATTTCTCGAACGGAAGATTTTCTTATTGTCTTGACGGGTTTCAAATCGAGTAAAAAACTTATTTACAATAATATTATACAAAATTCTAAACATGCCGTGGCTGTACATTGAAGCTACTTAAAAACAACTTGAATAGACTATACAAACGATAAAGACGATGCATTTTTTAGATTTCTTAGTTTGTGCGGGATTTACATGCATGTAGTAGGGGAGGTGACAAAACAGCCCACAGACAGGTGGTAGGCTCGGCTGAATGGCTGGTCTAGAGTATGCCGCCATAACAACTTTGAGTTGTTCCGGCATCAGTGGCCAAAATCCAGTGTCTCCTTCAAGGCCGGCAGCACATTGGCCGAACTTTAGTCCCTATGTGAAAGTACCCACTTTCCATCACATTTGGGCCGTCAACCTATCTGCTGTGCTTCAGCAACAAAAAAAGACCTTTTTCGTAAATGGGTCAACTATGAAAACCGAAAAATATCGTCAAGCTACACGTCTGTCAACTTGCTCGCAAGATTATTACCTGCATTAATACATGATATACCCAAATTATACCTATCTTTTGAAATGAGCCATCGGGCTCATATAAGTATAGGCACTGTATCTTTAAATATAAAAACAGATTTAACCACTTTTTACCGCAGTGTTCTAAAAGTAACCTCTCCGCCTGAAACCTACGATGTGTGTTGAAAACCGATTAGTGAATACAATAACCTAACGTAATTAACGCTCTTTGTGTTAAGGCGACAAAAAGATGCCATCCTAGTGTTCAATATTCTACTAAAACATAAAGGATGAGGAATGTTTCTGGGCATTTGTAAATATAATGGGTTTTTCTAGAAACACTTCAAAACAGACATACAACACTGTAATGAAGTCGTAAATTCGGATTCGACCATATGAGGCGGTTAGAACGCAGTATATGACGGTATACTGCATCTACACTATCTGTTTTGATCAATTCTCATTGCATACTCGTATATACATACCTACACATGTAAACATAATTAGAACATATCGTATCTATACAAAAATTTGGCATGTTCTATATCTAACTATTATGTGTCGAAATCAAAGTATCATAGATGTACGAGGCGACAAAACAAGCCACAGCCAGGTGGTAGGGCATTTACCCGACTGGATGGCTACCACCCTGGTCTAAAGCATGTCGCAATAACGTTGAGTTGTGTTCCGGTATTAGTGACCAGGTTCCAATCTTCCTTAAGAGAGCAACAGCGCATTTGTAGCACCTTTGATGTTGCAAATGTCCATAGGCGATGGTTACTGTTTTCCATCAAGGGCCGACTGCCTATCTATGAACTCTTGTAATAAAAAAAAGGCGTGACAGTGCCATGTGATCTTTAATTATAGCATTTAGCATCTCGAGCTTACTGAGTATATTAAGATAGATAGATAGGCTTTGAATCGTATATATTTGAAAATATGACAACATCTTTTAATGTATGAAATAAAAGCTGAATTATGTTTTAATTTTAAATATACATAGAGATATGAGATTCACCCCATTATTTTCTCCTTAGCGCAATGATGTCTTAGGTATGTTAATTCACAGACAAAACATTGTGTGTTATGTAATCTCTAAAATTGCCGTTTGTATTATGCGTCTTCAATACAGGAAAAATAATTTTCCTCTTACAAATAGCTTATTATAAATACATGTTTCAGACATATACTCTAATTCGTACAATACGTACAATTGATGTTGTATTGTGACTAAGGTAATTATTTTAAACTTGTTGTGACAAATATTGCTTAATTTAATGCTCGACTAAGAGTCTTGAACATAGACTCAAAATTGTTAAGCCGGTCTTCTGTTGGATACACTTCGTGGAGTGTTTCTTAGAACGCACAAGCTGGTTCCAACATCCCTATTTTATCAGATAACCAGATGCATTCATTTACGCTACTGTTATATGGTGGAAATACCACCAGTCGAGACGAAGCGCTTAGATTATCTTTTTTGGTGCACACTTTCGAAATATGGAATAATTTGTAGATGTTTGCTTTTCCTGATAAATAAAATCCAAGAGTCTTTAAGTCACTCAACATCAGGTCAAACCGTGGTCCGCGAACCTACACAAGGAAAAAAATCAAAGAAAATTTAGTTATAAATAGAAGATAAAGAATAACTCCAAAATCAAAGATATAACTGCATCATAGATTGATGACAGTGGTTTCAAATAAAAGATGTACCTTACAAAACAATAGCTCAGTGGCAACGCGTTATTTGTACAGTAATCATTCAGTATCATTTACAATCTAGGTGCAAATATTACTTTGTCGAGGTCATTGTGACAGAAGCAGAGGTAAACCCGGGTCACCTTCACCTTATGCTATTATAATGAATACGATTTGTAATGCTCAATTATTAATGTGTTATATACATATTCAGGTACATTTTTATGCATCGTGTATAGTTTGTTAGTCATCAACATAAGTGCCATTTGTTTGGTTTTTTCTTCAATTGTCTGTTAATGTTAGCCGGCTTCCGCACTTGAACGGGCTAAACTTCTGACGGCTTACCTCACTGCAACGCAGAGGCTCCGGTTAGATTCCTGGCATGGTAATTTTGGGAACAAACTCCCCGTTATTTACTATGGTCTGGGTGTCTGGGATCGGCCCCAGAGTAGTCTGTTGTATATAACCCATAATACAAGCGTAACTTTCTTAATTTGAGGATATACACAATGTGTGTCTGATACAATGATGGCAATCATCAATGAGGATTGTTAAAGTCTTATTTAACCTACCGCCAACTTGTTAATTTTAATTGTTCAGTTTTAATTTTTTGTGGTTATTATTTACTCTGTGGAGCCTAGATTAGGCTAAAGTGAAGTTACGGAAAAGTGGCTGAAACGTCGAATAATAAAAATATTATACTAATATATATTCCAATTATATAATAACTATCCTAAAATGGTAAGCTTCAGTGAACCAGCAGCCCACCTCTCTACACCCTTAACCACTCACACACATGTTGCCCCTGTCTTTTGTAGCATTTTATGGAGCCTATGCACGGAGTAGCGACTCACTGTCTGCCCATTTTTCCATGTTCCCCGAACATTGCGACAGGCAGGCGCCCCCATGTATCAGACCCCTGATACCAGTAGCAGTTCACCCAATAGCCCGCTACTTTTTGTTCTCATTTCCCATAACAAGTGTAGGCACGATAATCACCGGCCAGAGTCACGCCACATTTAGATTAAATTAGTCAAGGAGCTCTACGTGTTGGCTGGCCTCCCCATGGCCCCACGCAAGTCCTCCAAAAGTCCGGGGCATTTTCTTTGGCCGTAGTCTTTAAGACTATTTACGAAGTACGAAGTACTACGAAGTATTGTTCAATTCTAAACAAAAATATAATAGGATAAAAATGGAACGTGTCTGAAAACAAAACTGCATAGCATAACATCACTCTTTAAGTTACCGCCACACACTTACTACAGCTGTTATTTTACAATCACCTAGGTAATTAGCCAATTTATTTTTATTTTTTGCAATCGCTGTCAAATCTACGCATGCAACTGACCGGCAACACGTGGCGTGCAACCGGCTTATGAGCGTAAAAATATTGCAACAATTCAATACACACAATTTACGATACACGATTATTGCTACGTATGAGTACTTAGTACTTTTTAAAGTAATATTTCGTTATCGCCGCGGAATAAGTCTATTATATCGACCGTGAGCGAATAAAATTTATCGTCTGATAACAGTAAACTAACGGAACATTTTTGTATTAACAAAGTGCAAGTGTTGAGTTAATTATATGAGATTGCAGCTCAAGAGTTATTCAGACACAATGCACCTATTCCGGTTCTGGCTCCAACACCTTTGGCCTTCTGGATAGTTGCCATCGACAACAACAACGACACTCAGAACATACGTAAACTTCGACATTGACAGATAAATGTCACTTTTACGAACTTCAAGTCACTTCATTACTTAATTCTATACGTTCAAAATTTACCAGTGCAGTGTAACGATTTATTGTAAAAACAAATTATACGAATCAATAAGAAAAAACCCTCAATTTTTGGATATCCTCCGTTCCTGCGTCTACAAGAGTCTTGATTGAACTCTATGAACATTTACAGTCATATTGACTCTGATTGCAAAAATTGAAAGTGACAGCGCTATTTACAAACACATGCAACGAAAAGAGATGGCGATACAATCCAATGCTAAAAGACTGAAGTGGAAACTTATTAATGGAGATTTTGTTAAGTAGTGAGTATGTTTATTTTCGAAAAATATATTGTTGCAGAATATCGATTGTTTGTGAGCAACATTTGCTTTTCATGGTGCCAGTTTGCTTTAAGGTGATTCCAAAATGTTTTTAATTTGACACGGATTAAATAAAAAAATCTAGCGAAGCTTTACTCTAAAAAAAATTGAGATACTACACATTTTGCAGTCTCCCAATACAATTAGTGAGTACAGAACATACGCTAAGTATATTAATAACGTGGGTTACATAAGCAGCTTTCGCCATAGAGTAGCGAAACTGGACTGGATCCGGTTGAAGTTTTGAAACGTGCCCTGTTACATTTATGTCGCCGATGGTTAAATGTTGAGGTCGTCGGGACAACGGACCCGGCGTCCGCCAATTTCAGACTCAATATTCAGGTTTTTAGAGTGGAGATCCGCGGTCAAATATGAACATATGGTTGGTAGTATTATAGATATATATTTGGTTTCATGCTCAAGATTCGAAATTTTTGATCATTACGGTATACTTTTTCAATCGCTAATAGATGTCCATTGCTGGAAGTAGTCCTCTCCAAGTTTGCTTCACATACCCCTGTCCGCTCCTTCTTCATCCTGCCTCTGCTCGGCGGTGCCAAAAGGCTGGAGGGCGTCTTACGCTACGTTTAGCGAAACGCGGTCTCGAGTATAGAACACGCATGCTTCATCAGCTGTCGGTCCTGCGACAGACATGACCAGTCCACTGCCACTTCATTAGTTTATTATACTATACTATAATATAGTATGATTCCTAGACAATAGTATATTATACTATTCTCTAGGAATTTAGGATTATCGCTTCTAACAAATTGTACAAATGAAGTCGTATATTGGGTTCGAGATAAAAGTACAATATAAATAAACATACAACTTTTATATAATTTAAACATTATATATATTATACAGAAATATTTGTGGCTATCGGAGTTGCCACTCAAGTCCATGGGGAAGCGAGACTTATAAACTCTATAGAGATCATTCAATTCGGAGAAAGAAGTCTCGCGTGAATAAGACTGGCCTGTTTTGGGAATGCTCCCGACAGACCTGTGACCTAGAATCCATATTTTATATGAAAATAAGTATATAGTAGTTTTATTTTAAGTTTTTTAAATCAAATCAAATCATTTGCTCAAATGGTAACTTAAACATTAGATTAATATGTTATGTAATGTTTAACCTTAAGACAGCAACAAGCTATTTTACATAACTATACTGAAAATAATATTTAGATTAAAAAGAAACATAACCAAATCTATGATTGTTGCTGTCGGGAAAACATTAAATTAAACGACACATAATTTTCTTTATGTAAATAATCAGCAGTCGTAAGATCTATGGGTGTAGAATGTACGTATGTAAATGAAGCAAAGTTTGCCTACTGGCAAAATTAGTGTCAGGGGCGTTGGAACCATTAACCTAAAGAAAGAAGCAGAAGAAAGTTTGCCTACGAAGTCGATATATATATATATATCTATATATATTCTGTTATCATATCTACGTATTGTTAGAATTTGTATATACTCTTTATAGTGAAGCTATTGAACCTGCTTAGATAAAAGGAATATGGTTTGACATCTTTAGAATAAATCAAAACTGATGGTGTCCCTTCTTTAAAAATTGTATTCCATGTAAAACATCTAAGCTACAAATAAAACTCATATTATAAACTTATGCCTCTATTAGTTTTACTTTAATACGTATCCTTTTAATTAATAATTTATTAATAAATTGACTACGGAACCCGGCAGAGATCGCAATTCATTTCAAACTTGACTGAGCTTTATATTAAGAAAACGGTTTTATTGCTGTCTATATAATATATTTTAAACATATAGCGTATAATTATGCAAGGATTTGTAAAAACTTGTTTAATTTGTGAATATTTATAATCAAGTATTACATAAAACTTCCTTTTCATACTATAACTATCATCTATCGAATAATTCTGAAGTTGTATTGAATATCCGTATTGCATTTTATGGAAGACCCTCCATGTGTAAGGTCGATTCGCACACGACAACTTGTTTAATGTGGTATAGTTATAAAGACCCACAAATTTAAAAACTGTAAGATTAAATTGAAATCGATATTTAGAATATATACAACTCCAGTAACAAGTTAGAGTAGAGAAGCCTCAAATATAGTCCCAGATATTTAACAGCTCTTTATCTATCTAGGGCAAGAATTCCCAAAGTGGTAAAATTGACCCCCTGGGGTCAAAATCGATTCTCCAAGGGTCGACATAAACGAATACTGATTATGGGAGTCGACGAAGTCTTAAAATTGACTCCTATTAATTAACACAAGTTCTTATTTGAAAACTTTCAAGACACTGTTACGTGTACAAATGTGATTTTTTTAAATAAAATAATTACATATTTTTTACGTAATTTGTATAAATAATTATTACTTAGTCACACTTGATATTTACTGAATTTTATGTCTATTTATTTTGTTAATATTTTATAAGAAAATGATTTCAAGTTTACTCACTTAACTAACCGCAAAGTTTTAAATTGGTAAGTATTTAGTATCATTAGGAAAAAACTAGAGATTTTTCTAAGTAATTTGACTATGGGGATCTAAGGTATCAGTTTATTTTGGAAAAGGGTACCTATTTTTGAGAAACTATTTTTTATATTTATATTCCGTAGATCTATGATGGCTTTAATTTGTTTCTATGACTGCAGGCAACCCAACCGGCAGGCAAACCATTTGATGGCAAGTGTAAAATAAGTGGCGGTAACTCATGTATATCTGCAATACTATGTGTTCAAAATAAGTTCGATGGTTAGCAATTTATCAATATATAACTGCGGCCTATTGCAAAAATCAGAAGAAGAAAAACTCAATCTCATTACATCAGTCGTTCGATTTGGTATTTTTTACATTATACCCTTCCTTCCTACACTAAAACTATATACACACTGCACCAAGTTATCTGCTACGCTACCTACCGCCTTGCGCCTGTTTGCTCCCTTTTCGAACAACCCACAGCTCGTTCAACAACTTCCACGCGCTTAGCATACATACATAACTTCATGCCAGGTCCCTTGCGGGGTAGGCACGAACAACAGAGCGCCACACGGGCCCATTCTTCCACACCTCATTTGCTTCTTTGACATTTATAGCTTAGACTAAAGGGGCATATAAGTGTAGACGAACTTCCAGTGGCTAGAGAAGATTTGTAAAGAATACGGACATCTCTGGAATATTAATATTGCATTTCTGTCACCACCATTTTGTCTGGTCGTTGCATTGTATAATTTAACGTAATAAAACAACTTTCACGACATTCACTTTTTCTGAGAGATTGTATGAGTTTCGGTGAATTTAGTCCAATATTTGAGTATTTTATTGTTATAATTAAATATTTTACTGTATTTATTTATTTATTATGGACCATCAACAGGAGATATATCAAAAACATCCGACTTAAATCTAAACAATGCTCATGCTAAACATACTCCCTATATAGGTGGTCACATCATGCATTATGTAATATTTTACAAAATGTCAAATAAAAAGTTAAATTTGGATAATTAACATTTTATAAGATATTATATAATACTTTTTGCTATGCACTTGTCATCCTTGATATTTTGCACATTTGATTACATTGTGTTACATGTGGGGCAAGCAGTCGTAAAACATTATTTAAGTTATTATAAGCGCCTGTGAGTCGGCACCACCGACTTTCCTAGCACTGCGCCTTCGCCGCTGCTACCGCGCTGCTATTCTATATATCTGCACCGGCTTGATAGCGAAAGTGTGGCGGCGGCATGGTCGCACCTAATCTATATAATTTGACGGCGCAGCGGTGGCACGGTAGCACGGTATACAGTGCACGTATTTTTCTTTAGAAATTGGTAGGTTAATTCAATAATAACAAGAAGTGTGCCGACGAAACGACTCTTTTCCATGATACATTAGATACGGACCCATTATGTTAAACATCGTATGAATAATTCGTTGAAACAACCCAGACGTGCTACTTCCACGCTTTTTGATCATAGCATGCTAAGTATAGCGAATGATTTATACGGAAATTAAGTAAAAGAACGACTTTCGGATATGATATTAAGAAATTAATAAAATTTATTGCTAACTAATGTTATGGTCTCATTTTAAATGACATAGGAAGTGCTCTGATTTACCAATTACTTGTTTATTTCAACTTACTATATCATATGATTTTTATGCGTATATTATAATGTATAATTTAAATAAATCGGTTAATTTTGACATTATTTCTATCGATTTTCGATGTGATAGAGTCATCCTGTTATCACTATTTTGATCACAGCTGTCAGTGCCGGCTCGATCGATATGATACCACGCTCTCACAGAATATCGACGTAAAATGTTTAACCTTGAGCTAATTGTGTTTCGTGCGATGAGTAAGAGGTGCCATAGCCCACTTCCCTTAACCAACCTTCCCATTTCATTCTTCCATTCCTCCTGCCTAATCCTCCTCCTATCTCATCCCCGTATCTAATCTTTAATGCTGTAAACGCGTTTGTCTCGCTTTTTCTGTTTCAAATGTTCCATAGGCTGCCTGCCTGCCTACCATTCCATTAGCGTCTTAGCCAAGTTTGCAATAAAAATGGTGTTTAAGTTAAATTTTAATCAATAGTTAGTAAGTAAAATTAACAGTTAACAAGATATAGAACGGGCCATAAATGGGTGCGGGCGGCCCACGGGGAAGTTGGATCCGCCCGCTCTCACCTCGTGGTAGGATCCCGGTGAGAGGAGAGCAGCTCTCCGCCTAAATAATGGTGCCGGCAACCCATACAAGGCCATCGTCCATTCGGGCCGGAGGTGAAGCCGCAAGCGAGCCTACAGCCTGGTCAAGGGACGTTGGATCCCTCCAACGTCCCTTGACCAGGCTGTGGGCTCGCTTGCGGACAGGGGTTTTAGTGACTATCCCTAACTGCACTTCATGCGCAAAGTGCTAATGAATTGTGCTTAGTGAATTGGGTTTCCCCTGTATAAAAATGGCCATAAATGGGTAAGTAGACATTAGCAGTGCTAAGTTTATCTATGTTATAATTCATGTTAATTAAATCAGAAATAAATCAAATAATGCATGAATATGTACAATAATTGATAACAACAGAGTTGCAAATTGACCCGGTTTTTAAACAATCGCAGGTTATGACTTTGGTGTTTATGTAATGTAAAATAATATAACTTGATAAATAATAGTCCCGATACAGTGTCAACGGATGCCGATGATAAAGTTATTGTTAACTACTTAAAACACACTTCGGGTCATTTGCTCTTAGTAACAGATGTTTCTCCAATAGATAGATGGTTTTTCATACAAACCAAATGATTCTGCGCAACTTTCTGTGGTTTATTTAGATAAAAAATTAAGGCTTGTATCCAAGCCAACGTCTTCAAGTATTTTTCAGGCGACAGAATTATTTCAGGTGCATTCACCTGATGTCAATGAAATAAAGTAGTATTAAAAAATACAAATTATTTATCTTTTTTTATAAAAATGGAAGGAGTAAAATGGTTTCATGTGAGTAATTTGGAGGTGATTTGATGACTTTGTATGCAAATTAAAATAGTTATACAAAACATAATCAAAAAAGCCACGTTACGTTATCGTGAAGATTTATGATATATTTTTTGGTAAATTATTGATTAGTAAATATCAACGAAAACTTGTTTTGTTTACACTCCACTTTCGGTCTTTTGCAGCAATAGGAGCCTTAAGTTTGTCGAGGGTTATAATCAAATATTACCATACATATATTCAGTATAACATGGTAAAAGAGATATTCTATGCTTTCTTTATATCTTATATTATATATTAGTATCTTATATTAATATATAAAGCTGAAGAGTTAGTTTCTTGGATTGAATGCGCTAATCTCAAGAACTACTGGTCTAATTTGAAAAAGTATTTCAGTGTGAGATAGCCCATTTACTGAGGAAGGCTATATATCATCACGCTAAGACCAATAGGAGGGGAGCACCAATGAAGAGTGTTTCAAAATCGGGAGGCTTAGAAAACAAATTCCATGCGGAATATGTCGGGGGCACCGCTAGTTAAATAATAAAATGTTAATACTAAACATATCTGGTATTATTTCGTGTTCTAAAGGTTATGTTAATCTTATGTAATTATCGGTTTATGTTGATGGTCGTGAATAAAGGATAAAAAATAAATGAAATATATAAACAACATAACAAAAAGTCAAGTTGGGATAAAGGTTAGGTTAACTATCAATACGAGTCGGAAAATAAAAAACACCTCTAGAAGACATAATCAACAATTAATTTTAAATAACGGTGATGGAGTTCCTCTTTATAAACTTATATTTAAATCCATATTTCGTAACAGATAACAAAATACTAGTAGATTTATTAATCTACAATATTTTGTGTTAATAGTGTTTCTTTAGCTACTGCTAAAGAAACCGTATTTTCTTCCAATGAAGTGGGTTCGCATGCAGATCGAAGAATGTGGATCTCTTAAGACAGTTTATTAGCCTAATATACATATAGTTAACAAAAACTACGCGTGACGTTAAAGGTAGAAATCGTGAGAAAACCTGTCGTACATCTATATACCATGCTTATGAATTCGCCTTGAACATGCATAGTTAGAATACCATCTGTTCATCTAAAGATTGGCACAGCAGTATAGGGAACATTCTTTATAGTAGTTTCAAGTCCGAAAATGTAAATTTTTCATTTCTTAATTTTAATTATTTTTTAAGCGAAACGTCCTAAATAAATTATCTCTAAATGCCATAGCAAACTCAAATGAAATTCAAAAGCTTTGTCGGCATCAATTACGTACATTGTCAAAGCCACAGATGCTGCCAATGTTCGCAGGCAGTCGTATCAACTTCCATGAGATAATGTTACGACTAAAATCAGAATAATTTGAATGAAAACTAATATTTGAAAATTGAATTTAAAACTAGTACAAAGGCCTCGAAGAACGACATAAAATAACTATACCACTCTAATGTGTGGTCGTCTAACAGCTCAATAGTGTGGTCAATAAAGCATGAATTCAAAGAAAGTAATTGAAAATAGTTTGAAGAACTCCCAAAAGGTAACCCATTCTATAATAATTACACATTTCTCCTGCTTACGATGTAACCAATTAATAATAAGATATCAATAGTGAAATTAAAACATGACAAACTGCAATCGAAAAGTTGTATAACCAGAGAACACGATCCGAACGGAATCGGAAGTTAGAGAGCTATACGTGAAAGTGTATGCACTTTTAACATTTTAACGCTCGCAGTTTATTCATGTTCCAAGAATTTTAGTTGCTAATGAAGTCAGGAGAATGGATTCTTGAAAAGAGTTCATGCCTCCAGCATTTTTTTAATTTAAATACCTACTGTTGTTAAGCCATTCTCTTTAGTAAACGTAATAAATAAAAAACGAGTAGATTTTATTTTATCTCAAGTGAATAATAATATCCTTAAATTCTTTCTACATACATGTAAAATACTAAAGGCATTTTGTTCATATATACCATTTTCATTGCCTTCATTTATAATTCAATATGTATTCATGACCTTCTGACAAACCGATGGAATATCCCCACGTTTTATCACGGTGGATCGTTAGTATTCACACATTGATAAACCAAGTTTCATTACGATATTTTCTTTCACCGTCTGAACGTGATTATTATAACAATCAAAGAACACTTTTTATCTGACTTTGCAAGCGCTCAAGTCATATACTAAAAGTCTATTGAATGTAAGACTGTTGGCCTAATTTAACTTTGTAAGCAATTTCACTAGAGGATTGTGTAGCGGCATATGAATTACAGCTTCTTAACAAATTTCGTGATTAATCTAAACATTCTATTACCTAATAGCGTTTTAATTAAGCAAGAAGCAGCCCTAGAATCGCAGAACACGAGTAGATATTGATCGTAGTAATATACAACTATAAATAGTTTTCTTAAAAGGCACGTGGTCGTTATTAAGAACGACGTGAAAGTGTACTGATGTTATGAATCAATAGTAATTAATTAAGGTCGCGGGAGTACGCGAGCGCACTTGCTATCAGGGACGCTTATCAGAGGTCGCACTTCAATTGACATCGCGTTACGTAATAATGCCGGCATGATAAAATTTGATAAATAATATTCGAGATTTAAACAATAATCCGTGCGGCGAACAATAACCAATCCGGAATTTAAAAAAATAAATATTTTTATTTCATTCTGTATTTTAAATTGTATATTAGTTAAAAAAATGTATTTTATGTTTCAAAAATGTTCCCATTTGTAAACTTCCCAAATCATCATAATTACGATTATTTTTCTGTTAATCAATTTGATTTGTGTAGCCTATAAAAAGTGTTTTAAAAAAACCTACAAAACGATACGTCCTCCTAAATTTTATTTTATTTTTTAAACAGCAATAGAAATTATATTTTATTGCGCTATTTTAAAATTGAGTCTATTGTCTGGTAACGGTATTTTAGCGCTCGATCTTTTATAAATAAATAAATGAATCTCCTCAATAGGGAAACGGACACTCAAACCAACTGAGACACTTTTTTATTAGAACGTCGCGGCCTCATAGATTTTATACGACCTTATCAACTTATGACGTCATAGGCAGGTACAAACAAAACAAGTTCAATAGCGTACCTATTAATTATTGTTTGAAAGATAAAAATTATTTCTATAATTTTCTTGGAAGCTAGATGTCGAGATGTTATTTTAACCCCTGTTCTTTTTTACATATCGCGAGCTTCAAGCCAGAGGGGCGTTTAAAAAAAATGCGGTTTTTTTTTATTTCTTCTATCATTTATATTTTTATCGATACACCACCTCTGTTTTTTTCATAATAGTAGGTTAATACTAGTAGGAGTACTTTCATAGACAGACTCCTGAAAAGTTGGTTTTTGCTTATATGCCCCTCTGGTTTAAAGCCCGCGATATACAAATATTAATTTATATTGTAACGTAAGTCCGCATCTCTATTCTACCACAATACCAACCACTTTCGGGGCGTTCCATTAGTAGCTCACAACACCCAAAATGCTCCGCGGTCTTTGTGGTCGTGGCGAAAACGTCACTAATGACGTTATCATTTTCGATCACACAACGACCGATGTCAAGATCTGGGTGGAATAGCCATTCTACTTGGGTTTACGATTGTACCATCGGCAACCAAGTGGAACGGGATAAATCGCGGTCGTGAACGTGGTCGTTGTGAGTCCTTAGTGGAATGTAGACATTGTGGAAATCTTTTTAAATTTGCGGGTCTATTGCAAGTAGACTGTTGAACTAAATGGTGTGTTAATTCATTCATAACGCAATCACTGCACTTTCTATTACTGAACGAAATTACATGAATTTGCGGGTAACCACTTAATCAGTCAATTTACAACACCTGAGTGTTTAGCTGCAACGCCTTTATTAACGAACAAGTAATTAGTTTCATTACCATTGAATTCTAATTTAACTTACGTTGCTTCGCGAACAATATCGTGATGAAAGAAAAAGAAATTCATTTTATTAAGAATAGTTATGAAAACGTTTTTCCCTTTATCCAAAAAACGAATTCCTAAACTTTATTCTTATTGCTATTGTAAAGGCTGGACTCTACAGAGAATAAGTATTTAGCTTAAATAATGTGTTGTTATCTTAAAATTGAAGTTTTAGAAGAGTTTTTAACTATCAAAAAGTAATTGAATCGAAACGAATATAGTGTATTTAAACTCATTGTAGATTGATAGAAAAACTATTGTCGTTTCGATACAATATCTTTTTAAGAATAAAAAACGCTTTTCTGAAATTTTAATTTTCAAGATAACCAGTATTGAACCGAAGAGGCGGTGTTTATCCACTCCCGTATTCAGCAGAATTATAAGCTTCATTGTCTATAGTTTAGAATGTTTATGTTTATTTACATTAGTTTTCGTAATTACTAACTTTGAGCATTTGTAGCCATTCAATAAATGATTTATTATAAACACTACCGGAGAACGCACCCAGGATTCATTCAAAGGACGTGATTTATAATGTTTACGAGGTGCGTGCACCGCTTATGCAGATTGTCTGCCCTAATGTGCATATTGTTACAATTATCACGTGCTGACAGTAAAGTAAAGTACTTTGTATAAACCTTTACACAGACATACATTTTATTACTCCTGTTCCCCATGGGGGTAGGCAGAGACTATGACTATAGATCTCCACTTATAACTATCCTGACAAACAACTTTCGTATCGTCTACTTTCATTAGCCTCTTCATAACCAAAATGTGTGAAATATGTCAATCCCTCCCCAATAAACTTGGGGAGACCTAAGACTAAATATCAACATATCAAAGGTGTATCTTATCTTAATATATATATTTCTTCTGTGCGTGTGTATGTCACTGAACTCCTCCTAGACGGCTGAATCGATTTGAATGATTTTTTTGTGTGAGTTCAAGGGGATTCGAGGACGGTTTAGATTCACAATTGGACCCGGTAGGTGGCGTTGCAATCGGGTTCTAAATTTTATTTCTTCAGGGCAGAACAACGTCTGCCGGGACAGCTAGTACTAATATATAAAGCTGAAGTGTTTGTTTGACTGAACGCGCTAATCTCAGGAACTATTCGTCTGATTTGAAAAATTCTTTCAGTGTTACATAATCCATTTATCGAGAAAAGCTATATATCACGCTAAGACCAATAGGAGCGGAACACCAATGAAGAATCAAAATCGGGGGTTTTGAAAAAAAAATCCAGGCGGACTACGTCGCGGGCACAGCTAGTAATATATAACATGAAACATCTATGGTAGTTTACGCCTGTTTAAATGAATAATTTATAGAGCAAATTCGGAGTTACAACTTTCATGTTAAATAAAACATTAACACTTTGGTGAAAATGGTTGCGTTAATGTTTCTACATAGAAAAATTATAATGAGGCGAGTGATACTTTTTTAAATGGAAGCCATGTTTATTTATGGTGAGTGTCAATAACCGAGTCTTTGCATTAAATGTGCCGCTAGACGGTGCTAATGGCGAATGGCAATTGTTCCAGCGTGAAGCTCTCGAATTTGCGGCGCGGGGGCGTTAGACTTTTTTAGCCAGGGGCAATCCGAGCATCATAGGCCACGACAAGCGCAGAAATTGGGGGATAATTTGAGGCCCAGTTATGTGATTCGAGACATCGCAGGTGGCACTAGCACCCCTAGGCAGAACTAAAGATTCATCTGTTGGGGATACCCACTAAAACCCTTGGGTGTTCTATTCTGCGCCTTATGCCAGGTTACAGGAAAAAAAGAAGTCCAAATTTTGCGTGCCCTGGCAGGCGTCGGACCCTACTCTAAGGTGACGTGATAATAAAGCGTGCCTAATAATAAGTTATTAACATATATTTTTTCACTGAAGTAAAGCATGCAGGCAGACGGCTCACCTTATGGAAAACGGCGGACGGTCCTAACGCGCTGCCCATCTCTAAAAAAAAATTTATACATACATAAATATAATTTTACGAGATATCTTTCATACTTCACTAAATTCATCGGTCGTCTAGGAGTGAGAGGACGGTAATCTAGCCAGCGCGGTACGTGACGCACCCGCGTGACGCCTTTCACACGCGAATCGCATGCGTCTCATATGCGTCTCGATTTGATCATTGTTCCCAATAAAACGCCACGCCTATACAACCATCCGGACGATGAGAAAGAATGCAGTTTTAAGTAAAAGGAAGTCTTACGTTAATTTATTCGGTAGAAATTTACCAGACAAATCAATGTCAAACTTCCTGAATATTGATTTTCGATTACCTACATATTTTTTAGGGTTAGTCAAATGCGATTTGACTAGCCCCAAAAACTTTGACAAATTTCAATAGATTAATTATGGAGACGAAATTTTGAGCTCCATATCGATTTTTTGCGATATTTGTGGGACACAAAAAGTAATCAAGTTAAAACAAATCAAACGTTAAAAAATCGTATAATGAGAAATCGATTTCTCGTGACAATCCGTTAACTTGGTTAACAATTTGGAGGTTTCAATCCCTAAATATGTTGTAATGAGAACTGTCAAATCGGGCTTTTTGTTTTGTGATTATTAAACATAATAAGAGCGGAAGTGGTTCCAGCAAAGTATCTCATACATGTTAGTTAGGTCACGGAAAAGGCTACATTCATTTTTTTTTTAAACTTATAAAGGCAGCGACGATTAAAAGAAAGTTGGGACGAGTGTTGAGATGATAACAGAAGGTCATGAATAGCAGAAACATTAATCAACATGTAAATAAGCTTGAACGATACATTTAATAGTAAGAAAGCGAGCAAGCGAGGCGATACAATGTCACAGGGTGGCACTTGTGTCAACAGCTTGTTTTCGAAATGATACCATTCGACACATCGTGATCGTGAGAGATATTCATCGCGAACGAGCGTTGTATTTACGCAATACTATTGTTCCACGTCTACAAACAAGACGGTATGTTAATAAACGACATTAACCGCCTCCATAGTGAATTTGATCGCCTGAAACCCACCTCAGTTTATAGTAAAATTACAAGTCATATTTAGAAATATAAATTATATTAAATTATAAATTATTCCATTAGTAGTGGTAGTCGGTAGTTTAATTTAACGTATAAAGTTATTATGCATCTAATTTTAAGATTAATAATATTTTATAATATTTTCTTAAGTTTTCGCGACTTGTACACATAATAAAACTACGTTTTAACGAAAAAAGCGGCCGAAACGTCGGATAAACCTAAATAAAATAAATTACCGCGCTTAAAACCGTTAAAACATAGTTTTATTAATAATATTTTATTTATATAATTAATCCCTCGGTCTCTTCTCGAAGTGGAATTGTTTTTATCTCTGTTTTTTTCTATTAGGGTTTTCTATTTTTCATAAAATAAGTATTAGATTTCTATCTTAATACCTTTAGTGCTAATTATAACTTATAATATTATTTTTATTATAATATCATTTTTTATGTTCATTGTATATATTAAAACTAATGTTGGTTACCGTTACTTAGAGCTGTTTTATTTATTAATATATGTATATATAGAATCATTGTTTGCTCGATTCATGAACTCACTGAACAATATTAATCGAAGTGAATAAAATCCTCCAGTTTCTCGAAATTAGGGTACTAACATTCTCGGGTGTATCTACAGACTATACCAAACTTATGTGCCAGGAGGGGGCTGCTAGGCGATTATTATTAGTAGTTTCGTTTTTTTTGTAATTTCGTATATTTTCTTGTGAAATTAATTTATTTCAAAGTAACCAATAATATTTGTCTACGGTATGTCATTTTTAAAACCTAAGTGTAAATTTAATATGTTCAAAATCGAAAGTCTTAATAATAAGTTTCTTTTTATCTTTTGACTGATTCGATTTTAAAAGATATGATTTAAAAATAATAGTCCCAAAACATGTAAATGAAGATTGCAACCAGTGGCGCCATCTAATTATATAGAATTTGGGAGCTTAAAATTATTGTATTAGCGGATCGTGATAACTAGTGTCCTCTTATAGTATCACCATGGAAGGAAGTATAATATTAGAATTTAAGGTACATCGCTAATGCGTTAAGAAAAATGTGTGAATTCAAACACACAAATAGCAATAACTGGTCTTTTACGAACAAAGATTTACTAGGAAATCTTAATTACATTGTAACCTTTCAATGCTATTTGGAATGCATGTGCAGTTAATCGAATAAAGTTTTATCACTGTGAAGTTCAGTTTTATGTTGAACGTAACATAAATAAGCGATAAGGGTAGGCGTAGTAAATTCGAGGTCGTACGGAAAATGGCTATGAATGTATAAAATGTTAGCCTAGATACTTTAGATTATGTTGCTACTGAAACACAGTCACGTGGACACGTTTTGTTAATATCAATAGGTTGTTTAGTAAGTCAGTTGGTTACATTTTGGATTCAACCTATATAAACATTTGGATAAATTATATTATAATAGACTAGCTGCGCCGTGTTTCACCCGTGTGGTGATGGAAATTTGTGACAATGATGATCATTCACACTATATTTTATAACTATAGCCTATGTTTATTCTGATGTGTAAGCTATATTATTGTAAAGTTTCATCAAAATCCATTCGTAGCTTTTGTGTGAAAGAGTAACAAACATACATCCATTTATAAACTTTTGCGTTTATAATGTTAGTAGAAATGAAAGAAATCTTCAATAATTATACGCAACTAAAACTACTTGAGTTATACACGCTGCTTTACTTACGCGTGAAATGAAATGTAATTTTATACATATCGCATGGAGACCTGTTAATAATTAACAGGTCTCCATGTGATTGGTTGGTCTGGTTGGTTGGATTGGTTGGTTGGTCTCTCTGGTTTGAATTAAAATAAAATTGAACATTAATTATTAATGTTCAATTTTAATTTAATTCAAACCAATACAATACACTGTATATTATACCCTAACATGATAATTTATTATCACAATTATTTTAAATACTATCAAGGTAGTACAATTTTTTCTCCGTGCAGGAACGGAGAAAGAATACAATTTCCTGCGGCCGGGCGGCCTGTCGTAAGAGGCGACAAAACAACCCACAGCCAGGTGGTAGGGCATTTGCCCGACTGGATGGCTACCACCCCTGGTCTAAAGTATGTCGCCATAACAACCTTGTGTTGCGTTCCGGCATTAGTGACCAGGTTCCAGTCTCCTTTAAGAGG
This sequence comes from Dendrolimus punctatus, assembly GCA_012273795.1. Classification (NCBI taxonomy): domain Eukaryota; kingdom Metazoa; phylum Arthropoda; class Insecta; order Lepidoptera; family Lasiocampidae; genus Dendrolimus; species Dendrolimus punctatus. The sequence goes on along the minus strand of CM022529.1, from coordinate 7,235,042 downwards.
GCAGCAGCGCATTTGTAGCATCTTTGGTGTTGCAAATGTCCATAGGCGATGGTAACCGCTCTCCATCGAGTGGGCCGTCTGCCTGTCTGCTGAACTCCTGCAATAAAAAAAATAAAAAAACAATGAGCGGTCTTAGTGCTTAAAACAATTTCTTATGCTGTTTATAATGATCCAATTTATTACTTACAATTTTCTTCGACTGTTTTTTTATGAACAAAATGAGGACGCTTTGTCATTTACATGTTCTGTATTTTACAAGTAGTGAGTTAATCTATATTATAATTAGCTGGGTCTAAAGAGCGTTTTACACATATAGACAAATTGCCAGAAGGCTGAAATTACCTCAGTATTTCAAGCTAAAAAAAATATCCTCTAATTTAAACTTCCCACGTCCTTCCTTTCTGAATACCGTCGAATTTCTTTGGAATCAGTACATTTAATTTGTAAAAATAAATATATCTTAGATACATTCTTGTAATAGAAAAAAGTCAAACTGAGCAATTACTGATGTTCTAGAAAAGTTTTGATAACTTTCTGTTACAACTATACTACAATATTACGTAATTTACCTACTTGACTTATAAATAATTTAAAGGTTTACATCCCAGCTTTTTATACAGCTGAATATTATAAGACATAGTACGACAGTGAATTCATTGTTCTAACATTTACTCAATAACACGTTTTATGATTTATGATGGAATTCACAAGGCGTAATAAATGTTTTCTGTTAAATTAAATAATACCTTGTATTTAATGTTATTACATACTGCGAGTGGAATTTTTAAAATCGTCTGTTCATTCATTAGAAACTAAAGCCTATAAATTTGGAGTTAATTTGATTATGGGGTACTAATCGTTAAAAAGACTGCTGTAAAGTGATGCAGAGACGCTGATCGCTCGACAAGTCTGCTGCAAGCTGATGCAGACAAATCCGCAACTGCCAGAGTAAATGCGTAGACTGTCTGGTGCTCCAGAAACCTGGTTATGATTAAGACATAAGGAATTCTTTTTTTACCGTCAAAGTGGTGGTATGTGGTATCACCGTCCATAGTACATCTGTAAGACCAAAGTAGCTGATGCGCTGCCTACCTCATCGTTTATTATTGTATAGTTGTTACTATACTTATAAACAGCCTAAGCCCTGGAGAAATGTTAGTGCTTAGCTCTTTTGAGTACTCCAAGATTTTTTATTATATGATGGCTTAATAAATGACAGTAGACATGATGCAAAATAAATGTTACAGATCGCAATTAATGTTACGGTTAATACTTGCATGTATAAATATAGTTAGTTGTGTATTATAGATGTTTGATATCAGCGAATCTCATCGATACTCTTTCATTAATATGGCAGCGGGTATTCCATTGACCGAAAGAGTGCAATGGCGATACACACCCGGAAAGGAAACTCAATTACCATAACCATCGAGGCCGCATTGTAGGGTTGGCAACGCTTACCTAACATAAGACAAAATATGAGAACTATATCTATCTATAACATTATAAAGTCCTAAACACGCCGAGTCTGTACATTAAAAAGTATTAAAAAAAGCAATAGAATAGACTAGGTATATAAAGGATGGAGAACGCGATGCAATTTTTTAGATTTCTGGTCCGTTTGTTCGGGATTTGCGTAAAAACTATTGGGCTGATTTCAATGCGGTTTTGGCTGATCGACAGCTAATTCTTAGCACGAGGAGTTTTTCTGGAAATTATTTTAAATGCCACATAAAAAAAAACGAATTCCAATGTGATATTTTCACTAATCGATAGCAAATTTTATGTAATAAAATGTGTGATATTTTTAACTGGGGGTATCTCGTGGGAAATTTGCGGGAGCGGATTGTAGTTGTTCGTGTGCATAAAAATCAGTTTATTCCAGCACAGTTTTCATTAAAACGATGGCTTACATTCTTTTTTAAATGTTGTGGTTTTTTGTGTCCCGGTTATCCCGCAGGAATTTCAAGTCAAGCATGGACGAAGTCACGGGCCTATCCTAGTATACAATATAATACTTCTATTAGTTCTTCGTTAATAACTGCTATATCGTTTTTAATCAACTTATACTACACAATACATGACAATACCTACATAAGTAAGAAGATGCAATGGCAGATAATCACGCAAGCATAGTGCTTAAGTCCATATCATAAAACGCTTTTACGACCACTTGACCACTTTGTCTTTATTTTTAGGTCTACTAATAGAAATCTATTAATATAATGAGGTATACTCAGCCAAATGCACATTATCGGTTGCTCAATAAACTCATGAAAGGCACACTGTGAATGTGATTGCATTATTATAAGTATTATTAGTATGTGAATGTTTTGTTGTGGGTTGTGGTCGAGATTGTTTATATTTCTCTTTTTTGAGGCGTGTCATCTATGAATCTCTTATTGAAAATAAAAGTACCTACATGCAATGTATATATACCGAATTTTGTGACACGCTCATTCTTAAGACTGTTAATAAAAATATAGAAATCAAATATTACAACAACAAACAACATGTACATGTACAACATACAAACAAACAGTCACTTTTAATAACACACATTATACAGCGTGTTTCATTTCAAATGACAATAAATCATAACTTTAGCGGTCGTACTCCATACAAATTTTTTGGTACTATTAAATCAACCGTAATGTCAAAATTAAAATTTTGAAATTTCCGAACCAATTAATTACCATAAAAAGGGAATAAAAACAGAACACCCTGTAAATATTGGTTCGCGAACGAGAGCGTAAGAATGAACAACTTCCGCGTTTAATGATGAAGAGACGAGCTGGAAACATGATACATTGATCACTAACCTATCGATTTAGACACAATAACTGATACATGTTGTTGTAATATTCTGAAATGAAAATGAGGTCCTGTGGCTAAACCAAAGAATTACCTTGATTCGTTTTTGTATTTGGGCACAGTACGTCATGAAGAAAACGTGGTCTGGTTTATTGTCGTAAGGTCTGAAACACGCTGTATATAATTAGTCTGCATCATAGGTCCCCAAAATGGTCCATATGGACCCTAAGAGGTCGGTATCGAACTTTAAGGGATCCACATCAGCAAAAATAAAATCTGGGTTCAGCAAGCTACAAATAATGGCCCATCAAAGTAAATGCCATTTAATCAAGTGGTGGCGAAATTTTTAACTTTCTACAAATGGAATAATAAAGTATGATAATACGCGTTTGTACTTACTTAGAAGCTATAAAATTTACAATGGACCAAATTGAAACTATACTTAATCCAACGCAAGAAGAACTGGCAAAATGAGTTTAGAAATAAAAAAGTTATGGCCTAACTCGTCGTGCGTACCTATTCATCTAGAATAGGAAAATGGTAAAAGGGAAAATTTTGAAAAGCGATTGAAAGTCTCAAATCAATGTTTGTTACTACTTACCTATAGTAGAAATATTTTGTCCGTGCAGTTTGGGTCATAAATTATAGCTCGCCCTCAGCCCGGCTAGGGCGGTAGCGTGTTGCGCGGGCGCAACGCGATTATCGATAATAACTCACTTATCAAAGAAAAATTATCATTCTTATAAAAATCATTATTATCTTTTTTGCTGTTAATTTTAAACTTAGATATAAGTATTTATATTTATTTTTAATATAACTTGTTAAATTCTAAACTTTTGTACTTATAGTTATTTAATACATTTAGTACCTAATTAATAATTTATTTTAAATCATTATTATTCTTATTTTAATAAATACGTTGTTTTATCTAAAAAAAATCTTTCATTTTGATCACTATCCCACAAAATGACAAAACTAAATACACTGTCGATAACGCTTATCGACAACAATAATGGGCATCACTATGCCCGCCTATAAGGCCCGTGAGTGGAAGAGAGAGCGAAATACTCGCTTCACTGCTCCGATTATTTTATAACCTAAACTGCACGGACAAAATAATTCTACTATAGTCAATCTCATCTATATATTTTATCAACATTATATTTTGTCAGAGAATTACAAAACAAGTATTCTAGTTAGACAAATTGCATTATATTTATATTATGAAGTAGGATTGTCTTTTTAGGTTAAGTATCGTACTTTTGCGTTACCTAATACTCTATTCATACACACAAGAGATAATAGTTAATCGGTGGGTAATCGAATACTGATCGGGTAGAATAATATCCGCTTAAGCACTTTTCTGACTTAATGATCGTATTATTCTGATTATGAATGAATGAATGAAAACACTTTATTGTTCAACAAAATTAAAACTACGTATTTAAAAACTAGATACGATAAATATTGAACAAAGACCGGCTTTATCGCTTAAAGCGATCTCTTCCAGGCAACTCCCTCAACTAAGAAAATTATGAAAACATGACATTGGCGGACAATAAATAATATAAAACATTCAAAATATATTATGAAATAAATAAATAAAAATCTTTATTATATACTATATAAACATATCATATGAATATAGAATAAGCAGCACTATTATAGCTTAGTATAGTAACATCAAAATCGACGATGTCCATCAATCTACCTTCAACACACGTGGGGAATTTAGGCCTTATCCGCACAGCGATATTTCACCGCGAGATTTTTATTCTCGCGTATTAATTCCGCAACCGGAATTACACCTAGTACGCACTGCGAATAAAATTTCGTACTATTTTGTCTGTTTAATTCAGTTCTCGGCTGAGCCGCACGTTTAAAATGGACAACCGAACAAAAATTTTAATTTATCTAAGGCTAAGGCGGCGTAATAACGTATCAAAAGATGTCATGAACATTGGATTCACCCACTTACGGCATTGAGACCCATGAAAGGATTTTTCTACATAAAATGTCCAAGAGTTGCGAAAATACAGCAAAAAGTTTTTGGCTATTAGAGAATACAAAAAATCATTCGATATTTACTACAACTTTCAATAGCGACGTTTCACGACTGAGCGAAACGCGCGAAATTTTATTCCACAGTGCGAACATAGCCATACTTAGTTTATACGGTACAAAATATTCGCGCGGAAATAATTCGCACCGCTTGGCGTTCAATTTGCATCAAGTCACAGATTTTTTCCCGCGCAATTTTTTTACCGCCAGTGCGGTTACTGCTATAATATTCAATGTGTTACAGAATTACGAGAAAACAAACGTGCCGTGAAATATCGCTGTGTGGACAGGCCCTTACTGTCTTTTTTTTTCTTACACTGGCGTGGACCTAAGTAAGAAGTGGTGCGTTACTGAAAAGGTATTATGAGATTCAAAATATTAAATAAAATATATTTTCGTTGTAATTGAGTACGATTTGCTTGAGAAGGAAATCCTGAGGTAAGCAAAACAAGTAACATACGTGCTCAAGTCGTTGATTATTACGTAAATAAAATATAATTGTATATTATGAAAAATTCAAAACACACGCTTTGTACAGTCGCCATATGAAAAGGTACGTCACCTTTCGACTTGTCGACTTTTGCTTTCACGAATATAAGAAACAGCAACACCACCATTTTAATAAATGTTATGTTTATAACACGAAAAAGAAAATTGCAACGTTAACAATGAGAGATACTGCGGTTAACAATAAGAAACAAAGATAACACTATGCTTACATTAATATTAAAATCAATAAAAAGATTTTACATATCTAAACAATCTTTTTAGAAAAGATAGAAAATTAAATACCTTTGATCTAAGTAACTTTACTGTAAAACAGTTAAACATATTTTTTTGTGAAATATTCTGTTCTGTGACTTAATTTGAAAAGGTAACAGGTATATACTCACGGAACGTTAAATGAATCAATTTGAAAACTGGCGAACCTTTTCATACCGTGAGTTTACATAAAAGACACAATAAAACAGAGCATGAAAGCAAAGCCTCGTTTAAATTGTAGCCTAATAATAAAAGCCTAAATAATAATAATAATAATAAAATCTTTATTTGCTTAAAAATAAGTAATAATCTTAATTACCAATGAAAAACATACAAATCTGCTGTATTAGAAATTAAACTATTATTAGTGATTCTACTAGCTCCAAAACAAGTATTAACTGTAAACTAGTATTAACTAATTTCTAATATAGGTGACAAAGACAACCCTAAAATGACCCGCTAACTAGACTGTGTGACGCACACACCGGACACGGACGCCCTGTTACTTTTAAGGAAAGGAAACAGTACACTATTACTATCATTATTACGCAGTGAAATCATAATTTATGTGAAACAGTTAAGAAAAGTCTTTTAATGTCGCTATTATAGTCTAATAGTGACCGCTTTCGGCTTTGATAAAGTCACTTCCACCTCTCATTTCACTTATAACTAGGTGTTACTCGCGACTTCCTCCGCGTGGAATTTATTTACATTGTCTTACGGTGCGGCGGCGGGGTGCGTCTGGGCCTTTAATTTTTTCCCATTTTCTTTTAAAGTCCCTACAAATTGCACTAGGCCGTTTCAAAAAAATTAATTGATTTCTTGATATAAGTACTATATATACTTTCACATACATTTAGTAAAAAGCTGTTATTTTGACATAACAAACAGTTTTTTTAATTAAATTTAATTAAATTATTCACTTGTATAGATTTATGAGTAGTAAATCTTACCAAAACTTGGTCCATTTTTTATTTTCGAATAAAATTAAAATAAAACTATTTAATGGCTGATACTATCGACCATTTCTATAATTTAATAATAATGTTATATTTTATTTATTCTATGATTAGCGCCTGTTTTGTATACAGTAAGTAGTTCTCTATAATTTTATGTAATAATATAATAATACCTCTACTGTGGTAATTGAGTACAGATTATAATTCATTTTTTTTCAATTGTATATAGACCGTATTCACTACGTCTTATTTTCATGTCGGCAGACTCGATACATTTAGACTATGTTCGGTTTATTTTATTACATGTAAAACTTTAAATATAATATCTTATATATAATATTATCTAAAATTTCCAAACAACAATAGATTAAATTATTTTTATTCATAACTATTAATAAAAAATAAAATAGTTTATCAATGGTTTCAATCCGCTATCGGTTGTGCGGAGTTGTGCCAAATTTCTAATAATGCCTGTCGAATGTGATAAGTCAGTGTATGGAATGTATGTAATCCGTAATGTTCTCTGATTACAAGTATAGTATCCAGTTGCTGTTTTTATTACCAAAAACCCTTCTGTTGCAAGTATTACACTGGTTCTTAAATATTATAATGAATAATAATAAGACGTAAAGTTATCTCTTAGATAAAACAACAATCATTTTAAAGTAGTAAAATAATAGTACCTACGATAAAACGGTATATAATCAAATAAAAGGTGATAAAAAGCTCGTAAGATCTGTGTAAACGTTTATACGATATTGCTATAAACTTGAAATTATCATTCGTTACTCGCAGTACTTTCAATGGCATATTAAAGAATTTGAAATGTTTACAAAAGTGAAAAGAAGTTTACGAAAGGTAGGTAATAAATGTTTCGCTCGTTATTGGAGTTCAAATAAAATTTGGAATATTGCGAAACATTTTCTTTGAACATTCTCTAATCTGTCTATCAGCATGAATATGGACAAGATAATGCCGAGTGAATATAAAAAAGGCCCGCGGCGCCGGCCTCTTAGTTCAACGTACAGGTCGACGCACCACGCTGTACCGTACGCTTCAACCATAAGAAATGTACGGCCAGCGAACATGACCAAACATAGAAGTACGCGCGAGCAAAGCAAATCGTCGCATGCAAAACATCTCCGCCATTTGGCTGGATTGTCGGCTATTAAACATCCACTGTGACGTCATGGAATAGCTGAGAAAACAAGTTACAGGTGCCCACGATTGCCAAAAATATACATTCTAGAATTTTAGAACAATTTTCAATTAATTTAATCGACAAATTCATCACGAATAAAGTACAAATCACTTTGCGACTAAACTATTTGCATGTTTCCAGAGTTTTGGCGGGAACTGAAGGAGATGTTGTGCTGTGCAGTTTTATTTTCTAAAAATGTGTAAAATTACTCTAAAATGAACAATAGTTATAGGATATTGATAGTTTTTGAGTAGTAATTATGTGTTTTGTGAGAAATGTGAACTGTATAGTCAAATGTGGCCTTTTCAGTTGTCACGAGAACTCCGTTGAATGGCACAAGCTGATTACCTACAGTTTAGCTATGCTACACGAAGGCTTAGAAAATTAAGAAATTATATTGTAAACTAAGATCTGGCTTAAAGGCCTAGTTGCCAAGCCGTAAACCTAAATAAATAATAAATGCATGTTTCGATTATTTTAAAATTTCTAGAATATAATAGAATAACATTTATTTTATAAACTGTCACAAACATAAAACTACAAAGGTGTTGACTTTATTGTTAGAACGACAGTTTGTCTTTTCGGACGTACAATACAGGCAATTGTAATGGTGACTGGCCATTATGCCATTAATTAATCAATCAATAAACGTTACGTAATTAAATTAATAATAGAACTATATCATTACAGAACCACGAAACAATGTCACATTACTTTAAAATATTTTTATCGTCAGTCAATTTCAAAATAATAGATACTGTTATACCTTATGTAAGTCGTCATTAATTATTATATAGCCATTTCTATCCTAGATATTCGTTTATTGTATAATATGCTTTTTGTATTAAATATGTCACCTTACGTTTAAATATACTAACAGTTGTTATGTTCAAAAGTTCATCTGATAGTATTAGAAACCTTTGAAATCTCGGGCCATTTTTTAAATAATACTTTCGCAAAGTTTGTGCGGACGTAGCCAGTGCCAAATATTCGTTAATGTTAGTTCTGAAAATCTTCCAGCAAACAGGCGCAAACTGGACCCATAAAACCTCCCAGCAAAGCCAGGCATACAGGTTATTCCTGACACAAAACAAGTGTTTTTTGCGGCAACTCGAAAAATAATTTACTAGACTAACATACAATTCATGTATAAAATAAAACTGTAAAGCAAAACATAAATGATCAAATTGCCAACAAAAAATTCCATGTTATTGACTTAAGTCCAAACTCTTATGAGTTTAAACGTATTCCAGAACGGTACTCACGCCATAAACCGATGCTTCAGATGATCCGTCCAAATCTAAAAGTATTTGCTTATGCACGAGGGGGTACTGAGCCGAGAGACGTTTCAATTTTATTGATTATCATTTCGTTTTAATATTTCAAGTCATCGTAACATGCGAATGGGTAACAAAAAATTGTTTTGCTGCGATCACTAAATTGCAACTCGTTTTTTTGTGGAATAGAGATAGATACAAGGTTATAACACGTATTCGATGTGTAATTAAAAGATTTTCTATAGTTGGATCTTCAAATAAAATAGATTTCAACAGTTACATCTCTGTTTATCATCACAGAATTCACAACAATTTTAAAGAGTTGACTTTCTTTGTTGCACGAGTTCATCAGACAGGCAGACGGGCAACCTGATGGAAAGTGGTTGTTACCATCACCTATGGACATTTCCAACACTAATGTACTACAAATGCGCTTCTGCTCTCTTAAGGGATACTGGATCATGGCCACTAATGCCAAAACACAACTTAATGTTGTAACTACCACTTTAAAAACATTATAATTTCAGGCATTGCGGTATTACATGGCTTATCAGAACCATGGAATATTAGATAGGTATTTATTGTTATTACTTTAAAGTTTTACCTGACGTATTGTTACCCGGTATTGTGGCAAAAATACCTAGAAATTATTCCAAATCTTGCACAGAGCATCTATGGAGGCTAATGAAATAAGTTATTGCTAAAGAATTTTCAACGAAAATAAATAAGCACACGTGCTTGAAAACAATAATTAAGTGAATAGAAAAGGAGATTGTGAGAGCGATGAGTTAAAAAATACACAGAACGGTTCCTTTTGAAAGCAAGATCGGGCGAAACAATTTCATACAAGCTTTACCGCGGTACAAGACAAGGCGGCCGTAAAAAGAATAAGTTTAACTGTATAGATTCGTTGTTGACCTCTATCTCACCTAATATTAAATAATAATACGTCTATAGTAGCGAATGCTTACATCGTGATTAATTTTAAACACAATCACCATACACTATCGTTCCTGGCGTCCGCTAGGTTTCTGGAGATGATTCGATAAAAGTTACTGCAATGCGATTGCTTTAGTAAACGCGCTAATCAAGTATATTTTTGAAGTGATAACTAATGATTCTTATGGGAGGGTAACCGTTTCGTTACGTAACGCGTTGCGGCGCCAGTCTGTCTGACTTCCTTTTCTCTCACGCATACAACGCAACGCAACGGCAACGGTAGGGAGGCCCCGCTTCTCTCACTCTGACGCACAGCGCTCGCCGTATTACGGTAATTATTAGATTAAATAATGATACTAAAAATGCACATACACAAATTTCTAATGTACGTATTCAAGAATTGTAACTAAGAATAAAATGTATTTTATAATCGATAAGGATTTTATTAATAAATAAACTTTCCCTACATTATCAAATTACATACATACACATACATAACTTCACGCCAGGTCCCTTGCGGGGTAGGCACGAACAATAGAGCGCCACACAGGCCTATTCTTACACACCTCACTTGCTTCTTTGACATTCATAGCTCTTGTCATGCACGCTCGTCTGTTCTTAAGGCTCCTAACATCACCTTCTGCTAATACATGATCAATTTGATCATGGAAGGTATGTCGTGGCCTTCCGAGACTTCTGCATCCATCCACTTTTGCATTGTATATCTGTTTAGTCATTCTTTCATCATACATTCTTTCCACATGCCCGAACCATCGGAGCATTCCTTTCCTTACCTTCACCCCGACACTCTCTTTCAGACCAACTACATAAAATTTAAGTAATACCCTAAGCTTTTCTCAAGTTTAACAATTTCAATATTAAAAAATTCAACTTAGATTAGTTTAACTTATCACTTTTGGCGACGTCCCGAGACGGGCACGTTTTTTTATTTTGTGTTTGCTGTACCTATATAGTATGAAAAATTATAGTTTTCTATTTCCTATTTAATAAAATAAAGATTGATGAATTCCTAAATCCAACACGGTGTTCTAAGCGTGGGTTCACAGAACAGCAGCAAGTTATTTAAAGCCAGACGCCAATGCAAATAATTTGTGTAATATCGATACGTATGGATCTTTTTATGACATTGATGTGAAAGTCTTGATTACATAAATATAGTGAATCAACTTATTCATAGAAAGCTATTTGTGTGCATATTTCTTCACAGATCTGTTTAAAATATTAGAATGTATCTTTATTTTGATCCCCTATCCAGATTAGGAGGCTCAGATTTTTAATGGATATAGATTTTTGAATTCCCGCGATACAGGCTACGCCTAGTGCGGGAACCAATGTTTCTGACATTGTTTTGAATGTGAATGAACTCTTGACAATAAATTATTTTGTATTAGTAAAATTAAATCTTCTGTATGTTCCTGTGTGATGTTTAATAGTAAAATGAAGTAAAATTCAAAATTATGGATTGCTACAGTAATTGTAGCTGTGGTATGGAATTATTAATGTCAGTGTATATAGTATATAGGGCATCTTTACACAGATATGTTACTTTTATCACCAGTTCGTGAAATGAAGCACGATTTTTTTTTATGAGGCGGGGGGGAAATGCGATTCGCACACTACCGGGTCCTTTACTAGGTGTTAGACCAAAGCGACGAGAGGTGACACCACGAATGGGCACCAGAGTCCAATCGCCGGCTTGTGTGGACTCGAAAACTCAAATACTCCACTAAAACCACCCCCTTCACCCCGCGCTTATTGTAAGGAAGAGAGTAAGAGTTAGAACGTAGTTACGCCCACGCTGAAATTAAGCGCGAATACCTCAACACAAACAACGGTATTATTTATTTTTAATAAATTCTTACTAGACTTCTAATTAAGGCTAGCTGAATTTAATTAACAAATACTTTCATACCGATGATTGCAATTCTATTCTATCACGAGTCGACCTCTATTTTATTAACACCTAATAACTAATCAGTAGTATTAAAACCTAATCATTGGCCTTCAGCGATGAAAGATAACCGTAAATCTCTCTATATTATTGAGGTAGAGGAATTACGCGCTTATAGGTATGCCTCATTTAGTCCGACAATAACCAATGATTCATAATTGAATCGTTTCATAATAATATTTAGTTTAATAATACCTTTTCGGTTTTATAATTTAAATCTAAATCTGTAATTTTCGTAAATATTAAAGTAAAAATAATATATTTAAGTAAGAAAAATATATAATAGTGTTTTTTTGGATTTCTGAACCCAGTGAAGAGAGTGGTAATGTGTCTAAGTAGGTGGTAGTGATTCGATATAAATGAATATATTAACAGTATACGAGTATTTATGGAAAAAAATACAATAGTAGCCTAAAATATAAAAGTATCGTGAGATTGGTGCTGCTAATAAAAAAATACGAGGTACGTATAGCGCATTGAAATTTTGCGAAAGTTGTCAATAAATTCTACTTCTAGCCAATGTATTGCGGGAGAGTTACGGTTGGTTCATTGATTTAATTGTATCATAGCAAATAAATCGCGAGTCAGGCACGCTGAGTTTATGATTAAATTATCAGTGCGAATGCAGGTAAATTTCAAAACAACGTTCCACCGGCGTTTGTTATCGAATATTGAATATTATCAACATTAACTTAGCATATTCGAAGACCTGTTTCAAAATTAATGATCACACAAGCAATAATCAATTTACACAAACGAGTTATCGTTATTCTAGAAATCTTTTTTATCACGTTTTGGCAGTCGACAAGTTTCTATGTCACTTCCAGCACCCAATATCGTGTTTGATCGACGATTTGTTTAATTGAATCTTCACCTCTAAAAGATAAAAGATATCATGCAAGGTCAACTCACCGGGTCGATGTCCGTCTCCCAGACGTCCTTAAGGTCGTTGGAGATGTCGAAGTACGCCTCCATGTCGGGGCCGGTGTCGCACTACGGCCTCCGACAGTACACACAGCAATTTCCCTCGAGAAAAACTCGCACAAAACACAGCTAACTGTCACTCTCCCAGTCCTTTCGCCGAGCGGGCGGAACTCGACAAGAATGCAAACTGTCTGAACTTTTCAGACCGGGTTTGTATCACGGAACACTACTAAGCACCACAAGTTTACGTTTCACTATCGATGCCCATTTGCTTTTTTGCGATAAAATATTGTTGTGTGAAGTTTTCACTGCACGCGAGGAATGTTTGTGGGTCGCGCGGAGCGATATAGAGACGCGATCGCGGCTGTGTACGGCCAGCGAATGGAAGCGCGGCGTCTATCACCGACCGCTTTCCCCCCGCCTTGCCTCATCTGATACGGATTACGGACTTCTCATTCATAACATGTTATGGGGTAAAAAAAGCCTCTGACGTATCTGCCAGTAGGGGCTGCCCACAAACACTACAACAACTAGATAATTATCTCAAACAAGCAAGAATTCACAATCTGTGAGATCAAACCGTGGGAACGCAAATTTCACCGCGTCGCTTCACACTGCATCAATAACAAATATGCATGTCTGTGTTTTACATTACCAAAATAATTGTGCAAAGGTTAAAACAGCATTGTTACTACAATGATAAATAGCTTATTGTAATACAAGGATAATTGTTTATTTAATTAAAAAACAAGAGTTAAAAATAAATGTAAATACACGCTTGGCCGAGTGTAGAATTTTCCATCACTTAAGAAACGAGATTATTAATTAAAATCATTTGACAATGTCCCAACCAAATAATCTCCGACCTGTACCACAAAAGCAATTCGGCGTTAAATTATACACAAATATGGTGCATCAAATGAAGTATCAGATAGTTCTCTTACCTTCGTTTAGTCAATACCAAAACAGGTCAGAAGAAAATATTAAAATCAAACCCCTAACTGGTAAACAATACCTAAAACTGTAGGAAAAAAATATATCACAAAATTCAGTAACAATTATTTCTTCTGGGAGATATGAAAAGTATCAGTAGTTCCAAAAGATGAAATCGCCGTTTCCTTCACAACTAGCAAACTTTCGCACAAGAATTATCGCTTATCGGAAAAAAATAATTCGTAAAATATGTCATATTATGAAATCGTGGACACTAAGAGTCCGCAGTTTTTTTTATTGCATGAGATCAATAGACAGGCAGACGGCCCACTTGATGGAAAGCCCATCGCCTATGGACATTTGCAAAAGTGCCACAAATGTGCCGCTGCTCTCTTAAGGGAGACTGGAACCTGATCACTAATGCTGGAGCACAACTCAAGGTTATTATGGCGGCATACTCTAGACCAGGGGTGGTAGCCATCCAGACGGGCAAATACATTACCGCCTGGCAATGCTACTATAGTAAAATTATTTTCTTCGTGCAGTTTGGGTCATAAATAATCGGAGCAGTGAAGCGAGTATTTCCTTCTCTCTTCCACTCACGGGCTTTATGGGCAGGCATAGTGATACACCTTATTGTTGTCGATAAGCGTTATCGATAGTGTATTTAGTTTTGTCATTTTGTGGGTTGGTGATATACATGAAAGAAAGAAATAGATAAAACAACGTGTTTATTAAAATAAGAATAATAATGATTTAAAATAAATTATTAATTAGGTATCTATGTATAAAAAAACTATAAGTACAAAAGTTTAAAATGTAACAAGTTATATTAAAAATAAATATAAATACTTATATCTAAGTTTAAAATTGACAGCAAAAAAGATAATAATGTTTTTTATAAGAAAGATAATCTTTCTTTGATAAGAATGAGTTTTTATCGATAATGGCGTTGCGCCCGCGCAACATGCTCACCGCCCTAGCCGGGCTGAGGCCGAGTTTGATTTATGACCCAAACTGCACGGAGAAAATAATTCTACTATACATAAAATACTTGATTAGAATTATATATCAAAATGGTACTATCGCTTATAACATAGAATTGTGAACGGAATTTGGCGCCTCTCACTGTCAATATCCAGTATTAATGAGGAAATCGACCTTTTGTTACGTGAAAGACAATAAATTCAAATTATAAACGGCAGAAAAATTAATCTCAATCCTTTTGACAAAATACTAGCAGGGTCAAGGCAATCAATAAGGCTGTAAAAGGACTTAATCTCTACAATATCTCTATAACATTGTCATTGAAAATGCAATAAAGTTAATGCCAACGGAGCTAAGAATATATCCAATACTACTGAAAGAGACCATACAAACGCAATAAATGGGCATATAATAGCAGCTCATAAACGTCTCACTGCTGGGTTCTGGCCTCCCACCATTGGGGGAACGGACAGTATACCCGCCACGCTTGTCCAAGGTGGCTTGGCAGGTTTGACACATCGATTATCTCGATGTGCAGGTTACATCATGATGTTTTCCGTCACCGTTGTTAGCAAGCGGCAATTATAACAATATGCACATTAGGTTAAACAAATGAAAAATGAATGGGCATAATTTGTCAAAATTCGATACATGCAAAGCCAGACTGAAAAATAATTTTTAGAAAATTTTCACTCATTAAAAAAGGCGCCAGGCAACCTAACCGACGCCGACGGTTAGATGCTTAGGGCTGCTTAAATTTATTTAATAAACAAAAAACGTATTTAACACCCTTAAATACAGTTGGTGTCTCGCACGACGCAAAATTGGCCGCTAAATATGTTTAAAGAACTGTTTTTGCCTAAATACGTTTTACACAAAACAAAAGTTTAATATGATTAACTAATTTTATTTAAAGACGATCGTTATGCAAGCTGGCCTTGCCTTATATGTGCATATTTATAAGTTAAAAAGGAAATTAAAAACATACATTGACACCAGATTATAATGTCACATAGAGTTAAACAAAATAAAAATACTGTTACAACCTAGGGGCCAACAAAGACAAATCCCACGTACAGATCTGTAGAAGCACATTTTATTACCTGTCGGCGACTAATTGTAATCCTATTATGATCGTCTTCTTTTGTTCACTTATTTATTAGCATACGTTTCAAATTATTGTGGAGAATAGCCTATTGTCCTATTGTACTCGCTCATTAGCATTATTAACCAGGTATTACGGATTATTTTGCATTTGTGAAGTATAAAACAACGGCCTGATGGAGAGAGGGGGCAGTCAAGCTACGACTACGATACGGGCGTGACACGAGAATTTTATATATTAGATAGACTATTATGAACAGATCCGGACTTTTTTAATGTAGGTTAGAAGGCTAATGCGGGATCGAAGCGAAGCGGGGCTCCTGCCTTAGCCTTCGTGGTATTTTTTATATTTTAAATAAATAAAGCGCGCCCGAACCATGTTCATATAGATAATTATTTTAAAAAAAACACAATGTTAATACGGTCCAAGCGATAAAATCACTATTATTCAATAAAGCTCTGTTATTTTTGGTATAACCTTTTCAACAATGCATACCACGAAAGGCATTAGCATTTAATCTCATTACGAATTTGTTTAACTAATTTATTAAAATTATTTACTATTACTATTATGTAAGGATCACAAACTAGATTTAGTAAGTACCTGTATCACGTTAAGCACTTTTAGTTATTATCACTTTTCATAGTAATTTGGGATGAATGAAACTTTTTCGTTATGTTTATTCCTCTTTGCATGCCAGTAATTTTTCTTAGACAATTCTGGTTACATTATTACGTACTAACCTACCATGGTTAGTACGAATATTCAATATTTCACACCACAATTCTGTAGTGAAATGGAGAAACAATAATAGTTTAGAAGCAGGGCCGCCATATATGTAACTGACGACTGAAAAATTTCGATGTTACTAGTCAGATCTTGCAAAACAATGTCTACAGGTCAGGTGCGCAAAATCTTAACCAAGTAGTTCCCAGAAAATTTTACAACACGGCATATAAAACTGCAACGACATGCCATTTCAAAAATATTTATTAAGCTTATTGGGAGCGATATCATTTTTTACGGGAATATCGACCACGACGTCCAGGACCGTATCACAGCAGCTTCGTCCAAATGGCGTACGGTGACAGGTGTCATTTGGGACCCCAAAATGCCAGTTAAATTAAGTCTTTTTGTATCGCAGTAAAGCGTGGACTGTACTTGAGCGAGACAAGAAAGAGCTGCGTGTCACGGAGATGAATATGCTAGATGGATGTGTGGAGTGACGCGGAAAGACCGTGTCAGGAACTCTCGCATCCGCGGCAGACTTTATGTCCGTGACATAGAAGAAGTCGCTTATGGTGGTACGGCCACGTTTTACGGAAACCGGCTAATTATGTGGGAAACAAATGTGTAGCCATACCGCCTCCGCCAGGTCCCTGTCGAAGGGGAAGGCCCAAGAAATGTTGGCTTGACGTTGTGAAGGGTGACATGCGTACAAATGGTCTCAAAACGGGGGATGCCGAAAACCGCGCGAGATGGAGTAGAAAAAGTATGGAGTAAACTCCGAACGCAGCTGGGACTTAACACTCGGATGATGATGATGTTCATATTTTACGTAAATGCCTGCCAAGACACGAATGCACAAATATTCATTTTTAAAAATCAGATGCTATGTTAAATTGCACACTTGAGATATGAGCTCACAAAGTTAAAAATTGTATCCCTCTTTAACTTATGAATTATGACGCAGAGAATATTGAAATAAATCAAAGTATAAATGATGAAGCAAATATATATAAATAATAAGAAATCTATTTTAAATAGAGATTTATTAAATAATTCCAATAAAACGATTCCATTATAATATTTGATCTTATATACACAAAGATATATAAATTATATTACTGAATAAAGAATCTCATATTAAAAGTTTTACTTGTGTCCATTCCTACTTGGGGGGACGGTGAAGAGTGACGGCACGTTGGTCAGAAGGGCTGGAATACCACCGTGAAGTATGCATACCCTGGGCACTTTGCATTTCACCAAGTAGTCACTGAACTGTTAAATAAATAAAATATTTTAACTTATAGCTTACCAGTGATACTCAACCTTTTTTATAGGGGACACATAGACCTATTAGATTATAGCAAGTTATGTTTACTCGCGCTATGTTTGTGTACGTTGTTTTTAAATTTATTGTAAAAGGTGTTAAATCCCTCAAGTGTCTATCAATGATTTCAAAATAAGTTTTAACTTAAGTTAAGTCTACTAAATTTAAGTAATAACTTCTATTTGTACGACACCTAGTAACAAATGATCGTTTTTACCATTTATGTTAGGACCTCGGTCTGAAAATTTGCCTTGAATAGACTCGAAACAACTCAAAAAATTAAAGAAACAAATAATTTATTTGATTTTAATGTTCGCTAAAATTTTTATGCATTAACATATTTTTCAACTTTCAAACGCAAACTCACCAACTGAGCAGTCTCATCTTCGGCTGATGCGACAACGACGATTTTCTTCTGTTTGATGGCTTCTTGTAAGATTTTCTGGGGATGTAACCCCAAAGCCCTGAGTTCGTGTTGGCCGAGATGAACGCCACTGTAGGGGACGTTGATGCTACCTTCAATGCAGCTTTTTTCATAGCTAAAATTTGACGTTAAATTTTCAATTAGAGTGTCTAATTTACAAACTTTTTTAACAAAGATTACACAACTTTTCTTGTCTTGCTTAATAATAAAATAATTTAAAATTAAACTTTTTATTAGAACTAACGATAAAAACATTTTATTAAAAAGAAAACTTAATTATGCACACAACCCTGAGTTTTGTTATGAGCATAAGCGGCATGTATGTATTCAGTAACATGCCGAGCTTAATTTTATTCTATTCATATTCATACTTTTCTTTTTAATTTTTTAATGTAGAACAAAATGAAAACACTCCAGAATTGTAAATACATAACTAAAAACAATTTGCACATTCGGAGCACATAATGTGCTTATATATTCCTGGCGATAAAACCATATTGTTATTGGTTTACATATTAGAGAAAATCTAAAGAGATTAATAAAAATACTTATAGTAAATTCTATGCCAAATCACAGCAAATGGGGATCTATTGTCTGAGACTACATAATAAGGCAAAATCAATGTAAAGAGGACATTTTTCAGAGATCTACATTCCTACCATTTTCATGTATTATTCTGGTTCTAAGAATAGAAATACGGATAAGTGACCTTCATCACATAGTCCCCCGGTAACTCTGCCAGCAAAAAATACTTTGAGAACCAGTGTTCTTCATAAACAGTAAAACATTGATCTTAACTAACGTTATTTTATATGTGTATTTTATTGCCTGACTTATTAACTTAAATAATATAAATTATCATTGACTTTCTACTGGTTATATAGTAATCGCCGTATTTGTTCCTATAGCAATTCAGAAGTTCATTAAACTCGCAAAATATTAACTAAACAGAATAACAAGAAAACTCCAAGAATTGGTACAATCTATGTAAATTATCGAAAATGAATGAACAAAGTGATCAAATATCATTAGGTTTGTATATGACAATGCCTATACAAGAACTGTTTGTGTGTGGTGAAATTCTAAAAAATATCTAGATAGTATTGTATTTTTAAGCTTTATCGGTTTAAAACATTATTATCAACACATTTCAATCCGCCAATTAAAACTGGAGACAACAAGTCTAACATTCAAAACTGCACAATTGCGATATTTTTCATCTGTAATATATATACAAATATTCAAAAAAGTCACTTTGATATGTATGGTTCTGAGTTGCCATTGGTATTATGCGGCTAGTCGCAGTCCGGCCGGACGCAAGAGGCCAAAAGAATTATGTATATAAAAACTGATTTATATACGTACTGTATGGAGGGTACGGATTTAAGAAATAGGAAGAAAAGAAAGCTAGGCTAAAAACAGATGGATAGATTGTGTGAACATGAAGATTTATGGTGTGACACAAGTATTTATGTCAGATTAGAGCAGTGTGAAATAAATACACTGTGCCCAACATATATGATTGAGAAAATGTGTAACGATAGAGATATATACTGAGTGAGAAATAACTGATACAGACATAGGTAAAAACACAGTAATAAACGAGTCAAAAACAGATTGATACTTACAGGAGATTCGATCTGATGTCAATGACGCAACATTTGTCCTGGCATATGAGTGAAAAGAAATCCGATAGGCTTATTCTCGGACTTATTTCTGTGAATAGAACCTCCAGTGAAATTTCCACTTGATCCTAGAAACAAATCATACGAACGAATAAAACTATAGACGGAGTCAACGCGAACAAAAGTGAAAAACGAAGTGAAACATTTTTGCATAAACTTATGCTTTATTATAGATGGTTTACGTATGTGTAGGTAATCGAAATGCTGGAAAAAATCAAATTTTAGCCTTACTAATTGAATTATCTAACATTAGGTTCGCGTAAAGCACTACGGCGCGATCAGCTTTCTTAAGGCGGCTTCAATTTGAGACCTCAGGGCTCGGTCTATCTAATTTTTCATCCGAGGTTATATGACGTAAATTGATGCGATGATGATCAAAGAAAAGACTGGGTTCTATCTAATTTTTAAAAAATATCTTGATACAAATAATCTTCAACTTTTCTAACTTGCTACTAACGTACAAAATCTAGGCAGCTTCAGATTTTTTTAACATTATAAAAAGTGTCCCAAATATCTTGACGATCACATTATTATAATATAGTACTTTCCTAATAAGCTTTGTAAAACCATATAGCCCAAGTAATTATAGGTAAACTACATAAGTAAATATTTATTATGCAAGATTTTTACAATATTATTTTGCATGCGATTGTACTGACCATTGGATCCTTGATTACAGCTTCGTTTGTAAATCTTCTGTAACTAATACTTTTTGGGGAACTGCGACACATTTCAATCGATTCCTGTGACAACCGCAAAATGCATACAATAAAATAATGTATTAAGTAAGTTCTTAAAAATATACCATAATATATCAATAACTATATATATATATATATATATATAACATATCTCTATTCCTTCACTTTCTCCCAATTATTTGGGGTCAGCCCAAAGTCTGTGTTTATTTCTTCACACTCCTATGATTCTGACATACATCGTCTGTCACACCACAAATCAGCATATCATCCTTCACATAATACATTCATCTCTTTTTTGGTCTACGGTCATCACCAATTAGATTCTCAAGATTGGGGAATCGTTCCAATATTTTTATTTTATAATTAGTTTAAATAATAAATTCGAACATTATTAAGGTTCTGTTGTCAAAGACTATAACTTCTATAATCACAGATTTCGCCAAGGCTACGCTGTTAATTTAACTTTAACAATAAACAAAAGAGTATACAGCGTGTTTCATTTCAAATGACAATAATTCATAATTTTAGCGCTCGTACTCCATACAAATTTTTTGGTACTATTAAATCAACCGTAATGTCAAAATTAAAAAAAGCAATTTCCGAACAAATTGATTACGATAAAAAGGGAAAAAAACAGAACATCTTGTAAATATTGGTTCGCGAGTGAGAGCGTAAGAATGAACAACTTCCGCGTTTAATGATGAAGAGACGAGCTGGCAACATGATACATTGGTCACTAACCTACCGATTTAGACACAATAACTGATACATGTTGTTGTAATATTCTGAAATGAAAAATGAGGTCCTGTGACTAAACCAAAGAAGCTACCTTGATTTGTTTTTGTATTTGGGTAGAGTACGTCATGAAGATAAGATGGTCTCATTTATTGTCGTATGGTCTGAAACACGCTGTATATGCGTATGTGTGTCAAACACATGGCAGGGTGTGTAACGTTTTTTTATGGATTTAATGTATTATTATACATACTTTAAAAAATAAATATTAACATTCTGCACTCCTTCTCTGTATAAACTAAAAGTGTGCGAAATTTCATACTCCTCCGGCCGCGCAATTGTCGTAAAAAGGGGTACACGGGGTTTTTGCTTCACACATTGGAGGACGTGGTGAACAATAAAGAATGTTCTATCTATCTTTATATAAAATTTTGTCATTGGGTGTAAAAACTGGATCCAAATAGTAAAATGTATCTAATGACGACGACAGTATGTGGACGTCAACTTGATTCTGGTATAATAAATTCGCCAACTACTGTCGTCAGTGATTTTTAGATCTAAATAGAGAAACCCCACATGACTTAATTCTACTTTTCAACTATCATTTATATGTTTTACCACAGAATTGTGTTACGGAAAATATTCTTAGAAAATTTCACCCGTATAGAACTATCCAAGTTTCCGAGGAATATTGCTGTGACATAAGTTCAAATTAAATTAGAAACATTTTATTGTTTATATTTACATATCGCTGTAATCCGAGTGGACGTCTTTAGGGCTGGCCCATACTAGTCTTTAATATAGAGGTGAATTCACTTTCCAAAAATTTATTCTTACAAACTACATTATGGGTTGGTATAAAAATACAATTCTTTTATTTTTTATAATTAGTAAATTAAGTTCCTGACTAGAGTAACTGATTAAAAAAAACCGCTGATACCGCTTGAGTTTTCCCCAAAATCAGTCCCGAGACTCCTTCGATTGTTTTTCGCTATTTCGTATTGTAGGACATAGTCTTCGGAGGCCACTTGAAAAAGTCACCTCCATACCAGTGACAAAAGATATTCCTACAGGTAAACTTGTTACAACATTTATTATATTATTATTTATATTCTGTGCAGGAACGGAAAAAGAATACAATTTCCTGCCGGGCGGCCTGTCGTAAGAGGCGATAAAACAACCCACAGCCAGGTGGGATGGTATTTGCCAGACCGGATGGCTACCACCCCTGGTCTAGAGTATGCCGCCATAACAAACTTGTGCTGGGTTCCGGCATTAGTGAAATAGTGACTAGATTCCCGTCTCCCTTGAGAGAGCAGCAGCGCATTTGTAGCACCTTCGGTGTTGCAAATGTCCATAGACGATGATGACCACTTTCCGTCAAGTGGATCGTCAGCCTGTATGCTGAACACATGCCATAAAAATATTAAAAAAACCTTTATTACACACAATTTTTGCTTTCTAAAATTACACTGGGAATGAGTTTGATGACACCTTAAAATTTTACTATTTTACTAGATGTGTAATATAACAAAAACTTACCTTCACACACTCTCCAATATCGATTTCGGGTAAATCAGAGAATAACAAAATACACTCGTTGAATCCCGACTCAAGAAGAGTGTCTCTCAACTGTCGCAATATACCTACTCCCATAAAAAGAGGCAACGCTGGTCCTTCTACGAGCAACGCGTCCCAGAGGTGAACGATTTTGTGTAGCGGGAAAACATCTACAAAATCAATGTTTTATTATGTCACCGGAATATTCTAAGAACCGCGAGTTTATAATCAGACTAATTAAATTATAAACATTCGATAAATTGTGATCTGACCACAAAGTTCACAATAAAACATATACATTTCCGTTAATTTCATGATATACAATCAGTGCCCTGTTATAAAATCCTGGTTTCTCCGAAATCATATCGAACAGATTTACGAATTGTGAACACAATAAATAATGTGTGTTTTGCATTGTTGTTTATACTTTTATGTGGATACTAGGATATACCGCGACTGCGTCCATGCTTGACTTAAAATTTCCGTGAGATTCCCGAGACACAAAGTATCGCAGCATTTCTAAAAGAATGTAAGTCATCGTTTTAGTAAAAACTGTGTCGGAATAAGCTAATTATTATGAACCTAATAAACCGCTCCTGGGAAAATGCTCATGGGATTCCGGGATAAAAACTATTTAAATTTTTTCTATTAAAATGATATCGATTAGTGAAAAAAACATCTGGAATTAGATTATTTGAATGTGGCCATTTTAAATTCCCAGAAAATTTCCCGCGGGATTCTCAGGATAAACAGTAGCGCACAGTTTAAGTGAAATAATTAGCTATCTATCAGCGAAAACCGCATCGAAATCGGCCCAATAGATTTTACGTCAATCCGGAACAAACAGTTCAGCAGACAAGCTGGCGGCCCACTTGATGGAAAGCGGTCACCATCGGCTATGGACATTTGCAACAACAAAGGTGCTACAAATACGCTGCTGCATATATTATAGTATACACAACTAACTTCCCAGCAAAACACAGGCGCGAACAAATGATATCATTTGGACCAGGAGATGGCGAGAAATTTTTTTCACTTTTTTAAACTCAGTACACATAGATAATCAACGAATTACAGTTTGAACTGCTTAACCATCCGCCTTACTCGCCAGATCTAGCCCCAAGGATCTTTTTGTTCCCTTATCTAAAAATTGCGCTCGAAGGACAGAGATTTTCGTGAACAATTATTTTGCAGAGAAAAACGTCGTATACTATTTGGACGGGTTACAGAAATGGGAGCATCGCTGGAAGAAGTGTGTAAAGTTACAAGGAGACTATGTTGAAATATAATTTAAAGAACCGAAAAAATGTCTTGTATCTTTGTTAGGTCGGAAACTTCACTCCACACTCGTATGTACTCACGTGAAAACATAGTCAGGAACCAAGGTATAGCGAACAGTTCCGGTACAAAATGAATTGCGTGCAAATGCGTTGCCAGTTCTGGTTCGTGGAAGGCTGCCATTTGCCAGAACTTTGCCAAATATTCCTTTATCACCGCACTGTTGTCTTTTAGGAAAAACTTGTGAAGGAATTTCGGTACAAATGCCGATAGGCAGGCAAAGGCTCGTGCTGAAACATGAATGACATTCATTATTGAAATAGTACATTTCATAGCCTTTATGACGTAGTGATAGAAGCCTTAGCCTGTGCACATGGCTGAGCTGCAAGGGTTCCAGGTTAAAAGTCCAGACAGGAAAAAATTCTACAACTAAACTTTTATTATATAAGGCATCAATGATTAAATTGATAAATATAAAATTATACTTCTACACATGAACAAATATTATACAACAGATAATACTTAAAGTAGACCCTCGTAAAACTCAGACCACAGATCAAATACAATTCAGTGCGACAAGCAAACAAGAAATATAATTGGTATTATATAACTCAGATATCTGGACCCGGATATAGTGGTATTCAGACCAGAAATATAGTTTACAAAATTAACCCTATCTAGTTTCGAAACCGTCTGCAGAAGGCAGAAGAAAAACTTCTGCTCTCTAATGAACTAGGCGACTTAGAGCTTACACCAGAAACCACTGAGACCATCAAAACTTGTGTGCGTCAGCTCCGACGCACAACTAGCGTTTACTCCTTAGATATTAAAAAAATGCACGTCTGCGGCAACAACGCTCGAAGGCGGCCGAATAAGGGCGGTTACAAAAAATACGTACAGACAGATAATCATCAGCCAGAAAAAAATACACAAACATAATAATTAAATATTAAAATCATATAAGTAATATTAGAGCGCTAGACAGAAATATAATAAATGCGCTAAAATCCATCTTGGTAAGCAATCTTAGCATAAAAGACGTGAGTAGTAACACAGAGATTAACACTGAATTTCCTTTAATTAACATCAACGGCTCGATTGGATTTTTTTTGGTTAGTTCGCTCTAATACAGGGGATGTACAAAAGAAAAAAGCTTTCACTATTCATAAAATTTCCATACCTGGGGGCCTTATATGAACATCGATTCTTAATGACGGTAAAACATGTATATAAAAATAAGTGAAAACATCCTACCTTCATTACAAAAATTTAAATATAAAAATGGCGCAGTCAATGAATCCAGTCCTTGCCAATACACATATTGTGGATTTATAAGTAACCACGCCTTCAATAGCCGTTTCAACGTACGATGGCCAGCTGAGCCGCAGAGCAACCAGCAATATTGGTGACATCTGGGAATGTCTACGTCTATCTGTTATGCGAAAATAGACTTTATATTGATATAGTAAGTAACATAACGCCTTCAAATATAGTCCAAAAAAGTAAAATTCAAAAAGGACGTTATAAAATACATAGCCTTACATGCAAATTAGGATTATTAATATAAACAAAAACAAAAATATCACATATTACTAGAGAATAAATAGAAAAAACAATATTCTATTCTTCTTAAAGTAAATATATGAAAATGAAACGAGTTATTTCAGTGGAGGCTAGAATTTATTTCGTAATATTTAAATTTTACAAAATAAATTGTCACTATGTACTTGACTTTGACACATCTCAATACATATTGTATAGACGTGTATAATTGTAATTCCAAATAGTCACGCTATCCATTTAAATAGTGACACACAGACAGACATATCAAAGGTTTTTACTCATCAAAATTAATTATTACCTGTCTATCAGTAGGTGTTGGTGTTTCTTTGTCTATTCTCTCATATTGTTCCTCAATATCGCCAACCACGCCCAACAGTGCTGCCCAAACATCGCCTCGTACTAGTGGTGGGATATCGATTTCAGCTTCAGCCCTTATATATGGAGCCGTATAAGGATACCCCTACAATTAATAGAAAAAATAAAAATTGATTAAAGCTGGACTATTATGTATTTTACCCATGATCCAAAAATATTGTCAAAAAGTAAGACAGTGATATTATATATATAATAACACAGCAACCCAGCGGTGTGGCGAAGCCTTAGGTTCCACCACAGATTCATCTCAATAGCCCGGAACCTTTTGTTCTCATATCCTACAATAGTTCTACGCCGACCAGGGCTTGTCCTTGGGTGCATTTTTATTATTTTTATACAGTATAGACAAGGACAGTCGCTTTGTCAGTGTCACACTCCATTTACATTAAATATATCAAGGGACCTCTACGTGTTGGCCTGCCTATGGCCTCACGTAAGCTCAAATTTGGGCTGGTCTCTAGAATAATATAGTATAATTAAATGGGCTAAAAAAATATTATTAAAAGCGCTGCTTTTTACAAAGATACTTTTATAAATTATAGATAAATAAATATCATAGAATTTTAGATTATTTTTTCATTTAGGTGTTACAATTTATCTTAATATAACTATCATAATTTGGAGTGCTACGCCATAGCGCATACAACTTTAATGAAAGTGCCAAATCCTTTATTAATGTGCCTCAATCATATTTCCATTTATGTACACTTTCAACTTACATGTAATAATCTCTGAAACCACAGTAATCTATAGAACTGGTATTCTGTGTCCCTTTCTCTTATTATCTTTGGTAATGTGACAGCATCATACTGCTTCTTTCTTTCATGCATCAAGGGGTAAAAGTCATGGGGCGATATATGACTTAGTCTTGATTTTAATAAGTCCAAACTGTATTTTGCTATACGTCCATCAAACAGCGCGCCTGTTTTACCACCTATAGTACATCCGTCTAGCAAGATTGCTCTAGAAAACAAATTAGATTTTTGCTATAATTAATGTTTAAAAGTCGATGACATGTTATAATAAGACTCCTGTATTAAATTTTAGAGCATCCCAAGTCTAGATTCCTCCAAAGTCGAAAGTTTATATATCAGACATAAATTGCAGTGAAAATGTTCACTTAAATAGCGCCGTGATCACATTTGAAACTTAATGACTGCGACTCGGTGACTTTATATAATCGCAAAATAAACATCGTCTCCCGAACAACTGCATAGACTATCTATTAGAATTCTGAGACTTTAAAGGGTTTAATGTAAAGAAACATGAATTCTAAGAACTTAAAAGAAAATTAATAATGGAAGAGTTTATAACGTCTTACTCCAAGTTCAGCAATACACATAAAAGAATAAGTGATAAACAATAGTTGATGGTGTAAAATTATTTAAAATATTAATAAACTATACTATAAATGATTTGTAAAATAACATAAATCTATAAATAAAAAATTGACTCCAAATCGCTGTCGGCGGGGAGCGGGTCCAAAATGCTGGCCGCATTTCCGTGTTGGATGGCAACGCTGATCCGTCCTTTTGGTCACGCGAGACCTCAATAAGACGCGTTGAGAGGTCTCGATAGAGGTGATGAGCTCTAGTCCCCCACGGCCCCAGGGTGTCGACCCGAAAGCCACAAATACGTACCCACTACCAATGGATACATATTTGCGACATAGTTGATTATTCATTCATCATTACTTAAAAGGTTGGCGCAAAAAATGACATTCATTTAAAACGGATTAGAGCGACTTCGTCCACGCTTCACTTGATTCCTCGAACACAAAGTATCGCCGCATTTAAAAAGTAATGTAAGGTATCGTTTTAGTGAAAACTGTGTCAAAAAAGATATTTTTTATAAACCCGAACAACTATAAACCGTTCCCAGGATAAAAAATTCTAAAAACTTTCCTGTCAATCAGCGAAAACTGTATTGACATCGAACCAATCGTTTTTATGTAAATCCCGAACAAACTGACAAACCGACCGACCGACAAGAAATCTAAAAAAATTGCATCGTGTTCTCCGTCGTTTATATAGTGTTCTCGTTCAGTCGTTTTATTTAAACAGCTTCAAAGTACAGACACGAATTTTTATAATATTATAGATGGAGCAAAAGATATACTTACATAGGCATAGACAAAATCGGTGGACTGTTTTTGATTAGTCCATTCTTCTTTAATTCTGCCTGTATATCACCACCAGCGAGTTGCCACCAATGATAGAGGTATTGCAACTTACAGCCGTCAAGACCACGGGGAGGTTTTACGTGTGCTAGTGCATGAGTCTTGATATCCAGAAGATCATGGATTATTTCTTTAAATGTTGCTCTCTCACTTGGATAAATTTTTAGACATTTCTCTATTATTGTTCTTAGGTTTTCTGGTACTAGCTAGGGTTAAAATATGTAATTATATTATCTCCATTTAAATTCAAATTCACTCTTAATGTATGTATTGCAGTCTGTATTTGATGTCTTTACTGGTCTACCTCACTGCAGGGCAGAGTTCCAGATTCAGATCCTGGTATGATAAATTTAGTAAACAAGCTTTCATTATTTACTGTGGTGTAGGTATCTGGGATCAGTCCCAGACTGATCTTGTATAGTGGCATTGGCAAATTACTTAGTTAATTGTTATAATATTTATTTTTCAAACCACAGATTGTGCTACCTTCAGTAGTGAATGTGGAGAGGTAAAAAAGGTAGGAGTATAGTTATGGGACATGTTTTATTTAACATAAACAGATAAACTTTTATTGGGTTACAAGGTTATTGGTGCCTTGGTTATTTTTGATAACCACCCAACATTCACTTCAAATCTCAAATAATAAATAAAAGTGTCTCATATCTATGTCACATCCATAATAAAGTTTGGTACAGACTGTAGCCAGTTAATCAAAGATATTTTTATGTAACAAACTAGCTGAGCCCGCGGTTTCACCTGCGTTGTGATGGAAAATCATTATATTTTGGATAATTCATGCTATATCTTTATAAATCATAGCCTCTGTGTTATTCTGATGTGTAAGCTATATTATTGGAGAGTTTCATCAAAATCCATTCGTAGTTTTTGCATGAAAGAGTAACAAAGATACATCCTTGCATCCATTCTTACAAACTTTCGTGTTTACAATATTTATATAGAAATATTATCAGAGTTAATGGCTTTCAAAACTTGTTGAATAGTAACAAAATTCAAATCTATACCTAATCACATAAACTATAAGAATTCAGTAAAGTCATTTTCACGTTTATTTATATTATTATTTGAATGAATTACTTTATATTTTTCAAAGCAGTCATGTTCTCTAGAAATTCTTTCAGCTGGATTAGTAGCATGTATCAGAGTAAGTATCCTACGTAGAATTGGGCCTGGTTTTAAGTTATTCCACAGTTTCCAATACACAGCTCTAGTAGGATTATGCCAAATGTCCATACATCTGCTGAGGGGCCACCTCCTCCCAATATTGTTTCAGGGCTGACATATCTTGGTAAACTGAAATGGAATTTATATTTAGTGAGTAATCAAAACGGATGGAAAATAAGTTTGATTATTTTTTATTTATGAGTCAAAAAAGTTATTCATCACCTAAAGACCTATTAAGACACAGTAACAGAAATTAATCCTTGCAATCTACACTACTGGTTTGCAACAGTTCATTTTAACAAAATCCGATGATTCAATTTCTGACCAAGATAATTTATTTTCCTAATTTTCAAATCCTGTGACTCGTTTGGAATGTTTTTCTCTATATCTTAAAGTTTTTGATTTAGTCACAGTGGCCCACTTGAAAAGTCATCTGCATACCTTTCAAAATATATTTGCTCTAAATCTTAAAGATCTTATAGATTTAGGACCGCTTGCATAAGGTTAGTGAAATTTATTTAAGAAACACAAATCATTTATCACCCTTAAATACAATTAGTGTCTTGCACCATGCATAAAACGTACATAGGCAGTTTAATATGATTAGCTAATTTTATTTAAAGGTGATTGTTATGCAAGCGGCCCTTAATGAGTGTAATTTTATTCTATTTTATACACTAAAGTTTGGAATGGTGACACTGCACATAAATAGATCTTACACACACACACACACATAATTTATTATATATTATTATAATTTTGACAGACTTCATAATGAGACTGTAAATAAACATTCCTTTTACTTTTAAGTACAATACAATTCCAAATTCACTTGCTTAATGAGTATCATCAGTAAGAACACTGCTCCATAGCTCCAATAAAGAAATAATATTTATAAGAACCTTACCCAAGAGGAAAGGAGACCTCACTCCCTCCACCAGTCATATAATATAAGCCATAGTTAAATAGCTTCACCCTTCCACAGTTGTCCAAAAGAATATTATCCTGAGACAATGTTCTATGTGTGATGTCTTGCTCGTGCAAGAACACTAAGCCCTCTGCCACTTGTTTTGCTATATTTGTTATCTCATCAAACGAAAATTTAGTTGTAAATTCTTTTAAAGGCTTTCCTATAACTTCTGCAACTACAATTATTCTTTCTGGAAGCAATGTTAGTTTTTTATAGTTGAAGTTTCTACATGACAGGCTTAACAGACCACCTAGTGAAAAGTAATGGTGCTTATAGACTTGCAATGTCTTATTATGTCGAAAATAAATAGGCTAATATTGTAATGTTATTTTTTATCGCCTCTCCTCAATCATGTGGTCAGATGGAGAGTTTTATTTTTCAATAATACTTATTTCTAATTCAATTTTTCTTATTATAGTCTAATGTATGAACATAGCTTTTTACTACATTTATCTCACTATATTTTATATTATTTATATTTTTAACTACTTCCTAGACTAGATGTATGTTACAGGCAATTTGATAAAACTGGTCACTATGAATAATGACAACCTTATATTGGGCAATATAATAAAAACCCAGATGAACTGTAGTTTTTTGTTTATTAAATGAGGTTAGTGTATGGTTACATAGCAATTTTATTTATTATTTTAGATATGAAGTGAGTTTTGGGTGGTTATAAAAAAGACAACCACAAGGCTAAGGCGAAGCAAAGCGGAGCTCCGCCTTTGCCTTCTTACCTATATTAAAAAAGTTCCAATAAGTTGATAATAAATAAAAGTGCCATATAACTACCCTACCCCTATCAATTTTTCTTTCGAAAACAAGACGGCTTTAGCTAGAAATACAGAATATAAACTCACCATGTTTTCCGCGAATAATATCCAAATATAAACATAAGTTAGAGTGTTCTATTGTTAAAAGTCTTTGAGCTCTCCCCAGAATCGTTATTGAACTCGGAGTCAATGGTAATCCATTACTGCCGCAAGTTTCACCAGGATGGTTTTTGGCGAAATAAGTACAAGCGGCGAATTTGTAGTCTTCTTCATTTTCTATATACATTTTTAAAGATCCAAATGTACAACTCAAACAATGAATTACATAGATACAGTCTACAGAGGTAAAGGGAGGTATTTCATACAATAACAATAAAAACAAACAAAACAAAGACAGAGGTGTCAGAGGTGGTCCGGAGAACGAGAACGGAGATATGTCAAAATTATTTTTGTGTCAGTGCCATATGTCATATTTTTGGTAAATTGTTAAGTGTACACTACACTCGTATAGAGTTCTCGCGAGAATATAGAGCGCTCTGAAGTTCCCAGTATAGTTCTCGCGCTCAACAATGCGAGGATGGATTAGCGTTGCTGCATTGAGGTATAACATGTCTGATCTAAGCGTTGCTGCTTGTGATATCTTTATTGTCTAGTGTAATATAATTGAAGGTCTTTAAAAATCCAAAACTGAGAAATCTTAGACCATTCAACCAATTGGTTGAATGGTCTAGGTGAGAAATAAATATTGTGTATGACAATTAAGTATTTATTATATACTTATTATATTACATAATATTAGTTGACTAGTACTATTTTAGAATATAATGCGGTACATGACAGTATAAAAATATAGGCTGATTTTAATATATATCGTAGATTACGATCTAAATATTACAAAAATAAATTGTTTTAACTAAAATATTAAATATTAATAGTAATTTTGAGAATAAAATTGTTATATTGCAGCCATTAGTCACGTGACAATGAACGCAAATCAGAGCGCGTGACGTTATAGTGTACAAAACACAACACATTATCAATGACTTCACAGATAACACTTCAATGAAACAGATGTTTGTTTTGCACACTGTGACGTCATGCGAGACGCCATGACAGCTTGACGCGTTTTAGTGACGAAATGTCAAAATATTTATAAAATTGCTATATTAAATATATTAATGTTGTTTTTTTGCTGAAATATTAATATTTTGGCTAAAATAGACCACAAGGCACAAAATAAACCTGCTTCTCAAAAATTTACAACTACCGAATTATATTTTTCAGTTTTAGTAATTGTTTCGCACCGACATCAAATAATAAATAACAGTTACAGAATAAACACTAATATAATAGTTACGAGTATATTAAGCAGATCGACAAACGATTATTAAAAGATTCATTAAATAGATAAATTATAAACTGACGTTGAATATATCGATTTATGAAATATAACACGAGATTTTGTTGTTGTTGTATCGTTTATAGACATTGTTTCACTTTCAACAATACCGATAATTTCATTTTCATCATTAAGTATTATAAACGTGAGAGTTTGTAAGAATGTATGTATAGATGTATGTTTGTTAGTCTTTCACGCAAAAACCAATACAAACACACACTATAAATATCTTTCTGAATATCGTTATGGTTTAACGATATATCGATATTCGAAAATCTCGTTTTGTCTTTATCCCTAAGGAAAAAAAAGAAAAATAAACCTCTATTTTAGTGTCATGAAGAAGAAAGGAGAAATTTTATTCATTCTTGCATTTTAACTTATGGAATTACTTGTAAGTTTATCTGTTGGTAATTTGAATGATGATAAATATATTTTTAAACAATTGGGCTATTCTTGTTATAGTGCTGAAAATTTAATTTGAAATTATTTTTCCTATATACGATTGTGATTCAAAATGTCATGTATGGAGTCAAGTAAAGTGGACTCGGAGATGGAAGAAGGGGAGATAGTTGATGATCTTGACGATTTATCTGATATATCATCTGAAGAAGAGTATTTGTTACTGCGGAAAAGATTGCAGGTTCTTGAAAAATATAACAATGTCCTTGAGCGTACGAAAGCGAAGCGTTCTTCCATTGTAACAGGTAATTTTATTAATTTATCGAGAAGACTACTATAAGGTAAATGCTAATTGTTAATTTTGCCATTGGTCATTCAAAATCACATTTTCTATGTTTTTCATGGGTAATGAATTGGCTAGTTTGCCATACAGTTATCTACATTAGTGACTGATTTAAAGTATATAGGAGTAAAGTACTTTAAGTTATGTACAAATTCCTTTTGTTATTACTATGTTGTGTGTAGATCTCCAGTCTTATTCATATTGAGTTAGACTAAGTTTGAAGAATTCTTGATAGTTCTTAAGGAAGCCTTCAAATTGACTGTAATTAATATGAATAAGACCTTTAATCTTTAGACTTGTAGTATTCCAGTAAATACTTACTTTAGTACTTGTGCAAAGAATTGGGTCACCTTTTTGCTCCAACTCTAATTATTTCACTAGTTACAACTTTATCACTTATAATTTTGAAATGAAACAGTTGTGTATTAATATTATCATAACATGGTGTCAAATTAAGTAGTATATAGCATCTGTACATTACATTTACATATTGTAAAATTTTCCTGCTTTCAATATTGACTAGAGACTAAATACTATACAGACCTTAATTTTATTATCAATATAATGAAACTGTAATTTATGTAGTGTATTCCGTTGGTTCCCTCGTGAGAGGTCAGAGCCCAGCTGTGGAATCTTTATGGGATTCTATTATTAATATTTAATAATTCATTGATCTTATTTTAACTTTTAGTCTAATTTCTCTGAAGTTCTAATTTTATGATAATAGATAACTGTAGCCTTATATATGTTTTTAAATGTGAAATTTTGTGACTTTTTTCATGATTATGCCATATTAGTTTATGTTATACAAATATTCATTTATTATATTTTTGCTTCAATATGTAACATTATGTATATAATAATAGTAATATCAGTCCATAAATGTCCTACTGCTGGGCTAGGACCTCTCATTATAGGAGAATGGACAGTATACCCACCACACTTGTCCAAAGCCACCTGGCAGGTTTAACACATTGGTTGTCTCGATGGGCAGATTGTAGCACAATTTTTTCCTGCACCATTGTTAGCAAGTGGTAATTGTAACAATATGCACATAAGGTCAGAAAACTGCCTAAGCATGCATGCATGCATTTTGGCCAAGATTGAATCTGCACTCCTTGAGTTTGTGACATGTGCACTAGCCATTCCTCTACCATGACTTGAAAATGGGGATTGTTCACAAAAAAATACCCTCTGATTGGATTTAGTAAGGTCAAATAAAGGTCAAACGCATTTCTTACAAAATACAAAAAGATCATATGTTTTTTGGAATTTTAACTAGACAGAAATGATTAGGGACACTATTCCTCGAAATGGTTTTTCAAATAGCTAGATTGAAGAAAAATGAACAATCCCAATTGTGGTCATAATCATGTTTTTTATGACTCATAATTTATGACCAGCTGTAAACTACTCAATGTTAATGTTTATGCAAGTACCACACAGTTGTATCTGATTCTGTTTCAGTGTTTATTTACTAGCAATGACTTATAATTTTCTTTACATGTGGAATGAAAAATTTGTCACATTAATTGTAATATTAAAATCAGATATGACAATTTGAGTTTCAAAATAGTCTTGCAATAGTTTCAGATAAAACCTCAATATTATGCTCTATATACATAATTTTACATGGTTGAAGTAAAAATATTTTTTTTATTACTTAACATTATGTTTAAGGGACTGACTATTTTCATAAATATACCTTCTACTGCTTGTCTATCCAATCTGAGCATATACAATTCAAGTTTTGTAGGAACCAACAGAATAATTTAAAATTTCTAGGTGTAAAGTCTAAACACAACCTTCTGCCAGACTTGTCAGTAGTCTCTAGACATAAGTTAGAAGATATTAATGTTCAACAAAAGAATAATAAATATGCAAAACCACATCATAAGACTAAAAGAAGAAAAGAACAGGAAACTAATAATAATTTTGGAAAGTATAAAGACAAAAGGAAAGGGTCTAAGAATAAAAGGAAATTAGAAATAAAAATTATCAATGAAACTAGTGAAGAATCTGAAGATGAATACAGACATAAAAGATGGAAACTAGCAAATGCCGTTAATGTTAAGAAGGAAAACTCTGATAAATCATCATTGAGTGCAAGACTGAAAAAAATGCTAAGTAAAGCAGATGATCAAGACTTAACCAAGAATACTAGTGACAATAATTTCCTAAAAGACAAATTTGAAGATGCATTGTCACCTATATCAGATGATCCTGTCATAACAACTGTACTGCATGATCAGACAAAACAATCATTAATTAATACTGATCCCCAAATATGTGAGTTAATTGACATATCTGATGATGATATAAAGATAATTGATGATGATATAAAAGTAATCGAAAATGAAAACAAAAAAGAAACAATTGATGCAAGTATCACAACAAAAGATGTTATACATAGTAATAAAAATTCCGATAAAGACTCTGATGAAGATTTAGAGTTGCTTAGAGAATATGCTCTTAAAACTAAAGCTACTAAGAAACAGGCAGAAACCGAGTTAAAAAATGTGAATGAAAATAAAATACTATCTGAAGATGAAGATAGTGATACAGCCGAATTAAGATTAATTTGTTTAAAATCTGCTAGGTTAAAAAAAGCTATTGAAAGAAAACAGAAGCAAAAACTTATAAAGAGATTGTCCCAATCTAATTTACAAGATGAGCTATTTCAAGAACAAAATATGTTTTTAGACCAAATTGAATTGGATAATAATACTGATATAGAGTCTGTTGATATGGACATAGTTTCTGATGGTGATGAAAAAGGAAAAGAAGTTAAAGATTCTGTAAAGGATTGCAATGTGGCTCAGGTAGAAACCTCTAAAAACAAAGAAGTCCAAGAAAATTTCAATGACAATGTGCCAAATGAAGATGAATTAGATGAAGATGAGGATGTATTACGTGCGAAATTATTAACATCATTGACCAAAAACTTGCCAAACCTTATGACTCCTATTGTGAACTCAGCTGAAGAAGTAACTATTAGTAAAAAATCAGCACCAATAAGTAAGGTAAATGAAGTACCACAAAAGAGATTTATTATCAATGTTGGTGGGTCAGATTCTGAAGGTGAACATGAGGCTACAAAAAATTTAACTAAAATGCACATTAAATTATCAAATCAAAATGATTTTCAAGAGAGACTTGATATGTTTTTGAAGTCTACTAGAATGGAAGTGGAAGAATCAAAGTTACCTGATGTTGTGCAGGATCCTGCGCCAACGAAATTTGTTGCTAAGGTAGGAAGACCACATCTATTTTGAATGTGGCATCAGAGTTTCTCTTGGGTAATTTTTTAATATGTCATGTTGTTATATTAGCATAGATTGGAAGCATGTGTTGTAGTGATTACTTCTAAATAGTAAGAATGAGCATACTAATAGGCATGTGGTAATAGGCCCACATGTGTACACCTGTACATATTGTGTACAGGCACAGTGAGTTTGTATGTGTATCACTAGTATCTAATCAATGAGTCCTACATATATCAAGTCAAATTCAATATTCTAATTTTAAATGAGACTGTTTCAAAGATAAAATTTGCTTAAAACTTTTTGGTAGTCAAATTATGATTGAAAGAAATTGTGTTTTTATAATATGTAGTTCATCT
Source organism: Dendrolimus punctatus (assembly GCA_012273795.1). Lineage (NCBI taxonomy): Eukaryota > Metazoa > Arthropoda > Insecta > Lepidoptera > Lasiocampidae > Dendrolimus > Dendrolimus punctatus. Next base: position 7,197,864 of record CM022529.1, on the reverse strand, counting down.
GATACATAAAAAGTAAATCTAGTAATTTATTAGATTTCAGAAATATTGTACTTGATTCAACATCAGAATCAGAAATCAGAATCATAGTCATTACTTATTTTTATTATATTATTATTCTCATCTGTTTCTAGCTTTGGTAAATTATACTAAAAAGTGCAAGTCGAATTTTCTGAGATTGCATGAGTTTTTAGAAATAATTGAGCACTGTACTCCGTCTGTAACATATGCTTGACCATACAATATTCATATGCACGCCGGACATATACAGATCAGCTTATCATAATGACTTGCAAGATTTGTATTGAACACAACCTTCATGAGTATATGTATATTAGGTTATCTTTGCATCTATGTGGCTTTATTAAAGTTTTTTTTGATATAGGCCGACCTGTAAAGTCTTGTAATTATCAAATCAATCAAAATACCTGAAAATCTTAGTTGGCTCTACATTGGAGCAACAAATAATAGAATAGTGTTTTCGTCATGTTCAAGTTACGAATTTGCTTAATTATATTTTTTATATGTTAATTTACGTAAGCAATATAATATTATATTGTTATAATTTCTAGGCTGTTAGTCACTTGCCAAAATCGGAACAAATTGAGTACAAGAACTTAGTGAAGCGAATGGCGGAGTTGGAAAAGATTAAACAAGCAAGACAGTCAACTATTAATCTTGGAAATAGGACTGTAGGAGTAAAAGATACCTTGAAACCAAGAAATGTTGCAGTGGAAACTAAGTTACATGCTATCAACAATTTGGAAGATCAAATTGCTTTGTCAAGGTAATCAAACATTTTATTTACAGGGGTGTAGATACATTTACAGATTTATACTATTAAATAATCTAGAATGTCCTTGATCTTGATATTTGCAGCAAGTTTTCTTCGAGTTATATCAGTCTTCTATTAATATTAAGATTTAGTAAAAATAAGCAAAAATTGATGTAAAATTGGCCTAGTATGTGGTAGTCCTTTCAGATCCTTCAAAATTTTAGAGTTTACATGTATGAAGATTCTCTCAAATTTTCAGTTTTTTGTGATTTCACTACATCATACTGAAGATTACGGTACATATATATTACACTTTCAAACCGATTTGCATTTATTAAAACCCAAAATGGCTAAGGCACACTAGAAGAATTATTTTAAAAATATATGCCTATAATAAATAAATTGCTTAGAAACTATAAAAATAAATAAAACCATGACATGTTTATGATATAAAGTTATCAAAAGTTAAAAATGTTAATTCTGTATATGTATGATATTTTCAGAAAGAAAATTGCTGAGGAGTCAGCAAAAATGTTAAAACTTAAAGAGGAAGGCACAAAATTGTCACAGAAGTATAAAATTGTTGCTAATGAGCTTTGGAATATTACAACTGCTATAACTTTAAATAAAAAACAGCAAAGGGCTCTACAAAATAATTTAACCAAAATAAGATTGCATCATCAATCACTTCTAAAAAGGTGCTATTTAGTTTTTTATTTTGCATAGGAGAGGCTTTTAGGGCATTAAAAAGGTTGAACATAAGACTGAATTTCATGAAAAATTGACTTACTCAAATTCTAATTAATGCTTAAGAAGAGATGAAAAATATTTTTTGTATAATTTCAGCTCAACTATTACAAAACATTCCATTGTAAATGGTCACATGCCACATTTAAATCAAATCAATAGAATACCAACAAATAAATTACAGAAAGAAAATGACCCCACTAAAGAAGATTATAAAAATCAACAAATACATAAAAATATTAAAGTTAGTGTTGCCAATGATCTTAAAAATGAGACTAATACAATAAATAGGTTATCAATACAAGTAGATGTTGCTCACAATAAAAAAGTTATTATGTTACCAAAAAGTCCACCAAAAGGGAGAATTGTGGATATACGAATTAGAAAAGAAAATTCAAATACTAACAATAATGAAGATACTAATAACTCCATTGTCGAAAATAGTGACGCTAGTCATCCAATTATAGAAAAAGGAGGAGGGAATGACCCGTCTAAAAGAATAGTTGAATTTATAGATGATTATCGATCTCCTTTAGAAGCTCTAGGAAGTACCAAGTAAGTTATTATTTATCATGGTTCTACAATGTCTCAAATCATAATTGTTCCATTTCACATTTTTTGTTCGTGTATTGATAAAAACTTATCTATAATTAATGATATCATTATTTCATTTCTCAAGGTTAAATATTTTCGATTGATGTTTATTGAGTGTTATTTTGATAACTTAGTTATTATTACTGTAAATAACAAATCAACGAGTTTCGAATCTCTAGATTTAACCATTCTTCTGATGCTTTCCTTTGCTTATGACTCGGATTCCCGATACTCAAAATTAGAGGTAGCCATATGGTTATGGTTCACTCTAATATCTGTCTCTATTGTTGTAACTCCAAATTTTACAAAAACCCAATAATATTTTAAAATTGGACAGATAAGTCTTAGACATATATTGTATCTTATAGAAGAACCTTCTTGTTGTGAATTAAACAGTTTGTTTACTGTTACCAATCAACATCTATATTCTAGAGCTAGAAATGATCAGAGAGTAAAACCTTGCATATGAATACTAGAGCTACATAAATTGAAATGATCTGGTTGGTCCTTTAATGCCTTGTGAATTTAAAACACGTTTTGATTTCGGCGCAATGTCACTTCAAACATGGTTTGCACGCGATTATTGTTCTAGATTATCTAGAATACAGACATCGCTTCTTCATGAATTATAATTCGATTGTTTAATAGGTGTATTTACAAAAAGTCAAGGTGCATGTTTGAATTACTTTCGACGTTTTATATGAGATATGTGGATGGGCGCATGCGTAACATCGCCTCAAACCGTCGCGATGTAAGTATGCGCCTCAATCTGTCCACGTGTGTGACCGCACATCGACTTAATTGTTGTAAATGTGAATTTTTCAGTTGGGAGGCGGATCCGAACGCGATCTTATGCCCGTTCGAGGTCGGCGGCGACTGCAAAGACCCTGATTGCAAATACTTACACACCAACCTCACAACAAAACAATGACACAACACAGTCTCGTACGCACATAACTACACATATTTCATACAAACCTACACCTTTCCCCTTCCTTCCTCCGACGACACATGGAATCAACAGTGATGTGTAAAGTATAATTATTATGAATCCCTTAGCAAAGTCCTTATAATGTTATTTGAATATTACATTCTTTTATTATTTCTTTTTTTAAATAATGTCATGTTAATCATTTTAGACTCATGCTTGTTGTAATATGATTTCTAAAAGTTGGATAACGGGGAACTTGTACAGATTTATTTTTTTAGTCTTTCATAAAGGGTTATCAAGAATATATATAATTAATATAAAAACAAACAAAATATTCATACATCATGTATTTATTTTAACGAAAAGTCAAAACAATGTCTATTAAAGTGTAGATGGGACGAAATTTTATGCCGTTTAGATTTGAACACACTATTAGTTTTGTATGTGCCATGGACTATATAAATATTGCTCATTAATTTTATCAAAGTATGACGTTACTAAGTGGTGATTCGTTACAAATGTAGTTTCAATAAACTTAACTTAAAATATAAATATATTTAATTATAAATGTTAAATAAAAAAATGTCCTACTATTATTGTTTATTATAATTTTGTTCAAGTTCCCTTTTTTGGGTATTTATAGCAGCGAATATAACGATACTGTAAATGTGGTTTTGTATAATTTTAGGAAGCGATGACTGACATACCGTCGATGCCGTATAGTCGCCGCGCTTCGGTCATCTGGTGGTAAGTTGCGAGTAACTTTATTTGTGAATTAGTAGTGATATGGACACAAGCGTATTTTATTAATGCAGCGATACACCGGCTTTGGGGTAAAGTGTTTCTGGTGAAATTAATATTTTGATATTATTGACTATTTTTTTATTATTTAACCTTAGAAAAAAAAAACTGTAAAATGTTGTAAAAAGTTTTAGAAAATAAACGCCTGTTTGTAAATTTGGGTTTGATTTTAATTCCTTGCTCTGTTTCTCTAACTGAACAAGATTTAACTGTATAAATAGTAGAAATCTAAAATAGGAGTAATTTAGACTATGTTTGTAGTTTAACAACCAAGGCAAAGAAGTATATTATACCTAGTATACCTACTATTTCTGTCATTTAACTAGCAATACCTGAAAATTGGAAAATACTCCATAACTCGAAAAATTAATCGATAGTGTTCAAACTCATTTTCGTTGAAGGTATTTTCTTAATTTTCTTAAATCTTCTCCCTTTAGAGGGCAATAGGCACCTTTGGTCTTCCGAATGTGCATAGGCGATGGTAACCGCTTTCCACCAGTGGGCCGTTTGCTAAACTCATGCAATAAAGAAACTATTAAAATGATAGGGGCTTACGTAAATAAGCGTCAATACTTGTGTGCGTAAACTTATGTAGTATACACGTGATTTGCGTGTGTGGTTAATAGTAACGTATGCACTGGAAGCTATTCCACGTTTATTCGTACTAATTCGATTGTTTAGTACTAAGGTCTCGTAACGTTGAGTTCCTTTAGCCGGCTTCACTGAGAGCTCGGTGTACCTATTTTGTTTGTCTGAGCTGATCATCGCTTGGACAGAAATTCATGCCTACAACTTACCGATCGTTCATTTGCCTTATTATCGATTAAAATTTTAAATAAGCTATGGAGCTTGAATTTTGACATTACTAAAGCATACTAAAAAAAATCAACAGGATAAATGAATGAATGTAAGATATAGGTCTGGCCATAGGTGGATGTCTGTCCAAACGACAATAAGGGTTTAACTCGCTTCTTAATTAACTATGCCAAAAATGTCACCCTCCTCCGTGGTCGCAATGTCTGAAGATTGCCTTTCGGGTATACTCATTTTAGGTTGATAAATGATAAACAAATTAGGTCTTACAAATAGACATTTTATTAAGACATTGTAAAGAAAATATAAAGTAAAATACTTTCCTCCACACAGATACATACACTTAGATAAAAATATGTACGTATATATTTGGAATAAAATTCGATATAATTCATAAAACCTTCGAACGGAAGGAGGCCATTCGGACGAATGACTACTAAATTGATAAATATTTAACTACAATACTTACAGAGTAACTGTGGGCATACACTTTGGAATCGTAAATAGAAATTCTAGAATAAACTCTTCAATTTATTGGATAACATGGACATAAAGAATTTAATTTTTAATTAACAATTTATAAAAATCTATTCATAAGATTTGTTTGGTGTCTCTGAAGCTCAATCGAATGCCAAAACCGAAATTGTATTACTTATATATTAATTTTTTTAGGCTGTAACAGGAAAGTACAATATAGGGCAATGTAAAGACGTATTTTTGAAAATATTCTTAAATTTCTAGAAAGTGCTACAAAGGGGACGGGATATTCAAATCAACTGAGACAGATAATAAAATTAAGTTTTTACGGTTTTAAGAGCGGTAATTTATTTACATATACAAGTCACGAAAACTTAAGTCAAATAGCACATTAATTTTTGTTTGAAAAGTTATAAAATAATTTTTATCATGCTATTTTACGAATCTGTGGAGTGACGCTCGCGGACCGCGTTCGTAATAGCGAAGTAAGAAAGAGAGTTGGTCTGAAAGAGAGTGTCGGGGTGAAGGTAAGGAAAGGAATGCTCCGGTGGTTCGGGCATGTGGAAAGAATGTATGATGAAAGAATGACCAAACAGATATACAATGCAAAAATGGATGGATGCAGAAGTCGCGGAAGGCCACGACACACCTTCCATGATCAAATTGATCGTGTACTAGCAGAAGGTGATGTCAGGAGCCTTAAGAACAGACGAGCGTGCATGACAAGAGCTATGAATGTCAAAGAAGCAAGTGAGGTGTGTAAGAATAAGCCTGAATGGCGCTCTGCTGTTCGTGCCTACCCCGCAAGGGACCTGGCGTGAAGTTATGTATGTATGTGTATTTTACGAGTTAGATGAAAGATATTACTTTAACATGCGTCCGCAACCTATATCTAACCACCATTTCGCAACAAGATTAGCCCTCCTAGAGAGTAAATAACCATAAACAAAATTTAAATAATTAAAATGAACAAGTTGGAGGTAGGTTTGATAATAACTTTAACATTACGTATCGACACTAGACACCTTCGTCTTCTGTGATCACGGCTACTTTAAAGTGGCCGAAACGTTCAAAAACAATTATATCCGCTTATAACCGTTAAAACCTAGTTTTATGTGTACGTACTAGTTATGGCAGGTCCTATATCTTACATACTAATGGTTAAATTTTGACATAAGCTTCATACAAGTGAGTGTAGTAAAATATAGGAACTGGCCATTAGTCGCGATAACTTAAGAAAATTACACTAATTGCTGTCTATTGTATCTGCTCAGTTACTAAGGCTGTTGTACAGAGACATTTAACTGATGGTTAAAATAAACGCTAGAAATATATGGCTAAACACCGATTAATATATTTAGTTTTAGTTTAAATATATATGCAGACTAGCCTTAGAACCTTTAAGAACTTTTAATTAAAAGTTCCCTCCCTAATTAGGGAGGAATAAATGATTGAATATTCTCCATGATTTTATTTTACCAAGTTAATGTTTTAACTTAAACCGTTTTAATATACAAACTAACCTTTAATTAATATTATCCTATTTTATTATATTTTGAAAGGAGACAAAGTATATAAACAGGCCCACAGTTATTATCAGACAGTCATACATAGGAAGGCAGGGAGTGATAAAGACGAACTAGCTATTCAATCTTTTGAAGACAACGGGTACACTTATTTAAAAACTGCTCTCTCGCATATTGCCAAACCAGTTCTAGATTATTAATTAATGTATGCATGAGTCCTTACTTAACACCACGTGATATTGCATAGACTACGGAAACGTGTCATGAGCAGCATTGTAGCTAAGGTTAGATATGGGCAGTCGGTGTAAGATTGAAAATTTGTGCTTTTGAAAAGTTAATTTGTAGTAAAATAGCAAGCAAGTAGGTTGCAGGTTTGCAATATCTGCAACCCTTGATTGCGCTTCTTGCTTCGTGCGTTTCGTGCTTCTTAGCCTGTATATACTGAGAAAATATGGCTCTGCGAAAATATTTCTCTAATAACATAATTAGCGATCGGTAGATGAGAGCTGTTAAGAAAGAAAGAATAACTTTATTTGTAGACATAGCGATGTATTACATTACTTATACATTATTATACACAGAGCATATTTTGAAAAAAAATTACGCCGTATTTTCAGCTAACAAGGTTTGCACTCAACGTATTGCTGTGCGGGAATTATATCTGACATAACGCTGATTATCAGAGCAAACCTTCCTTTTGGCGTGATACCAAACGACCCAATTGTGTTAAATAATAATAATTAATAAAACCAATTATTCTACATATAATATTTAATTAGTAAATCAAATAAATAAATTTTAATAAAACCAACAATAAAATACTTTAATACTTCAAAATTAAAATAAAATACTCGTGTAATAACTTGTATCAAGTTATCTATTCGAATACAATACGCCACAAAAGTTATAATCGATTTATATTAGAATCGATGGCCAGCTGGATGACGAGACCAGTCGTAATTCGCATCGATGCATTCTTTGATAACGAGTTGGTCTCGAAATCTTCGTTTAGGAGTAAAAACCATAAGTCATCGAGACGTTTGACAATTTCTAGAAAAATTCCCGCGGGATTCCCAGGATATAAAGTAGCGCAGACTTTAAGTCTAAAAATGTTCTGTCCATCAGCGAAAACCGCATCCAAAAGGGCTCAGTAGTTTTTACGTGAATCCCGAACAAACAGACAATAAAAACTAAAAAAATGCATCGTATTCATCATCGTTTGTATAGTCTACTAGCTGACCAGGCAAACGTTGTTCTGCCTTCCAAAAAAAAACCAGAGACTGAAAACGGCCTTATTATTTTCATACCAACCATATACACAAAACAAAAATTCGGTAACCCGTTTCGGAGGAGTGCGCCCACAAACACCGCGACACGACATTTTTATAAATAAGAAGATATTCCAGCCGATTTTTATAGTTTCAATGTACAGACACGGCATTTTTGAATTTTATAATATTATAGATAACTTCGATTCGATTTCAAAGTAGGTACTAAGAAGGAAACCGTCTAAACTCTAGAGGTAGGAATGAGTTAATGTTCTTTTCTACTAGTTCCCTTAAATCTAATAACCGTTAGATCAGTTTTATGTTCGTTCGAACTCGTCTGACAATATACGGAGTTAAAAGACAAGAGCAGAGGCATCTGTAGTGCTCGCGTTGGGAAGTTGTGCACGTTCGTCTACCGGAGCGTGTGCCACATGGCGACGGCCTTGCGGGTCTCGTGCGCCATCTGCGCCCAGTGGCGGCCCTCGTTGGCGGGCTCGGCGGCGCCCACGCAGCACCAGCCCACCACCAGACCGCTGCCTCCGCCCACCACCACGCACACCTTAAAAGTCAGTACATCTGTACCAAATCAACTTCGTTTCAACGGTTTTAAGGTTGCTGTTGTTGTTTGCACAGTCGTTACCTGTATTTCTACAAATAAAGATTTATTCATGTTCATTAAGTCGTGGTAGCGTAATGGTTAGCGCACGCGCCCCTAAATCGAAGGGCGCGGGTTCGATCCTGATCGGAACGTATGCACCTCTTAGTCAGTTTTCTGATCTAATGTGCATATTGTTACAATTACCACGTGCTAACAACGGTGAAGGAAAACATCGTGATGCAACCTGCACATCGAGATAACCGATGTGTCAAACCTGCAAAGCCGCCTTGGACAAGCGTGGCGGGTATACTGTCCGTTGCCCTATAATGGGAGGCCCGAGCCCAGCAGTGGGACATTTATGGCCTGACATTATTATATTATTATTATATATTCATGTCTATAGCACCTTAACATGCTTTCTCAACTCTTGTTACTCGTATTAGATATTCTTTCTATTATTTTACATCCTTATTGAGACTACATCCTGCATTATTCCAAGCTAAGTGACTAAAACAGGACAGGTTTTTTACTTTTACGGAACCTTTCATATAGTATTTTCTTAAGTTTTCGCGATTAGTATACATAATAATGTTTTTGAGCGCGGTAATTTATTTGTGTTTTGTTATTCCGACGTTTCGGCCGCTTTTCAGTAGCCGTGATCACGGAAGACAAAGATGTCGAGTGTCGACGAATATTTCTAAAAACTTTAAAATAAATATATAAGTAAATATTACCGCGCGTAAAACCGTTAAAACGTAGTTTTATTATTTATATACATGTCGCGAAAACTTAAGAAAATATTACATCAACTTTATTTTATTTATCCTAGGTTTATGCCTTGGCAACAGAGACCTTTTAGCCAGATTTTAGATTATAATATAGTTTCTTAATTTTCTTATGCCTATCTATAGTTCAGCTGACTGAAGGTTATCAACTGACGCCATTCAACGGAGTTCTTGTGACAACTCGAAATGCCGCTCTTGACTATACAGTTCACATTTCTCACAAACACACATAATTACTACTACTCAAAAACTACCAATATCCTACAACTACTGCTGATTTTAGAGTGATTTAACACATTTTTAGAAAATAAAACCGCACAGCACAACATCTTATTGTTCCCGCCAAAAACTCCTCACCTTAACTCGAGAGTCGCCAATTAGTTTTTGTCGGAATACTCACATTCTTTCACTGCTTTATATGTGTTTTATTCATCCCTACTACTCCACAATACCTTAACACTTCGAATTTATTTCTTGCTCTCGCAATTTACGCCCTTCCATCTTGTGCGTCAATTACGGCAAAGAAAGAAGAAAGAAAATATTTATTTCCAATTGCGACTCACACAATACAAACTGATAAGAAAATACACACACAAAAAACCACCAGCACCAGTGGGCACTGGTTTTCAATGTCCACCTCCAAAATGTCATATTTCTTAACACCCCAAGTATGTGGGTAACCTTAAACTATTACATGAATAAAAAAATGTATAAGAATTATTCAATAATACACGCTAACAAAACAATGAAACAATAAAAAAATACCTATGACTGTTTGTGAATTTACACTAGAAACTGTAAATAACTTTAAGATAACTCAAGTATTACTTGAACTTTCAAATCAGGGATATAAAACGAATTACTAATTTCAATAATTCCTGTCCCCAGGTAAGTAAAATGATTTGTTTCGTTTATATAGAAGATTATAGAAGAAGTTTATATAGACACGGGTTATAATATAAAGTTTGAATCCAAGTACTGTTTTCCAAATATATGAGATAGCCATGTTCAATTATTACCTCAATAGAAGCCTCCTGAAGATTGGCAGACGCCAGGCTGAAGGAGAGCGCTTCATTCCAAACGGGGTTGTTTATTTCTTTTCTATTAGTCTTCTTCTTTTTTACACGTTTCCCATTCACCAACAGGTACACTTTTACATACACATCTGGAAAAAGTGCACGATATTTTAAAAACTATTTATTAAACGTAAATATGATAATCTATAATTATCACAAAATAACAGCCCCGATTTGACTGTACTCATTACAACATATTTAGGGAATAAAACCACCAAATCACAAAGGAAAATAATAATTGCAATGTTTTATAACATTAATGTTTTGTAATGTACCTAAAATAATTATGTATATTATCAACTAAATAAATTAATTGTTATTGGCTTTCAGTCTTTTTAATTTCGTTTAAAATTACGTTCTACTGACGTTAATAAAAAGTCAAATTGGGCTTTTATTTTGTGATGATTACAATACAATAAAGAAAATATAGTTTAGTAATATTGTAATACTATAATCCTTTAAGAATAGAAGTAGAATATAATGCGGCCGACGTATCTTGGCGAATGTGAACATAGGCTCTGCGAACTTTAGCGCATGTAATCTCGTGAAGAAAATACAGTGACCAACTAGTACAAAGCAATGAAAAAATACATGGATGAAGGGCGACCAATTGTATTCACTGACGAGTCGTATGCCCACTCATCACACGAGTGTACATGCTCTAAAGTTCGTAGAGCCTATGTTCACATTTGCCAAGATACGCCGGCCATATTATACTAGTCCTAGGTCACCGCATTTAAGAGTAAAAACTATAACATCTGCATATAATACTGCCTCTATGTATGGACATGCAGAGGAAGATTAAAAGTAGACGTTTCTGTCAAACCAATAACTATGGATATTAGTTTCGCAACTATTTTCCTTAACTATACATAGATATATCATTTGCATATAATATAGGTACCTAAAGCATCTTTTCCTTCCTGGGGTGGCAGTAAATTCCTGGCTTTCAGTACCACAACGGTGAGCCTTTCAGCGGATGGCAGATATGATAATGAGAGAAGCAACTCTTGCAGTTCCTCAGGGGGACGTCGCTCGCGGGACAACTCGGCCCATACTTCAGCACCGCCCGCTACTTCCACTCGGGATAGCGGCACTTTAGCCGAGCCCATCACTTCGTTGCGGGAGAACCTGGAAAATGGGAATTGCCTGGAATTAATTGTGTTAAAATCCCTGTTTTACAGTCTGTGACTCATATATTGTTCCACTGATGACAGTGGAACAATGTATGATTACTAAAAATCAGTCCGCAGAAAACGCTCTGAAAAAATCTCTAAATCCTACATTTCTACTGTTGACTATAAAGCACTACAAATTCTACTAATGATTTTGTGATATCTAAAAAAAGTACTAAAATTTTCAATGAACTTTTTATTAAGTATTTAAAAATCAATTAATAATAATAATTCAATCCTTTAAACAAAATCAGTCTAAACTTTCATTTCATTGCCAAATTTTTATTTTCAATTTCATACTTAAACAGAGTACCTACATGATACTAGCTAAGTACATAAAATCTAGTTTCTCTGAGCATAAAATTACTTACTATAGACAACCACTAATCTATATCTAGCGAACCTTCTTGGCAAATATATTTCTGATATGTAGGTATATAAGTGTGTACCTGTCATAATCAAACACCTGGAGCAGCAGGGTTTTGTCAGAAAGCTCGTCGTGTGAGACGGGAAACTTGAAGTGCTGGTCGAAGAATGGGTTCGCTTCGTTCCTGTGTACCGGGGTCTGCCGCACCCTGGTGTCCACTTCTGGGAGGAGAGTGACGCGAACGTATGGATCGTTGAACCCGCCTGCTTCATAGCCGGCTAGATCATGAGCTGAAAGTTAGGACACTTAAATTATTAATTATTGGACTTGTGTATGTGACATCGCTATTAATATTATAAATGCGAAAATAACTGTCTGCCTGTTGCTCTTTCCCCTTTTTAATAATTTTTGACCATTCGTTGACCATTTTAATTATTTTGGACATTTTAATCATTTTGTTGATTTTGGCCAAAATGGTCGTTTTGGTCAATTTGGTTATTTTCGTCATTTTGTAGTTTCAATACCGACAATGGACATAGATACTTTTCATCCCGGGAGATGGGATAATTTACGATATAAGATGAAGTGAATATTCCGGGGGCAAATAGCACTAACAGAAAAGATTAATAGAAAGTAACTTACATTATTGATGGCCATTTAAACTAGAGGCATGCAAGCCCAAGCCTTAGGCTTGAGCCGTGGCGCAACCGCGGGGTAAACTCTATTAATACTAATAAATATAGGAAATACAAAAGATTTGGCTGATCTTCTAGGGTCACATTTATAGAAATCTGTAAATGTCTCGTTATACCGCCTGCGCCAGATCCCGGTAAAGGAAAGAGGAAGACATACTGAGTTGCCTTTTATAAGATAATATGCATGCTAATGGTCTCAATTTGATTGAAAGGAACTGAGAGAACATGACGGTATCCAATGACATCGAATGTTTCAAGTTCATGTTTACATGGATCACTTTAGTTGATTCAAACCGTCTAATATCGGCTTAACATTAAAGTTAAGTGGCCTTTTAATTACTCATACCTTGTAAGAAATGTTACGTACTAGTTGAAACTACGCTATCACTGTTCAAACGTGTTCATTAAAGAATGAAAACGTAGAAAATATAACGGCAGATATTCCACTTGGGGTCGGATAACAATACATTTTTACAATGGGAAGCAGGGCTTCGCTGAAGCCCAATTCTAATTATTTATACGCAGATCAATGCGAGGTGGTTAGGTTAATTTCAATTCTCATTGTATATACTTTGGATCTAACCAGAACTGACGTTTTGTACGAATTTTAATCCACTAAATGAGAGGCAACAATTGTTTAAGTGCTCATTAATTTTACTTACAGCAAATAAAATAATTACTTACTTAATCATTACGACGATATTGGCAAAGAAATTGCTTATGTCATTGCTATTATTAAATATCAAGACCAGCTCAGTCACAGTCGACAAAACTGTTCATGATTTATTTTTTAAAATATATAATTGTGGGGTTTTATAGTCCTCGGGTAATGTGCTGGTTCTTGGGATAATAATACTGGTTCGATATTTGTGCTGTATATGAGACATAATTATGACCTAAATCCTTGCACTAGAAAAGAAAACCTTCACCTCTCTGGCTCGGTTTAGATTGCACACAGGAACAGTGCAAGGCACTAAGTTTCACTTTAGAGCTAACACTTCTTACGAGAGTCTTAAGTATGATAAATTTCTTGGCATGGCCAGTAATCACAGTAGGTAAGTTGAAATATATTAGGATAAGAAGTAAGTAAGTGTACAAAATGGCTGCCTGCTTTACTCCGATGCGTTAAACGTTGCCTAAAACGGAAAGAGGTTAGACAAAAAAGAGCGATATTCTACCTACTTTATTCTAGGCAAGGCCTGAAAAATAAGTTTACCTTCAATAAGATGTATTTCCAAATCAGATCTGTCGAAGTCGTACTTTAAGCGTAAATGGATCCTGCCCAGTGAAGGTCCCATGCCTTCTAGTTCGATGACTAAGGGCGCTTCCCGCTTGGTGTAGAGGTCCGGTTGAAGGGCTCCAAGGGCGCTTATTGCTGCTCCCGCACCAGGACTTAGGGGGCCAAGGCCACTGCTACTTTCCACTAAGGAATTGCTGCGGTCTATCCGTCTGTGAATTTAAGAAGTTTTAAATCAACCTAGTCAAAGCAAAGAAGATAAGGTGGATATCAAATAATGTTTCAATATTTGCTAAGTTTTGATTGAATAGGATATGTTCATGAAATGCTGGCTTGAAGTAGTAAAGGATAACACGCAGGAAATGATTAAAATGGAAAAGGATACTGCAGATTTTCTCTTCAGTCTGACCTTCCTTTTCGTTCCTTTATTTAAACAAAAGATATTAAATAATAACAAGTTAGAGGACTTATTAAGCTTTAATAGAACAACCTAATGCATGTTCTGACCTAATTTTTAAACTTGCTGTTAAGAGCAGTGTCGCAGATTTGCTGCCTGTATACACAAAGTCGAAGAGAATTAAGGAAAATCGAAACTGTATTAAAAACTCAAAGCGTTCGTTAATTAACAATCTCAACAATGTTCCATTATACTTTTGCTTGTCTGGTACTTCAAGAATAAAGGAAAGGAGTGGTGAAGGATTGGTTTTGTTCCTGTCATCAAACACGTAATTCACTAAACAAGTGGTCGGTAACGTTATTAAGAAGAGGTAGGTTATAATAAGTAACGTTGTTAAAAAGCAGTTTAATATCGTTTTTTTTTCTAGATCCAAATTTATTTTCAACTATTATACATTTTTAAGTCAATTAAAACGACTTCATATACGTCTAACTTTGGGACCTCGTTTCTATAATTGAAGATTGAATTCGTGAAGCTGAGGAATTCTTTCTAATTTACTTTTTACAAACAGTGTGAAATATTTAGATAAATCAGTATTTAGTAATTTATGAATTTAAATATTGTTAGTAGGTTTTTAGTTAGTAAGTGATGAGTAAGATTTACTGTACATTATAGGCATCTGTCACAGAAGCACAGTTATCATCACACAAAAACCTCCTGGTTTCAAGTGGCAATTTCTGTTAATTTACGAAACACAAGTCACAAACTATTACATTGTGGAATGATACTAAGTCATTATTATTAATTATGTATTCCACCCTCCCTTAAGACTAATTAGATTAGTAAATCTAGGTCACCGTCCTTTACTGTTGAGACGCCTAAGTTACCTTGTTGCAACACCATAATGAATTATTATCCAAGGCATGGAAGATATTTACTTCTTTTACCATGTCCAAGGTTGACGCTAAGTTCTCTGATAAGCAGAAGAGTTAATTAGGTATTATGCAAGCTGTCTATAAAGGCTCATTAGCAGATAAAATAGTGCATACAAAAATAAATCAATCTAGAAAAAATAGCAAATGTGAACAATTTGTGCGCCACATTGTAAGTGAACAAGGAAACAATATTATAGTTATAAAATTATATATCTCTTATGGATATAAACAAAATGGCGATATCCATATATACATAATATATAGAAAACCAAGGTAACTGATAGAACTTTTAAAATTAGCAAGCTAAAGTGGCAATAAACCAGTGATCGCTGGAACAGCACGGGGAGAAGAGTCCTGGAATTCACACGGCGTCTCAATAAACGCCAGCCGAAGAACCCCGCTAGGCGTTGGATGACAAAAGAGCAGGACCGATGTGTCGCAAAGATTGGGAAGCAAATGTCCAACAGTAGACTGCATCAGATGACAAAGTCAATAACATTATTATTTAGTTTGCCAGTAACAAGTTTCTACGAATATTTAACAAACACGAGTGAGACAGACGAGCGGACACCGCGGTTGGAGTTGAAAATTGAGTTTAGAGCAATTTGCGACGTAATCCGACCACTGACGGGCGACACTCGACGACAGATTGATTCATACGCCCGTCCTGCTATTTTATTATGCCATTTTATCTTTTTGAATAATCTGGGGGATGCTTGATGAAAACAATTTGCAGATATATAGTATTCTTCTTTAAATATAGTTTTGTACGATTTGTGTATCTTTGGTTGCTTATGAATAGGATCTGAAATGAGGATATTCATAAAAAACTTAATTAACCCGACATAACTCGGAAAATTAGCAAGTTGATGTGGTAGTGGGCCGGTCGTGGTTATCGCAGCACCGATTGCAGATGGAGCAAATGTGTCATGTAGTGAAAGACTGCGTCTTGGTAAACGTAAGTTGCTCTCCAGCTAGGTGGTGGCGGGGGCTAGATGAGGAGGGCGGGAGACCGAAGAGTCTATGTGTACCAGACAGATATATCTTCCTATGTTAGAATCGTTTTATACAGAAATTTGAGAGAACGGTATAATGTGTATCGTGCTACAAAGTTATGGGTGATATGGCGAAAAAAACACAGGGGCGAGTGCAATACATGAAACTAAAAATGAGAAAAAATAGTTTACATAATACTATTCGATTGCGAAGCGCGATTTGGAAAAACAATGTTTTTTTCATTGCGTCAATATTAAGTAGACATTAGCTCCGTAAGTCGTAAAAATTGTGTAAGAGGTAACTTTTAAATTATAATACAAATTATACAAAAATTGAGGTTCTACAGTTTCACAAATATTTTCAACAACAATTGATGGGAAAATTATCAGTTACGTAGTTTTTGAGATGGGGTATTATCAGTTATTAGTTTTTATGGTTTCGTATTCTTATAATTTAATCAGGCAGGAAACGTCCTTCTACGGTGTCCTTAAGAAATCAGAAAAATGTTTTACTCATAACAATGTTATACAATGTACACCGCTGATATAGAAAGAAGAGTGAATTTGGGGAATAGTGTGAATGGAGCGTTAGGTAAACTTCTAGGCGCTAAAAACCTCAGCCAGAAGGCCCAGCTTGCCATACACAACGCGGTGCTGGTACCTACGCTCACGTATGGAAGCGAGAGTTGGGTATGGAAAAGAGAGCATGAAAGTAGAGTAAACGCGGTCGAGATGCGAGCACTGCGCAAAATCTGCGGAGTGACGCTCGCGGACCGCGTTCGTAATACCGAAGTAAGAAAGAGAGTTGGTCTGAAAGAGAGTGTCGGGGTGAAGGTAAGGAAAGGAATGCTCCCGTGGTTCGGGCATGTGGAAAGAATGTATGATGAAAGAATGACTAAACAGATATACAATGCAAAAGTGGATGGATGCAGAAGTCGCGGAAGGCCACGACACATCTTCCATGATCAAATTGATCGTGTACTAGCAGAAGGTGATGTCAGGAGCCTTAAGAACAGACGAGCGTGCATAACAAGAACTATGAATGTCAAAGAAGCAAGTGAGGTGTGTAAGAATAAGCTTAAATGGCGCTTTGTTGTTCGTGCCTACCCCGCAAGGGACCTGGCGTGAAGTTATGTATGTATGTATGTAATGTTATACGTCAATTTCAATAATATAATTACGGCCTACGGTCTCAAATAACATGTATATGTAGGTCATAAACTCTTCATGACTATGAAAGGTGTGCTTAATTGACCACTTTCTGAGTCGTATTCTTCTTTGTAGTTTATTGTATAACAATGGTTCTATGAGATACATCAATCTACCAGATTTCCCTAAATTGTGTTTTTAATGACTCATGTTATTTTGATGCCGATTAAAGTGCATATACGCAAGTCTATTTGAGCACAACCAATTGATTATATTTCTAGAATTACTAAAAGGCTGGCTAAAATTCCGTATCCTGAATTTCAGTAATTTTTAAATACGCAACGGTTCACTAGAACGGTTATTCCGTGTGCAACAATGATTTGGGGGATATTCCCACTGAGGTTTTCCCTATGCGCTACGATATGACTTGGGGTCGTTTAAGACGGGCGTTATAAAATTCCTTAGACGCTGACAATGCGTTGGCAACGCTCCTGTTGAAAACGTCCATAGGCGACGGTAACTTCCTTGCATCTAATGGGCCATTTGTCTGTCAACCTGCTTCAGGCAATAAAAAAAGGGAATTTCCCCAAGCTTACATTTAATTTTGGATAAAATTGAAAAAGGTGGGCCGAATGCGCAACTTAACTCATGAGGGTGAAAAAGGTAATTTAAGCATTTAAATTTATGTAGATTTATTTTAATATAAATGAGTTAGTCAGATGAACATTTGGATTTAAGTTATTCCCATAAAGTCTATAAATGAGTTAGCCATTTGCTAAATGTGTCTTTTTATGACTCTGGCCTGGAAAGTACCACTCCGTATAATGATAGGTAATTGGTTAATCATTACCCGTCATCCATTTCCACAACATCATACTTTTTAGGGTTCTATAGACATTTTGGCAATAATAGGACACATACGCGGGACATCCAGAAAGTGTTGCGAAAATAAAAATAAAATGTTTTATGTATAGGTAAATATTTTTTTATTTAATCTTTTCAAAGTACACTCCACCAGCATCTATAGTTTCATGCGTCTGAACCAATTTTCGAAACGCTTTGTCCAGTCCGCCGCTGACACCTCGTTTACAGCTTGCTCGAACACTGACAGCGCATCTTGCGGCGACGGCAATTGTATCCCTTTGAGCTGATTTTTTATTTTCGGAAACAAAAAAATACACGGTACTAGGTCAGGGCTGTAAGGTGGGTGACCTAAGAGTTTGACCAGCGTGCTGTCCAGGAAGTCCCTCGTTTTGAGCGCGGTACGGGCGGGGGCGCCTTGTCGTGGTAGATTTACTTGTCGTTTCATACGTGACGTATAAAATGAGTTCATCAGATTTAAATTATTTGTTTAACGAATCAGTTTTTAAGCTATTGCATATCTTTTATCGCAGGCTTTGAGCGCGGCGACCGAATCAAGAAATTCCGTAACGAAAATAAACCTAACACCTCCCACTCCGCCTACCACGAGCGTTCGCTTAACGTGAATGTGTGCGTCCACACTGAATGCGCCGTGACGAGGGCCTGAGGTGGGCGCGGCGAGCAGAGGCTTGCGGTGGCCACAGTGAGCCACGAGCTCTCGTAGCGGTTCGAGGTATGTCAGGTATTGCAAATTATGGACGACGAGCTGCTCCGAAATCGGACGAATACGTAAGCAGCTGTTTGTGAGAAAATATATAGGTGTATAGGTATCTATCATATCTTTATAATGCCACACTCACCGCATGTGCGCCCCGTAAGTATACATGTAGGTATATATGTATATATAGGTGATTTGTTTTCTTATCGGTCACCACGCTCAAAAAGTGTAACTTGAATTAATATCAAAGAAAAAACTTGAATTAATATGAAAGAAAAAATAAATACTGCATAAATGAAAAACTAATAAATAATTATAATTGCATAAGTTGTATTAAAATGCTATGCAATACCTTTACAAAATGGTAAGCAGAGTGTTAACCTCAGGTGAAAGACGTATTTAGGCACTCGAAATATTAGCGCACTCGCTACGCTTGTGCGCCTAAAAACCATCTCGTCACTAAATAGGTCACTTTCACCTCTCGTATAACAATCTGCTATTTTTAATTTTGTTGACATGTGTAATGATTCCAGCATGGTTCTACCAATTTAGCATTCTCTCTGCCTATGCTGGAATAGGGAAATAATACAATTTCATGCGGCCTGGTGGCTTTTCGTAAAATGCGACAAAACAACCAACAACCAAGTGGTAGGGCATTTGCCCAACTGGATAGTTACCACGCCTAGTCTAGAGTATGCTGCCATAAAAACTTTGAATTGTGTTCCGGCTGGCCAGGTTCCAGCCTCCCTTACGATTGCAGCAGCACATAGGTAGTATCTTTGGTGTTGTAAATGTTCCTAGACGCCGGTAACCGCTTTCCATTACGTCAGTCGTCTGTCTGCCTACTGAATTCATGCGATTAAAAAAAGAAAAAACATTGTAACTTTACTTTTCCTTACAACTTTTTCTGGACAACACGTAAAGTACCCAGAACAATGTAAATAAGTTTACACAGGTCAAGTGTTTACTAACAAGCCGGTTGCGTGGGTTACAAGTTTAAGGTTGGGTTTTCTTTTCTTTGTTTGATTAAGGGAGTTATTTTTACTGTAGGGGTCTTATAATAACAGACTGTTTTAGAGAATAATTATTCTTGGCCTATGTGAAAACCAGACACAATAAGTGGTAATGTGCGAGTCGGATTCACGCATTGAGGGCCTCTTTATAAAATAGTGTACCTATACTGCGTGGAAAGGTTTACCCCAATAGGCATTTTTTGTAAATCAGATTTTTATATATCCAGGCAGTCTTTGACTTTCTCATTGGTAGAATGTTGATATTATCTGTATGGGTTTTATTTCAAATTTTAATCTATAAATAAGGAAAGTGAGTGCATATTCAGTATAGAAAGGAGCTGATAATATGTCAGCTTTATCACGGATTGCAAATAATAACAAACAAATGATAAATAACTATCAGAATATGATTTGTAGATTGTGTTCATGTTTGCATTAAATGAATTATATTTGTTCGTATTTGTTTTCATCATGGGAGCCGTAGTATATAATATAACCTGTATAATAAACTAAAATAGGGTTACCCAGTGATTAAGAGGGTTGAACAACTATTTATTGTTAAGATTAGATAGACATTTAATGATAAACCTTAATTACGCTTTAAGATAATGGTTCAGTATATCTATGAGTGCGGCCATAAGAACTGTGACATGATACTGAAGCTTTATGATTTACTTACAGCTCAAAGCAAAACGACAGTTCTTTAAGGAATGGTAAGTCGTTTTATTCTCAAAGCGTGTTCAAGACTTTAGTATCATAAAGACCTAGGTTTTAAAGCCTTATTATCGTTTACATGCTGCCGTAATGTAGGTCAATTACCACCGTCCTCACAGCAAGTCGGGATAACAGCTATTTGTAAATAACATCTGTGGAGTTCTATATAGAGATGTGACACAATTTCTCTATAATACGAGAATTTCGATTTACATATACCTAATACTCGTATTATTCTAACGGACAATGGGTTTTATGTAGTTTGAGTTACATAAAGTGTAAGTATGTCCTCCGACATAAAATATGACCAATACGGTACTTTACGGTAGGTAAGTTTTTCGTGTAAACAGACAGACAAAATACAACTGAGATGTGCCTCACAAGTCATTTTTTCGATAAAGAAATTCTGGCTATTATACTATTACTATTTATAATGTATATCAAAAGTATATATGAATAAGATATATTTACAACATCTCTATTTACAAGTCTTGTTTTAGGGTAAAAAAATCATTTAATTGGTAAACGGTCCACCTGATAGCAAACATTGGAAATACTGAGCGTTCACTGGTAAGCAGGCCCCAGTTCGATTAGTGATTCAGTTATCGAAAGTCAATAAAGTATTTATCCAGTAAAATTACTTTGATATATCAGAGAATTAATTATTATTAAGCTCATCCAATTTTAATACAAATATTTTTGAATTTTGAGTGCAAGCTAGTACCGTAACGATTTTGGAATTGAACATTTTTCGGATTTTATTCGCAAGTAAAATCTTTTTTCTCTATGACAGATATTTTTTTGAGATTTAGGTATATAGTAGAAAATATTAATAGTTTAACTGTAGAAAGTTAATATCTTAAGCGACACAGTTAATATAATTGACTACAAATTACGTGAATGTATTCAGTTGTTTCGTTAACGTCCTATGAGTGTCAGAATAAAATTGATGCACATCACTATTTGTAGTTTATCGTTAATCAGAAGAGAGCGGACACCGACAGATGTGGCTCTTACAAAGTAATTGGACATTATAGCGGATAGACGGATCATGGGTATTCCTCCAGTAGGGCCGGTAGTAAATTCTTGCAGAAATTAAAACCGTTTCAATGTTTCGTTAAAATAGCAAAGTTGTGTCGTTTAGCTAATGTTCTTGTGTTACAACTTTATACTAATATATAAAGCTGAAGAGTTTGTTTGTTTGCTTAAACGCGCTAATCTCAGGAACTACTACTGGTCTGATTTGAAATAATTTCAGTGTTGGATAGCCTATTTATCGAGGAAGGCTATAAGCTATATATCATCACGCTAAAATCAATAGGAGCGGACCACAATGAAGATCGTTTCAAAATCGGGGGTCTTTTTAACTTACTTTTTTTTACTATCCACGCAGACGAAGTCGCGAACAGAAGCTAGTTACTTATACTGTAACTTCTCCAGTTCATACATTATAGCAATAAATTATTCATTAATTCTTACTACACTATACTATACTTATTATACTATATGTATAATATTATATTCAATCATCATCCGGAGTTATAAGGTTTTGGTAGACGAACCTAAGGTTTGACAAGACCTTTAGTCAACATCAATAGCCTATTTCGACCTTTCGCGAAATTATATCTAAATCTACGACTGACCAACTTAGTTGGCAATCGTTGAAATTCAATTTGATTAAATGGGATTTGACCAGACAGATCCGAATTTGGTAAGTATTAGAATATTAATTTGTTAGACTTAAGTATAATGAAGCCATGTTTTATAGTCAATTAATTTTTGATGAAATATTAGGTTAAAAGGACCTTTTTTAGGGGAATATTTAGGACCCTAAATATCGATCTTAAACTAGCCTACAACCGACTTTATTTATTCTTACTATAAATTATTTTACATTGCCATTAGTAGCGAATTGACATTCATCGGTCATCTTGAGTCAATCAATGCCCATTGCTGGAAGTAGTCCTCCTCAAGTCTTCGCCACTTCGCTGGTTTCTCGTCTTCCTCATCTAGCCTCACGGCGATCTTACGCGGGTCGTCGATCAACCGGGCTGGAGGGCGTGTTACGCTACGTTTACCGAGACGCGTTCTCGACTACAATATACGTTTGCTCCATTAGCCGTCGGCCCTGCGACAGACACGACCGGCCCACTACCCACTTCATCCTGCTAATTTTGCAATTCTTGGTACTCTTGAGAATACTTTTAGTTTTGATTTTAACCATAAGGAATCTTAGATACACAAATTGTGCAATGCTGTATTTAACCGAAGCCTTAATATACGTCTCAAAGGCGTACACATATTACAGACAACCTGTAGGCCTAAATATTATGTGCGTCATGTCCTATTTGTAGAAAATCTTCATCTGTTTTGTGTCACGTGCGACCGGCCAACTGTCACTTTAACTTACCAATTTTAAAAGCTATATAAATTAATATAAATATGTCTTATTATTTCAAAATATTAAAAACTGGTCGATACAATTGGAGACCGGAAGGCTGGAGCAGCTAACCTAGCTCAAAGGATTAGCCTCGGTATCCAGCGAGGTAATGCTGCAAGCCTTCTAGGTACAATACCGGTCTAGTGATCAAAGCCACTGGAAAGTGACGGAAACGCCGGAATAACGAAAATCAATGAAATTTCCGTGCTTAAAACCGTTAAAACGTGATTTTATTCAAATTCAAATTCAAAAGTTTTTATTCAAAATAAGTTCCACTGGAGAACACTTTTTGAAGGTCATACATATAGGTTAAAATTTAATTTTACTTCCTAGTCTATGTACACCGCTTCGCAACGTGTTATTGCTGTTAAGGAGAAGAAGCGGCAAGAAACTCCCCAGCAACACGTCTAGCTAAAAATTGTTTTTCTTTATATTTGTTGTTCTATTTTTTACATTTAAGTACTTTTTTTTTAAAGATTTTATACAGAATTATGTTACAGAATAACTTTTGAAGAATTAATGGAGTTATAGCAAACAGTGCATATTCAATAAGACAAAAGCGCAATAAAAGGATAGAAAATAATTATAGTTATAAATATAAAGACGTAACGTAATTAATTTTTTTGCAACATATCTCCATATATTCCTTACAAGTACGGCAAGATAAAAACGTTATACTCGTACAAAACACAGTATAAGAGGTTGGAGCGAGCTGTTATGTAAATAAAGTTTTGTCATTTAAATATTCTTCAATATGCATAGAAGTCGCGAAAACTTAAGAAAATATTAAATTCTTATCAGTTAAGCAAAGGATTACGTAATAAATAATATATGAACTGGCTGCAAACGATCAAACAGTTCGTAAAATAAAGAAAGATGATTGAAATAGCTATGACAACGATACTCAATAAAAAATATTGGGTTGTGTGTCGGTATGTTGAGAAGCAGCATTTACTTTATGTATTCTCTGCAAATTGGATCAATAAGCGAGTTTTCAACTTATTATGATATGTTTACTAACTTGGAAACATGTTTTGGTATAGTGAATTATCTACCTGTCTTATAACATTATAAAGAAGAAAGATTTGATTGATTATTTGTATTAAATAGGCTCCGAAACTACTGAACTGATTTGAAAAATTCTTTCACTGTTGAAATGCTTTTTTTGAGGGATTAAGCGATGAGAGGAAGCCACATCAGTGGCCACCAGAGTCAATGGCCAGCTTGTGTGGAGACTTGAAAACTCAAAAAAACCACCCTCACCCCATATGACCCGCGCTTATGGCAGGAAGAGCGTGAGACTTAGAACATAGATACGCTCACGCTGATCCTAGCACATCAGTGCTTGAGAATGCCCCGGGCGAGGCAAGTTCACTTCGTCAACAGCGGGATGACTCCTCCATTCCCTAGACGTTGGAGCTTTTTTTTTTTTTTTTTACATGGGGAAATGCGTTGCCGCACCGTCAGCCGCGCGGGGGATCATGCGCGGCCGGTGTGTGGGGCTCCCCGACGCCGGTTCAATTCGACCGGCTGCCGGTATACCCACTAAACCCCATGGGAGCCTTCCTTCCGCCT
This sequence comes from Dendrolimus punctatus, assembly GCA_012273795.1. Classification (NCBI taxonomy): domain Eukaryota; kingdom Metazoa; phylum Arthropoda; class Insecta; order Lepidoptera; family Lasiocampidae; genus Dendrolimus; species Dendrolimus punctatus. The sequence goes on along the minus strand of CM022529.1, from coordinate 7,173,205 downwards.
AGCGCCGGGGTCGCGGTACATGCGTGAGTTTAACCCGCAACCCCGGCAGCGGCCGGCCGCCTCTTAAACAGAGGCGGCCTCTCCTGTGTGCGGGCCGGGGGAGATGGTGGTCCCAGGCCCTGAGAGGGACGCGCGGCTACCTCTCGCGCCCTCTCGCGGCATTAGTGCGGGCGGAGGTCTATGTTGATCCCCCAGACCTCGACGCCCGCTGCCGCCGGGAGGGGGAGGCTGCAAGGAATACTCCTGCGCCATCACCCCTCCCTCTCCTTCCTCCTCCCCCCGCCGCCTCGCGCACTCAGCAGCGTCAGCGGCGGGGGGAAGTGTCTTCGCGGCGGGGGGAGGGGGAGGCTGCGAAGGATTGCTCCTGCGCCAACACCCCTCCCCCCTCTTCTTCCACCCCGCCCCCCCCACCGCCTCGCGCAATCGGCAGCGTCAGCGGCGGGGGGGGCCTCGCGATAGGAGGGAGGGGGAGGCCGCGAAGGATTTCTCCTGCGCCATCACCCCTCCCTCTCCTTTCTCCCCCTCCGCCGCCTCGCGCTCTAAGCAGCGTCAGCGGCGGGGGGGGGCTTCGCGATGGGGGGAGGGGGAGGCTGCGAAGGATTGCTCCTGCGCCAACACCCCTCCCCCCTCTCCTTCCTCCCCTTTTCCCGTCGCCTCGCGCACACAGCAGCGTTAGCAGACGGGGTCGGGGAGGATAGGTCGCCTGTCAGGAGGGTGGTGGTGGGGTGGACATCACCACCGCCGTCCTTGACAGCCAGCGGAGAACACCTCGACGCTGGCGGTCGCATCGGAAAGGAGGGGTATTTGGGGAGGAGGTTTGGTAAGGAAGGGCAGGCATTGGGATTTGGAGGCGGAAAGGTGGGACACCACTATCACGGAGTGAAAAGGGGAATGTGACAGTGGCCGCTCGGGGCCCCGGGGACGCATCCCCTTGTGCCGCTACCTGGACGGGGGCGAGAAGTCCAGGGCGGCACCCCCTGGGGGAAGACGTTGGAGCTCCCCTAACTGTTGGGGTACCACACTATCCCCGGGTGACATAGGCTATTTTATATTATCAGAAAAATTAGGGATCCTTAATAAAACTCTAATAATGTAACCCAAGGTATAAAAAAATACCTAAAACATTATTTACATCGCTTGCGCTGCGAAAACTATTGATGATAGAATAAAATAATTATGACTTTGCAGAACACATCATTATTTACAAAAAGTGTCGCGACAGCCTATGTCTAACTAACTATACTTATAGTTATGCCACAACAGTGTTCTTTTTTTTTAATAATATTTAAACGTTATTTTCATAATTTTCTTCTTGTAACCTGGCGCAAATAGAAGAGTTTTCATAATTGTTAATTTTGAAAATTTGTTCAATACCGCGCGTAGCCGGGGCGGGCCGCTAGTAATAATACACAATTCTAAGCATGTACAGACATTAAAGCTATTAAAAAAATAAACAAGTGGAATAGCAATCGAGCAATTTTTTTAAAGGTTTCTTATCTGTTTTTCGGTTTGTCTGTTTGTTCGAGATTCATGAAAAAACTACTGGGCCGATTTTGATGCGGCCTTCGCTGAGCGACAGCTAATTCTTAGAATTAATACTTGCGCTACTTTTATCTTGTGAATTCCGCAGGAATTTTTCTGGGAGTGATTTGAATTAGCCAGATTAAAAAAAGCGCACTACAATATGTTTTTTTTTGACTGGTCGATAGCCAATTTTTTGCAATAAAAACTGTGATATTTTATCCTAGGAATCCCGTGGGCATTTTCCCGTGAGTGGTTTATAATTGTTCGGGTACGTAAAGATTAGCTTATTCCGAAACAGTCTTCACTAAACGATAGCTTACATTCTTTAATAAATTATGTGGTCGTTTGTGTTCCACGAATTTCAAGTCAAGCGTGGACGAAGTCGCGGCCATTCCTAGTATAAAATAAAAATATAAAATATAGGATGAGAAGTAATTTGTACTTTCGTTCTCACTTAGCTTTGCTTTTAAGAATTGAATATTTTATTTGCTTTCCGAGTGTATGTAGGAATTTCAAAGTAAAGGAAGTTAATGGAAAATTTACATACAATTGTCCAAAAAATGTAAATAGGAAAGTTTTTTCAACATCGATGATGTCAAGCTTGCAGTTGCCATGTTCATAGCACATAGTGATTATATAAATGATGTAATATGCAATTCCGATACAAGGGATAAATAAGATACTTTTATTTCAGAAAACAACTAGTAAATTTCGGGTGTTTATACACGCTTTATAATTTATGAAAGTGTAAGTAGTAAACACGATGGTTATAGAAATTGATGCCTGAAACATGCTCTTGATTACGCCACTACCAGCAGTGGCCTGTATTCAACCAAAGCTTTGAGCTGTGGCCCAAATGTATGTATGCACTATGAAGCCAGATTTGTGTTAATAAGAGCTTTTATTGCAAAAAGAATCGTAGAGAGTTTCTGTTTAGTACTCGCCTGGAATACGGTAGATAAAATAATGTTGGGGGCTAAGAAGGCTTCGTTAAAGAACACGAGAGATGTTCGTTGCTACAACATATATTTTCGAGTGGAACTTCAACGGTGGCAGAAACAACTCATAAGTCAGCCACACGTTCCAATATTAAATTGAAATTTAATATATATACAAAAAGTTTGTATATCCATCAAATAATGATTCAGTAATTTTGCAATCTACTCTAATTTTTGGATGAGGCGATATTTAATCAACTTTCACCCAGTTCCTATTTATTAATATCCATTAATTTTGTCTTACAACTCGAGACAAATTCAAATTCAATAAGTTCCACTCGAAAACATAGTTTGAAGGTCGCATGTAAGTCAAAATTTAAATTTACTTCCAATGCCATGTACACCGCTTCGCAACGTGTTATCGCTGTTAAAAGGAGAAGAAGTGGCAAAGAACTCTCCAGCATGTACATAAAATTTTTTTTTCATCATAATTATTTATATATTATCTATGGGTCTCTTTTTCCCTTTTTTTAAATAAATGTGGAAGTTGTATTACAGTTACTTTTCAAAGAATGAATGCAGTTGTAACAAACAATAAATATTTTTACCGTCGCGATATAATTTACCAATGATAAGGACAGCGATAAGGAACTTTTGGCATTAATCAAAGTCTTGTTGTATTCCCTTAGAAAGTACTATCTGTCTTTATATGTTAATATAAAATGCTTGTCACATATAATGTTAACAAATCGCTTCTTTGCTTCAATAACGTGGTATCTTGAAAAACCCAAATTTACAGTACGCCACTCTTAAAATTTCAAAAAAAGATTTTACCCATCATATTTTACACTTTTTTTGTGTATTTTTTTTGTAAATTTAGTGTCAATTTACTAAGCTTTTTGAAATATATGAGAAAGTTGTGATAATACATTTAGCAAAATATAGTGAGTGAGTGAAACAAGTGAGTATTGGGATATGTCATGTTATTGAAGCAAAGAAGCGAAATAACTTTATTTTGATTATTTTTTGTTTCTACGTACGTTTCTGTATTTATTTATTTTGGTGAGCAATAAAGTGTTATCTATTGCTACGGTTCTATGTAAGATAAATATCTATGTGTAAGACAAGTACCATATATAAGATGTGTTTTTCATTGACATTTTATTGTTATGAAAATAATTTTCATAATATGACTTACCTGGGCGGCATTAGCAAGGGTGAAAGACATCTTGGTGGCAAATGTCTGGGACTGGAAGGTACTGGCGAGTCGGCCAGTGATGCAAGGGATCCATGTGCCAAAGGAGCAGCTCGTACATCTAAGGACGCGGCTCGAAGTGGTGATGGGGATCTAGGACCACCTGTCCCAGCTTCAAGAGTACGACCATCAGGAGCGAAAGTGCGAATAGCAGGTGACGATCCTCGGTGGCTCTGTGTATGAGAAATATAAATTAATGCATATGTTATATGGTCTGAACCAATTAGCAACATTTAAGTAATATCCTTCATCTTGTTTATCCAACATCTATATATAAATAAAAATTAATTGCTTTTCGTTAGTCTCGCTAAAACTCAAGAACGTGGTTTTGAATTATTTGTGGAAGTTCGGGGAAGGTTTAAAAGGTGATTAAATATATAAAAAAAAATGCTTGGAATGTAGTAAATATAACAATTTCGCTTTCCCTAAAAACTGTTCCTACCAGTCAAACATTGAATGTTCGTTCCGTCGTTTAGAAATCTATTAAATTTAAAAGTCGTTCAGATATGAAATTGAATTTAAAAGTGATTATTTTAAATTTCAAAACAAATTTCATCAAAGTTTTGAATGTCAAACGTTTGATGTTCGTTCCGGTTAAGTTTTTACCACATTTTTTACCAAAGTTGAAACATTCTGCAATTATCATTCAGATTTTTTATTTATTGATTCTGAGGCGGTCCGAAGTTTGACGGGTCAGCTAGTATTATAATAAAAAATTAAACTACCTAACAATTTGCTACAAATTATGACTTTACAAATTTTTTGTAAGATGCATAGTTTCCGAGATATCGCGAAAAAAGTGTTTTCACCACTTTTTCTAAGATGGCGGCCGGGGGACAAGGGCGGCGACCCCACAAACTTGAGGTTAAGCTTCTATTGACCCCCCACACATGTTCCAAAAATAAAATTACGTCCTCTAACAAATGTAATATTCTGCCCTTAAATTGTAAGATTTCAATGGAGTATGTCTTTTCTTGTGATTTTTGTGTATTTTAAATTAAATGTCAAACACAAATCTGGCTTAAAATTCAATTAAGGGTTCATCAGTAAATTCAAAATGTTTCAAACAAATGGGTATTATTCAGCGGTTCAAATGGATCAGGTCAAAAGCTATTGCAACACCAAAGTTCCCTTGGGAAGTATACCTACCAACTTCCTATCTATTTCATCATCACGTCGACTGAAATCGTGGTGGTTTTACGTGACTGGATGATACAGACATGTTAACTATTACACAATCAAACTTGTCTCGAGTACATTTTTTCTTTTTCTCTCTTCTCGACTAGTGATTTTACTATTGATACAATTTTATTTCAACGGAGTTTAGGGCGTTCAAATTAATGTAATCAGACGTTTCAACCCCTGTTCTGTGACTAACTAAGCTATAAAGCATCAATGTTTGAGTAAAAAACAAAACAAATAAATATACACTTCAAACCCTTTATAAGGGATTTTTTGATTAAACTTGGAAAGTTTTTGGTTCGTTTGTTAAAAACAAATCTAAAAAGTTGAATTATTATTAGAATTAGTTAGTTTTTTTTAGACTTTACGAGTTTGCATGCTTGTTTGTCCCAGATAAATAATATCTACACGTCAATGAAAATAAGAATTTAAAAGATATTTTTGGTTGTTTTAGATCACACAATAGTCACATACATCCAGTAAGAACTGACAAAAAATAATAAATAATTAGTTAATATAAAGGAATTAAACATAATTCCTAGGCTCAGTATTCGACTAGTCGTAGAATACAATATAAGCTAAGCTCCATTTACTGTGCTAGTTTCTAGCTATAATGTCCTTAAAATGATATATACTTACTTATACAAAAAGTTTGTGAAATATATTAATTTTTAAATTAAAAATTCTTTAAAAAAACAAGTTGGAATTACTTTAAAAAGGAAAAAAGAGAATTTGAAGTGCATCAAGCCATTTTGTTACATCATACAATTTTGTATATTACTTAATAATGTATATTTCTCGCGATATCTCTTCTTCATTGCAACAAGCTTTTAATATTAACTTATTAATTACGTATATAATAATGTCGCGAAAACTTAACAGAATATCTATTATACCATTGCGTTATTTATATCAATGTTTTAAAATTTATTGGCCATTAAATATGTATTAACACGCTTTTGTCATCTATGTTCTGGATATTTGTAGTATTATTTTGTTCATTTCAATGTGCGGTTTACAAATTATTTACCTTTATGTATCTATTAATGAAATTTGTGGTAGCGTAATGGCTAGCGCACGCGTCCCAGACATAAAGGGCGCGGGTTCGATCCTGACCGGAACGCATGCACCACTTAGGAAGTTTTCTGATCTAATGTGCATATTCTTACAATTAACACGTGCTAACAACGGTGAATGAAAACATCGTGATGCAACTTGCGCATCAAGATAACCGATGTGTCAAACCTGCCAAGCCGCCTTGGACAAGCGTGGTGGATATACTGTGTTCCCCTATAATGGGAGGCCCGAGCCCAGCAGTGGGACAGTTATGGGCTGAGATTATATTATAATATTATATATTTATTAATACTGTAAATACAACTTGCTTTTCAATCTCGCCGTATTGACGAAAGTTTGATGCCTAAAATGCTATTATGTCTACACATACAATTTGTAATTATACTCCAAGGTATATGAAGGTGGTTTAATATTTGGCCGAATCACGTAAATTTTCAATATAACCGTAGACCCGACATCGCGTGAGCTTTCAACATTGGGATTCTTACCACTCTATCTATAATTAGCATCTGCAGTTCGTCGCTGTGCCGTCGTTTCGGGCAAATTGCGGAATGATCGAAATATTGAGCGTTTAGTGAGACACGTAAGAGCTGAATACATTTGGTATACGATGAAAAATAAGTATATTTTGTTTGGATCATGTTCAAACGAAAACATATCAGATGGCATTTAAGTTGACATTTTCAGTACCTACATCATAGATATTTAGAAAGTGTTTTATATTCCTCATAGTTCCTTTTTGTCTATATCCCAGGCATAACAGGGATTTTTGTATAGTTATGACGGTAGAGTGATCGATAGAAATAAGTGATACTCGACTCTCCATTATAGAATCCATATCTCTTTTTATTTAGTTCTAGTATTAAATTTTAGGTTTATCTTTTATAGTGTAGTTTAATTTATATCTAAGATAGTTTAGAATATTACATATTACGTTAATGCTTCTCTGTTCATTCCCAAAGACCTGTCAGTCAGCGTCTGCTAATGGATTATAATAGCGTAACAAAACACAGAGAAATATTAATTCCCACGAAATAAGACGATGATATGCCACTTGTTCACACAATTTCAACATTCTGACATTGAATAGGTTTAAAGGTTGTCTTTATTTTTATTATTTATTTAGTTTTTCAGCAATTTCAGCTAAGCAGTTCGTAAGTTTCCAAGGTCGTCTTACTTAATATTATAAGTTTACTCCTTAGTGCCATCCAGAACATTGTTCATATCTCTCTCATACGTATATTTTTTTCAATGCGAATAATTATTAGGTGATATTGTACCTATGATTTATTTTAACAATACATTAAATTTAATACATTAACTTAATATGAAATGTATGCATCTTCACTATCTTTGACCTTCTATCAACTGGAACGCAGTGGTTCGATTCATATGTTGTAATGAAAACTGTGATATCGGGCTTTTTAGTTAGTGATTATTATAAGTTGAAATTAAAGAATAAGGCATCTGCCAGACGAAAAAATAAATAGAGTTAAAGAAAATAGTGTTAATACTCCGTCCCAGTAATATAGTTAATACCTACATAATATTAAACAGTTGTTTATATTCACTCACCGTTGCCCGAGACGTGCCGCTGTCGAGGCTGCTTTGGGAGGATATGGAAGGGGTTCTAGCGAGTCTCGCGTGAGGAAGCGATGTTGCCACCCGGCCTTCAGCGCTAAGTGGCTGCACTCGACATTGTTCCTTGGGGATCAGCATTTCCTGTTAAACACACAGTGTCCACTTATTCAATTGCTCAAGGAGTGAGTTTCTGAAAATAATAATTGATTTAACACATTATTTTTAAAGAAAACAATTATTCATCACAACGTATAATAGGTACGTATTAATAAATGTAAGTGAAAGATTTGTTTCTGCAATTGGGCTTTCCATGCCATTTCGTCTTTGTATCCCGAGGAAACTGTCCTATTTTCTAGGATATAAATATCGTAGGTTCATATCCGACATCGAATTTACATCTATACATAGTGTAAAACAAAGTTACTTTCTGCGTTATATACTTTTTTACTTAAAATTTATATATTAATATGCTAGCAGTTCCGGCAGAAGTTGTCTTGCCCTGAAAAAATAAAACTATGATCCGATTATGCTCCTACCGGTTCCAATACTTAATGTATATAATCAGGGGATTACCCATTCTAACGCACTAGCCAGAGTGACCCGTGAGGAAAACTAGTAATGATATAAATAATACTATATATTATACTAGCTTCTACCCGCGACTTCATCCGCATGGAATAGTAAAAAAAGTAAGTTAAAAAAAACCCCTATTTTGATACATTCTTCATTGGTGCTCTGCTCCTGTTGGTCTTAGCGTGATGATATATAGCCTATACCTATAGCTTTCTTCGATAAATGAGCTATCTAACACTGAATGAATGTTTTAAATCAGACCAGTAGTTCCTAAGATTTGCGCGTTCAAGCAAACAAACACTTCAGCTTTAAATACTGGTATAAGATACTATATTATATTTACAAAATCAGGTTAACCCAACTACAAAAATATTTATTTAAACAGCAAAACAACGTTCCAGGCTTTGCAAAGTGTTTGTTAAAAATGTATGTATGAATAATTTTGCTTAAAGATAAGTGCATTACAAAATATTGTTAAATTATTTATCCATTTAAGTTAAAAATATTAACTAAACCCTACCATAACTTTATCAAGGAAAGTAGAAACTGCAATTTTGTAAGTAAAACTTTTGTTTTAGTTAAACTTCTGATTCGCTGTGAATTAAGTCTTCGTCTGTTCTGAGAAAATCAAAGTATCCTTAGCATTTACGTCCGTTTTACGGTATGAACGATATTATAAAATGTCTATAAAATGTATAATACCTTTCTATAGCACTTTATAGCCCGCCTGCTGAGGCATAATCGTAAATTTAACGGTCCATACATTACCAAGGAAACCACCGAATAGATATTTAAATCCTTGGATAGCTTTTATTAGCTTCGTAGCCAGTTTCGCCAAAATGGATGGTCTAAAAATCGTTACTTCTGTCAATCTGTCTGCCCGTTTGTCTATGTGGTCCATCATGCACCTACATGCGTTAGTCACAGTTATATTTTCGAAAATAACTTGATGAATTAATGGAAACATAGGCGCTCTAAACGCGTTCTACCGCCTGTACAATGGACTCCCCATTTTCATTTTGTTCAGAGGAGTTTTTTTTTGTTTGGTACCTACATCACCATTTTACCACCGCACAGCTCACCGGCGACTGGGAGTTCATCCACACTTCCTCGATACCTGGAAGTTATCGACTGTACGTGGCGCTCGCTCTTTTATTCCATATGTGAGCCAGCTGTGGAATGAACTCTCTCCTGTGGTTTTCCCAGAGCGATACAATATGGGGCTCTTCAAAAAGGGCGTAAACAGATTTATAAAGTCTCAACGAGGTAGGCAACGCATCGGCTCCCTTAGTGTTGCAGATGTCCATGGGCGACGGTAGCCACTTGCCATCGGATGGACCCGTCTGCCAGTTTGTCTATACGCAAACATAAAAAAAACTCTTTATTGTTAATCAAAAGTTAAAATTACGTTCCTGAACAGTTAATACAATAAATGTTGAACAAAAGGCGGCCTTAGCGCTTAAAGCGATCTCTTCCAGGCAATACTAAACTAAGGAAATAAAATTATATAAATAGACTTTCTCAATAATATTATAAAATTCTAAATATGCCGTGTCTGTACATTGAAGCTATTTAGAAATAAAAACAACTGGCATAGACTATATAAACGAAGGAGAACACGATGCAGTTAGTTTTTAGATTTCTTGAATGTTTTTCTTTTTGTTCGGGATTCACGTAAAAATTACAAATTATTATTACAAAAAAAATCTTAGACTTAAAATTGCCGCTACTTTTTATGATGAGTACCCCGCGGGAATTTACCGGGGGCGGTTTGGACACGTTCGGGCGCGTAATAATTAGTTTTTTATGACACAGTTTTTACTACTATTATAACTGACATTTTTATTAATTGCATTAATTTGTGTCCCGGGAATCCCGCAGAAATTCAAGTTGAGCGTGGACGAAGACGCGGGAATATCCTAGTATACTATATAAATATAAAACATATCACGCTACTGTATATAGAATTAGCAGCATTAACTACTACACCTGAGACTTGATCTACTTCATGGAGATAATTATATGTGTACAAGTAGCTGCATATTATTTTCTCAAAGTATATGAATGAAAATTTTGCAATAAGTTTGCATGCGAGATAATATGTAGGTAGGTACGAGTACATTAATCTCGTTTTTATATGTATACTATTTGGCTTAGGAAGTGATGCAATTACTTGCAATTTGGTAATATGCTTTCCATAACGAGATGAACGTCTTTCTATCCCAGGTTATGAAGTAGTTCCAGTGAATCTATGTTGTATGTGAATGTGTGTGTGTATGTGAAGGTTTGCCGTTGACTACTTACTATTATTGTATGCACTTATGTAAAGTATATACAATAATAAATTTATTGCAAAATTATTTATGTAAACTTTTTTGTCAACCTTACTGACCATCGACGCATGACATCATGAGGCTATTGGCCAGCCTTCTTCGCACGGGTAGTAATGTCTAGTACTACACTCAAAATAATATGTACCTACCAATATTTCATACCAAAAATATGACATGATATTATTTTCTTCAAGTACGTACAAAAATATTGTACGTACTTGAAGAAAATAATAGAGTTTGTAAACTCCTCATATTACGAGCGAAACAAAATATGCAAAAGAACATTCTTGGAGTATACCTGACATGTCCCAGAGGGATGAACTTATCAATTCTATTTTGTGTGTAGGTAAAGACTGGAATACGAGTATACCATCTCAGAACTTTTCCCATTCTATGAAAGGAAAGGAAAAGTGACGTGTTTGGATAAAGTAAATTGCTTTCATTGTTTATTTTGGCAGTTGAACGATAGCTTTCGTCCGTTTGGTTTTGAAGTTAATGATTGATTAGTGTTTCCAAATACTGAATACATTAGGGAAAGGAATATTCAAAAGAAATCATAAATTACTGGTAGTGTTCCAAATAATCGTAGTGAATCACTATTTATTCATAAACTGTTAAACTGAAAGTTATTTTTAGGAACACTGGCACCGCGGGGTGCTTATGGTGTGTACATCATTTTATGATAACTCTTTTACAGTGCAGGCTGTCACACTATGGAATGCGTTGCCTCTTACTGTCAGAGAGGCCAAGTAAGTATGCATATTTAAATTGTACAGTTTTATTATTTTTCTGCTCCACCTACATCGCCAGATTAGTTAAGAATTTCTTTTAAGCACGGTTGCCTGGAAGAGATCGCTTTTAGCGATAAGGCCGCCTGTTGTTTTGTCAAGAAGTATTGTAATTATGCATTTTGTTTTTGTATTTGTTGGTTTTGGTGAGTAATAAAGTGTTATCTATCTATCTAATGTGAAGTCCTAGCCCTCCTAGCAAATTTTTATGGTCGGTCTTTAGAGTGCTATATATCAGCTGTAGAAGCCAGTGCAAAATTTTGTTTCAGAACCATCTACCACACAAACCATCTGTTACGACGTACTTTAACTATTATTTGCGAAACTTTCGTATGAGATAATTATATTAATAATTTCAATCTAAAACCACGCCAGACGTTACAAGGGTACTAAAAATAATTGATATAAAGCAGAGCAAATTTGCGTCAGTCCTCACAGAATGATTTCGTAAATGTGACAAACGTTTGATGATTTCGTAATTTCTCTAAGAAACCATAATAAGCATTTAATCGAAAAAGCAAATCAAATTTCAGAAGCCAAACCGAAAATGCAAAACATTATCATTCTAACAATGACTATCAAACTATTTTATTTGTAAATATTTACATTCAAGACATCATGGAAAATACGGTTATTCAATGGTTTTCGGAGACTGTTGTGTACAAAAGAGGTCACTTCTTAACTCTTCCATACAACTGATAACAATTGTAAAGCTTCTTAGAAAATCTGCGAGAAAACATTTCTTAGAATTCACATCTTCGGATTTCGACGTAGCAAGTTGCTACTTTATCTCTATCTCTGTATAAATGTTATAAACGCGAAAGTTTGTAAGAATGTATGGATGTATGTATTTTTTACTCTTTCACGCAAAAACTACTGAATGGCTTTTGATGAAACTTTACAGTAATATTACTGCTTACACATCAGAATAACAGAGACTACTAATATTATAAATGTGAATGTAAGTTTGTTTGTTGCGCTTTCACGCGAAAACTACTCAACCGATCATCATGAAACTTTGTACACATATTCTTGGAGGTATTAGAAGTAACATAGGATCATTTTTATGAAAAAAATTCCACGCGGACGTAGTCGCGGGCAGAAGCTAATAATGTTATAAAGATATAGTGTTAATTATGCAAAATATAACGATTTTCCATCACGAAACGAGTGAAACCGCGGGTACAGCTAGTTAAAAATAAAACTCAAATATTGCTGAGATTTTAATTAGTGTTTAAGATTTATCTTAAATATTTGAATGACAGAGAGGAAACTATGTGTTTTCTGTACATAAAAACCTGTACATAAAAAAAAAAAAAAAAAAATTTGATGGAAGGTTACCGTCGCCTATGGACGTTTGCAGCCCCAGGGGCGCTGCCAAAGCATTGCCGACCTCTAAGCAATTTAATAACGCCCTTCTTAAACGACCGCATGTCGTAGCGCAGAGGGAAAACCTTGGCGGGAAGTTCCTTGTACATATAATATACTAATTGTATTAAAATGTTACTTAAAATGAAGAACATTGATATTCAAATACAATCGGTCTTACCTCCTACGACAATTCCTTCTAAGAACCTTTGGATGGAGTATAAAAAAGGCAACAAAAAGGGGTGTGGTATAGATATACGGCACATCAATCAATCTTTATTTGTAAGAATGTAGTTTATACAGCTGTTACATGATTGTAGATGCACAGTACATTCTACCACATAGTGGTGTACAAAATTGATGAAATCAAATTTAAAATTAAATTAACATAAATATTCTAATTAAAAAAAGTCAATTATCGATAAAATAGAAGTAATTAATGTCAAGAGAAATAATAACAAAAGATCACTTAACTTTTTTCGAATACATCTGGCAACCTAAACAACAAACATAAAAAAAATATTTAATAATGAATGAATCTCCACGTGAATCAATAAATTATGTAGACAAATTACTCGTATACTTTATATAATAATGTTGATATGTATTTATCCTAGCACCTGATATGCTATAATTCATTTTTTTTGTACATATATATTGCAGTGAGTCTTAGCAAATATTTACCCAATGTGATGTACTAGGAGTTGCTGAAAACGTATTTTCAGCAAAGCAACTATTTTTAATATATATGACATATAAAGTATAATATATATGTTATGAAGATTCCCATAAAATTCTGAATAAATAACGTCAAAAAACAGGCATTCTCAGGATATAAAGCACCGCAAGACTTTTTTTTAATATATATTATTTACAATATGTCATGCATATATTCGTCTACATTTATTTATTATTTGAGATATAAAATTAACTTTGGGTGGTCATGAAAAAATAACCACGATGGCTAAGGCGGGTGCGAAGTAAAGCGGAGCACCCGCCTTAGCGTTCTAACTCATATTTAAAAAATCGGACTTGTTAATCTATATATATAATAAAACTGTAGAGGGAGAATTTCTGTACAACGAAAAAAATGTTAAAAACCCAGTCAGGGGGATGTACGAGTAAGAAATGAAATAGAACTAATTTATATTTTTTTCAAATTTTTTGTTTCTCTATTTGTTTGTTTGTACGGGCTAATCTCCGTAACGACAAGATCGATTTAAATCAAATTTTGTATGGTCGTAGCTTATATCCCTGGTCAACATATAGGATGCTTTTGATCCTGAAAAATTAAAGAGTTCCGTGGGATAGTTTAAAAAAAATCCACGCGGACGAAATCCGCGGGCACAAGCTAGTAATATATAAATGTGCCGTATAACTATACCCCACCCAACAGAACTTCCTATAATAAGTAGTGTCAATATTTTCTACTTTAACGATAGGAACCAAATCACACGTATCTAAAGATGTTCGGGTACGATTTTAGCCAACTTATTAATTTAAAACAAGTGCCAGTTTTTTGTTAGTCATCAAGCTAATGCAGAAGTTGCTTGGGCCCCAAAATCATCGAAGAACCGACTTGATAATCTATTTCGATATGTAATAACTGTTCCTGTGCGGTATTTTGTGGGACCCATATATTAAGCGTGGGGTCACAGCCCGCCCTTTTTTCATCAGGGTAAAAATGTTGACTAAATAATTTATTTCAATACGAGGTGTATTGAATTCCTAAAAGGACACATATTCACACTTTTTGTGCCTTTCCAAGCCAACATCTGTACAGTTATTGGCTCAAATAAAAAGTCATGAAAGATTATCAATATTATTTGTAAAGACATGCATATTGTAACGAGTGCGGGACTCGAATAAAAAATGCCGTTGAAATTACATTATAGAATTTATTGGAACTATACAAACACGTATAACACAGGTACAAATATAACTGAATACAATCAGTTCAAACGTAATGCACGACTCAATAACACGCGCAAAGTCCGTCACTATATCGGTTATCGAATGTACACAAGTCTCCGTGCAGGAACGGAGAAAGAATACTAATTCCTGCGGCCGGGCGGCCTGTCGCAAGAGGCGGCAAAACAACCCACAGCCAGGTAGTAGGGCATTTGCCCGACTGGATGGCTACCACCCCTGGTCTAAAGTGTGTCGCCACATCAACCTTGAGTTGTGTTCCGGCATTAGTGACCAGGTTCCAGTCTCCCTTAAGAGAGCAACAGCGCATTTGTTGCACCTTTGGTGTTGCAAATGTCCATAGGCGATGGTAACCGCTATCCATAAAGTGGGCCGTCTGCCTATCTGCTGAACTCCTGCAATAAAAAAAAGTCTCGCCTTGATCGTAGTTCTCGCTAGACTGACGATCTGTGCATTGGGCCATTGCTTTATAATGCACCGATGCCATATGTCTACTTGGCAAGCGTCGACGCAATTTCCCAGAAAACGTAATCCGCACACCTGCGTAATTATGTCTGCGAAGGACCATAAACGAGTACAATACACAATAGGCTGATGTCTAATTACAAATTTAAAACAAAGTAAACAAAAGAAGATAGTCATAAAACAGTTTCAATATTATTAGTTCAAACGCCGCGACAGGTAATAAATGTGCTTTGTCTGATACTATGTATACAGGTGGCCCAACTTGTAACAATATAATACCTGAATTAATTTAATGTTAGATTTTTTATTAAAAAACTGCCGACATAAATATGCAAACCAAGTTAATATTTCACGTACAGTGTTGATACTCCCATGAGACTTGTCATCACCAAAGCTGTCGGTGGAATTATGGCTTTGCCCACTGCTCGCGCTCGATGTCCTCTCTCTCGCCGCTCTTGCCCAGGACTCGAGCCTTTTTTGGGCAGCCCAGACACTCGGAGGACCCAGTCCACTCATGACGACTATTCACTCATCACTTCACAAATAGTTCATTACTAATAAAAGTTCATTTTCTTTAAATAGGGGTTTTATTTAACTTAGGTCCAAATTTCGATGTAGCTATATTACTTTTTTTATTATGTCTATCTGTAGGCAGATAAGGGTTAAATATAACATGCAGAAACAAAGGCTTTTTATGAAATATTAGAAGAGAATAGAATACTTTATTGTTAAATTGTGTACATGTAGGTTGTATGTGGTATAAATATAATAAAGAAGCAACAGTTGGCCCAGTGACAGCGTACAATAACATTCGATACCTACATAATTACAATTAATAATTATGTTATAGGTTAATTAATCAAATCAATATTTAATTATTTTTAATTAATTATCATGCCTATAGTGGTTGGTTTGAGGTTAAGGAGCTGGATAAAGATAATAATTCATTAAATTTTAATTAGAATCAAATCAAAAATCTTAATTTAATATACGACTAGCTGTCCCGGCAGACGTCGCGTCGTCCTGCCCGGAAAAGCTTCAATCGATATTTAACAAATAAAAAATAGGGGGATCGTAGACGATAAACCCCTATTTTTTATTTGTTCATTTGTTTGTTGTTTTTATTTCAACCCTCTAGGGTTGAAAATTTAGGGCTGTGTGTATTTCTTAATGCTCATTAAAAAATATATTTTTTTATATCTAAAAATTAAAAAGAAATTAGGGGTGGACTACCCTTAACATTTAGGGGGATGAAAAATAGGTGTTGTCCAATTCTCAGATCTACCCAATATGCACACAAAATTTCATGAGAATCGGTCAAACCGTTTCAGAGGAGTATGGCCACTAACATTGTGACTTTTATATGATAATTTTATATATAAGATAGAATATACATGGATACATTTTGTGAAAGATGACATTATGACTTTTGTTGTAAAAGAGGGCCTATTTCTGATTATTACTGATAAACAAATACATTGGCTATAGATTAGGTATAATTCAAAGTGTGCTATCAGAGCCTTCTTCTTCAGAAGAAGAAGAAACTACACATTTTTTAAACATTATTACTCGCCTAAAACCTACATAGTTTTGGGTTTTACTTCAGTAGTGCGTTTCTGGATTGACATGTCCATGTGAACATAAATTCCAAAAAAGAATTAAGAAAAAAACGTATATTAGGATACAGGAGTATGAAAGGACATATCGTTTCTTTGCTTCAATAACGTGGTATCTTGAAAAATCCAAATTTACAGTACGCCACTTTTAAAGTTTCAAAAAAAGATTTTACCCAAACAAATTATACATTTTTCAATACTTTTTACAATTAATTTTAGTGTCAATTTACTAAGTGTAATTTAATTTACTAAGATTTTTGAAGTACATGAGAAAGTTGTGATAATATGATAAATTAAGCAAAATATAGTGAGTGAGTGAAATAAGTGAGTATTGGGATATGTCACGTAATTGAAGCAAAGAAGCGATATATTATTCTGACTTACAAATGATTGTAAGTTAGAAAAAAGGGCCTTTAAATCTACATACTCTCGCTTTACTAAATTTTGTTTCTTTTCTTTTGTAAAGAGCTATGACTCAAGTGGAATGCCAAAGAATAATGGTAATTTATTAAAATTATATTTTATGCGAAACTAATCTCAAAGGCGATGAACTCACGTTTTCTTGTTTGGTAATTATTTTTTGTTAGCTAATGGAAAACTCAGACATTCATGAATACGAATATAATTAGATACGCAAACCGTGAGAAGATTAAATATTACTCAAATAAGAAGCAGAATTTGAAATAAAATTGTATTGTTTGAATTCGTCAGATCAGACTGTGGGCCGCCGTGTCTCGGCTCGCAGACAGGGCGTGCCGTGCGTGGGCGCTTACTAAGAAGCGTAGTAATACTACGAGAGGTGGGTGGTTGTTTATAAGTACATGCAGGAATTCTAATGACCTATATAACTTGCACGTTAAAGGGTACTTGGGAATAATTATAATTTGTACCGCTAGTTTAAATAGGAAATAAGTAGAGATTGAATAATTCCAAATTAAAATCTCACACTCTGCGGAGTGACGCTCGCGGACCGCGTTCGTAATACCGAAGTAAGAAAGAGAGTTGGTAAAAGTGGATGGATGCAGAAGTTGCGGAAGGCCACGACACACCTTCCATGATCAAATTGATCGTGTATTAGCAGAAGGTGATGTCAGGAGCCTTAAGAATAGACGAGCGTGCATGACAAGAGCTATGAATGTCAAAGAAGCAAGTGAGGTGTGTAAGAATAAGCCTGTATGGCACTCTGTTGTTCGTGCCTACCCCGCAAGGGACCTGGCGTGAAGTTATGTATGTATGTAAAATCTCACAGTTATAAATTAAACTATAAATTGAGTTAAAATTACAAAGAAACGTCCTCGAAAGACTGGCAGCGTTATAGATTTAAATATGATTAATTTTCGTGATTTTGACTGCAGAACGTAGCTTACACAGTGAAAGCCAATTTTCATGTTCACTTGTACATTTAATTGCTGCATACTTAAAATTTTACAATTACTATAATTTAAACAAACATTTCTGAATTTCATATAAAACAAAACCAAAACCGAGAAGAAATAAACATTATTCTATACTGCAATTTAACTATATTGTATATTATTTGAACAGTAGTGACCGCTTCAATGTGTTTGAAATGTTAATTAACTTTTAAGAAGAAAATTCTTCTATGTTTAAGCTCGTATCACCAGTATATTATTAGTTTTATAAGTAACTTATTTATGTGTAATAAAAAAGATAAATATTTACGACTTTTCCGAAGTACCTAAAGTAACAATGCTAAGTCATTACAGTATCAAATATAATTTATTAATAGTTTATATATAAAATGACATTTCAATTAATAAAGTAACGCAAATATGCAACCCTCAGTGATAGTTATATGTTTGTACCGTTTGCTGTTGAGACGCTTGGACCGTGGGGTGTTGAGGCCAAGAGCCTCAACCAAAATTAATCGAAACGACTCATTGACTCTTCAGGTGACCAGAAGGCTGGTGGCTACCTCGGCCAACGGATCAGTATGGCGATCCAGCGACAAAACGTAGCCAGCCTTCTGGGCACCTTACCTATAGAAGACGGTGATCTGGGCTCAGTATTCTACTTATAGTCTTGAAGGACTATGGGTAGAACACAATACAAATGAGTTAAGTTTTCTTACATTTTATTCAATAGTATGTAATTTTATAATGTTCATAAGTGTAATAAAAACTTTTGGATCATTAAAAAAAGTTTACATCATAACACCATATTACAATTATATGAAAATTGACAGAGCTGTTGTTCTCTCGCCTAAGTCTCACCCAAGAATATATATAAATGTATAGAACACGCTACTTAATTGCTATTGTAAATTCGATCATTAAGTATCAAGGTGATACATCCAAGTCATATTTAAGGCTTTAAATAAATATAATAAAAAAGGCACCAAAAATATTAAAAACACGACAAACGTGAGTCAATGTTAAAAATTTAAAGTGGTACCATAAGTACCACTCATATGAGCTGACATTTCAGGCATAACGTCGTCAAAGTCGATACTGCGAGTGTTTTTTTGTACGCGTTTTACTTACTTGGTATAATGACGACTGGCATTCAAGGCCGAAGGTCTATTATACAGTACAGTCACCGATATGTTTTTATAGAAAATTAATTACGTCAAGTACCGCTTGCATAAGGTTGTTTAAATTTATTTAAGAAACACGAAACGTATTTAACACCCTTAAATCCAATTAGCGTCTTGCACAACGCAAAATTTGCCGCTAAATAAGAACTGTCAAAGCATTTTATGTAAAACCTATTTAGGCAATTTAATATGATTAACTAATTTTATTTAAAGGCGATCGTTATGCAAGCGAGCCTTACTACTATATAGATATATAACATGGACATATGAACTATTAGTTTTGTGGAAATTCCAATAGGGTAAGCTGGTTGTAAAATCATACCGTATTATGCAAGCTCTGACTATTTTCTTATTAGAATTTGTACTTTTAATTTTACAATCTTACCGCAAATTTTGAAATAAAAGCCGGTGTCTGATCAAGCCATTTGCTATTTTATCTAATAGGTGTCGAAAGCTGCTGAGCGTAAGAGATAGTAATACAGTAATTAATCATTCATACAGGAATAAGAAACATAAGCGCCAATAAATTAATGGCACTTACGAAATTTTGGTCGCTAGTTTCTTAAAAGTAGGCTATGGGGAATCGAGTTGTATGAAGTCCACGTTACTGCTGAACATATCAAAAGCTATCTATAGAACTTCTAACTGATCTCGATAGTTCTTTCGAAACATCTGGCCACCGATAGGGTATAAGCAAACTACGTAAATTATATTTAGTAGGTAATATCTTCTGTACTTTTCAGACATCCTCAACGTCTAAAAGGGGAGAGAAGTATTTAATAATTCATCTACTTCAAATTTGCCTTTATATTTTCAGATGCCCAAGATATAACTAGATACTCTGAGGATAATCTCTATATCTCTATAAATATTTTAAAGCGAAAGTTTATAAGAATGGATGTATGTTTGTTACTCTTTCACGCAAAAACTACTGAATGGATTTTGATGAAATTAGGTACATTATGAGTTGGCGGCTCCGACTTTGGCCGGCCGTTAACTCAGTACGTGCGGTCGCGCCGGTATCATGTGAGCCGAAATACCTTTCTTCTATATTTTTAGAATAATAATAATAATAATAATCGCGATTCCCCATGATGGTAACCTCGTGAAAGCCGAGAAAGAAAAACAAATAAAGTATATTGATCTCGCTCACGAGGTTACTGCCATATGGAACTTGGACTCTACAATCATAGTACCGATAGTGGTGTCAGTGAGTGGATTAATAGCGAAGAGCCTTGACCGACATCTTGAAAGGCTCTCGCTTGGTACCTGGGTGAAGGGTCGGATGCAGAAGGCAGCCCTGCTGAACACGACCCGTATCGTGAGGAGGTTCCTGTCTCTGGAACCTTAACCACCGGTAGCTTGGAGCCTAGACCCTGCTGCCGGCGGACATCGGTTTTTTACATTTTTTTAAAATAAATGTATATATATATTTTATAAGATATTTATAAGAAAAATGTAAAAGATTTGGAGAGTAAAATATATATGTGAATAATAATAAAATATGGGAGTTCTGTAATCAGTGAAGAATATGAAAATACTTACAAAACTATAAAATAATGTACTTTAATGTACACAACTACTAATTACTGTACACAACTGCATTTCAAGACTGAAACCGTAAAATAAAACACCAAAACAAGGCCGGAATAATAATAAATGGCAGTTAATATTAAACTCGTCCATGTAGAAATTAACTATGTATTAAGTGAGCACATTCATTAATTCCATTTCCTTTATTCCATATGGATCGAGTAGATGTCGTACTATTTACATGGCAATGACGAATGACACACAAGGGCGAGTGGTCAGAAATAACGATATGTTGGGCGCCGATACGTATAAAAGAGAAAATGTAACAATGTTTGTTTCATTTACTTTATCATAAAGGTATTGACCAACCACGATGGGCGTAATTAAAGTAAGGTCTATAAAAAGAGGCCTAGATAGACGTCTTTGCAAGACCCTTATAAATCCAATTATACCCTGACAGCATTTTAATTATTCGGGGTACTAAATGCGTACTCTTCTATTAAATGACTTTTATAATATGCACTTAGAGGAAAGCAAATTTAAAATTAAATTCATAAAGTTTAGTTAAAGTAATGACTTTAAAAAATGTTGTAGCTTACTTAATTGTATGCGTCCATGATATTTAGTATGCAATTATGACATTTAACAATCAATAAAAGATTTTTGTGAATCGTATACAGCGGCAAAAATATTTAGGTAATAATCATTAAGTACTAATTAGTAATAACTAATTATTAAGCAGAAGATTATTACTAATTAAGTAGAAGAGAATAATTCAGTATTTTTTTTGAACACTTGTTAATTAAAATATGTTATATTATTCGATTATTGATTTCCAACTTCATTTATAATTATTTACATCTTCAAAATAAAATGAATATCTGTTTAGCTACAATATATATCTGCGTTGGCATTTGCAAAATGTAAGCGATTGATAAAATTATTAATTAAAACATGAGCTAGTTATAACTGATTTTTACTGTTTGTTCTATGAGCGTTAAATTTCTACCCCGTTGCTTTAACCCAAAAACATATTTGTATATTAAAATTATCTTCAATGCTTAGGCTATAACTGGAAACTATTTTGTAAATAGTACTGAAAAATGACAAAAAATTAATGAAAATCTCCAACGTCGAATGAACCTTGGCTCTAAGTTACTCTTTATTTTAATTGATATCCTTGTAATTTAATACAAAATTGTATTTATTAGTTGACATTTTATTAGATAAATATATTATATCATAATTTCTAAGCAAAACACATATGCATGCCAAAAGTCGGAATTCGGAGAACTGTACTACGTTAAATTTAACTTTTGTATAACCACTTTCGCATTAAATAATTTGAATGAAATCAATGTTCTATACGTTGGAGATGATTGTATAATACTTAAGATTATTTTTCAATTAGCTCTACTGATAGTAGCTGAGATAATTGTGTACAAATGCACAGAAAAAATAATGATTTGCTTATAATTGTATTATGTGTATAAATTTATTTAGAAAAATATATAAGAGATGATATAATACGAAAAAGATTATCATAAAGATACGCTGATCAGCTGGCATGGTCTTATTTATTAACTGTTGCGCCTATTCAATTTATTCTGCGATCCTGAGTGAGATTGCCCGTTTAGTTAAGTTAGCCGCTAATGGTGCTATGATGACAATACCGAGGGACAACTGACCCTTATCTAGGGACTATAAAAGTTTTATATCTAATATGACATCGAAGGGAATTTAATATTAAACAGTTTTTACAAGATACAGTGTTACTAGCACGATGAAGGCAAATCATGTTATGTTAGAAAGCTTAATGCATTGATACTGTCTGTAAGTATGCAAATTGTTATTAATATTTAAATGGTGACGACGGTGAGCTGCACAGCGGATCTATTATTTATAGTTGGACGCAGATTTTAACGCTATATAAAATGTTAAAATATAAGTGTAATAATATTTATTGATGGTAGTTGAAATGAAAAATAAATGACAATATATAAATTTCCCGCACATGAATCACTGAATTTTTTTAACAAATCTATAGCTACTAAAACACTAATGGAGCACTTCTAAAAGAGGGATATATATTAGGGCACAATATAACAAACACGCAGAAAAAATATTAAGGGGTGTGTAGGATAATCAAATGTTATCTATCACTCAACACTAAGGCTGTCGGGGAGCGGTCGGCGCGGCTGAAGTTTCGCGCACACTGCCGCCGCCCGGGCGTACGGTGTTGCCAGCAAAAGTCCCGCTCTTTCCCGAATATTATGGTCTGAATCCCGTAGTTAATATATCCGTCGGTTTATGAATATTGTTTTGTATCTTGTTCTACCAACGCCTCATGCATTTTTATTCGCACTTCTAAAGTCATATATGCAATCATTTTAGGAAAATTGTTGTGCGAAATTTTTAGTCTCTCAAATACAAATACAAACCCGAAAAAGACGTTTGAGCGAGCCAACAGGTGAGCTACAAACAAAACATTACCTTTCGTACCATTAATTATTTTTTCCTAAACCCTATAAATTTATCAACATTTACATTAACTCCTCGAAAATAGACATGGTGTCTCTATCATCGAGGAGTTCATATAATTGAAGAGAGAATGTCCATAGGTTAAAGTAACCGTTTACCATAAGTTGCATCGTTCATACCCATTATTTTATTTTTACATAACTACCTATCATATCATTATAGCTTTTGTTAAATTATTTTTTTTCCTTGCCTGATATAATATTCAATATTTGTACATAGACGTCAGCTAAAAAGAGCTGATTAAACATGTATTATATTATTTGAAACAAGTTAAATTTGGATTGCAAACGTAGATTTGTCTCACACCACTCAATCTTTTGCATAATTATATGATTATGATGAACAAATATTACCTAAATGAAGTTCTATCATAATAATACGAAGTTTATATACATATATAATCCCATAAATACATAAATATAATGTTAATAAATAAATAAATTATATATATCTTTGAACGTAATATCCCTGTCAAACAAGCGTCACTAGTTAGTAGTTAACACAGCGCGATATTCGACTGCTGCTCGTAAAGACCTATATATAAGAAATTATTATTATGACGCTATAGAAGTATACTTTTCTCTAAAACATAATTATATATGTATCTTACTCTGTGATAAAACGACTAATATCGAGTTCCAATATCTTACTATATTAATGGTTAAAAATTGACACATACTCTATACAAAAAATGTCAATTTTCTATCTATGGTAAAGAATGGATAGTCAGAGATAGAAACTGGGGCGGCATAAGAGAGATGATAACAAAACGCCTTATTCGTAAGTTGTATCATCCATAAATGAACGCAGAAAAATATTATTTTCTGCGAACGGGCGTCCGCCGGAAGAAGCGAAAAAACCTTTGTTCGGTGGAAGGGCATTTGCCCGTCTGGATATCTACCACGCTTGGTCTACAGTGTCCTGCTATAACAACGCCGAATTGTGTACCGGTATCAAGGCCAAGTTTCAGCCCCCTTTCGAGGGAAGCATAGTAGTACCTACTTTGGTGTTGTGAAATTCCATAGGTGATGTCAACTATTTTCCATCAAGCGGGCCGTCAGCTTTTCTTCTAACTCCAGCAACCAAAAAGTCAAGACATATACATGTCATCAATAAACTCAAACGTTTTTACAGTGCTGTCAACACCGCGGCTAGGGGCGAATTTCGGCCGCGTCACTTTCTCCAGCGCAAGCAACAGGTAAGGAAGGTCATGAGGGCGTCTTGGGAACACTATACGCGACACTGATTTTTAACAAAGTCAGTGCTAATTGTTTGCAATGGGGATTTTATTCGAGGGTTTATCCCTAGTCGGAAGCGGATCAGCAGGGAAATAATTCAATTCACCAGAAGATGTTGTTTATTTAAATTTGTATAATATTCGAAACTAAGGTTTTCGCACGCAAAATCTTTGGACCAAGTAGCCTGAGAATAATATTTCTATGATGTTCCCTAGAATCTATATATATAATACCTAGTCCAGCCATAAGTTCTGTTACAAATGAAAATGCATTTTTTTTTAAATGAAGTAATGTAAATATTATTAAAATGTATACCTACGTATTTATTGAAGTCTCAGCAAAAATGGGTACGTTTGGCTTTTATACGGGCCTTTAATCTGTTTGGCCACGAATCTATGGATTTACGCACTGTTTCTAAGGGAAATTTCGCCACTGTTTGCTCCAAAGATTTTTTATGAGACTCGCCATGTCGTTTAGAGCAGGCCATGTCCTCTAAAAGTGACCATAATTTGAAGTCTAAAGGGTTGAGGTCTGGGCTAGATGAGGGCCAGTCTTCAGCTCTTGTAAAGTCCGGAACGTTGGTTTCAAGCCAGCCTTGGGTAGTTTGTGTCTTGTGACCAGGTGCAGAGTCCTGCTGAAAAGTCCATGGTATATTACTACTAGACTTTTACCGGTGAAATCCGAACGAGGACCATCACACGCGCAAAGGGGGAAAAGTCGCAGCCTGTGTGGCATTCGCCAGGTAGGGAGGGCAGTAGCACCTCAACTATGAAGTATTATTGCCACACCACTGCCAGGTGTACCACTAAAACCCCTCGGTGGTCCTCCTTGCGCCTCATGCCAGGGCTACGGTACATGGTCTAGCCCCTCCACTGGCCTTGGAAGGCGATGGTCCAGGGGCCTCATGCATTGTTCTGGAACTTATTTTTCCCAACGTGTTTTCATGCTCTTTACTGCGTGGGAGGTTTTGTAACGCGCCCTACGGGAGGAGAGGAGAGCGTGTGCGGAAGATTGCGTGCCCCCATCTCGACAGCTTAGGTGAGAACCCTTAGGACAGGGAAACCCGTCCCATCTCATCCTTCCTAACTCATCCACATTATCTCATCTTCATGACTAACAACGCGTTGGCTTTGCTCATGTTGCAAAAGTCTTAAGGTCACGGTAACCACTTTTCTTTAGGTGGTTTGTCTGCCTGTTTTCCACCTTGGCATTAAAATAACAAGCACCTCAAATAAAGGTGCATTTATGTAGAAAAAAAGAGAGAAACATTTAAATCACTGAAAGAAATTAATTAAAGTAGATAAAGCGGAAACTGTGTGCTAAGATTGCAAGTCACGAGCTATCGTCTTTGCATAGCCTTATGGAAAATAGGCTTGATAATATTAAGAATTGTACTTGTTTTGTATTTTTCATTTTAACGACTGCTATGCGAACAATTCATTACATTTCTTTATAAATATATCTATCTCTATAAATATTATAAACGAACGAAAGTTTGTAAGAATGGATGTATATTTGTTATTCTTTCACGCAAAAACTACTGAATAGATTTTGATGAAACTTTACGGTAATATAGCTTACACATTCGAATAACACATAGGCTATAATTTATAAAGATATAATGCTAATTTTCCAATACATAACGATTTTCCATTACTGCGCGGGAGAAGCCGCAGGCGCAGCTAATACTGTATAAAAACTAAAACTGATTACAAATTAAACTATACTGTAAATAACACAAGACTTAAATAATAGCATACATTTATAGGTGAAAAATTGACTTTAATTCGCTACCGGCGGGGAGCGTGCTTAAAATGCTGATCACATTTCCGCGTTGGATGCTGATGTGCTGCCCTAGGCGCAAGCCGTCTATTTGGTCACGTGAGACCTCAATTAAACGCGTTGAAAGGTCTTGATAGATGTGCCAGGGTCTCGACCCCGAAAGCCACTAATACGTACCCACTGATACATTTTGACGACGTTTCAGGGTCTTCTGGTGCGCAGTAGCTGTCAAGGCTGTATCCGAAAGATGGGATGCTAGCAAAGTATCAACACAAAATTGGTATTACGTTATGTATATTGTATAATCAATAAATTCATACCCATATAATCCCGCTGGTACTTTTTCTTTGTTTTCTCATGAATTCATCATTTCTCTAGGTAAACATTACAAAAAAGACAAAACAAAACTCTGAAATAATACCTTATTTAAACGATAGTTAACGCGAAAATACGAAACTCAAACGGAAATATCGAACATTTAATTTGACCGGAAGGCGTATTCATTGTTTCCGACAGCGAGGCGCCAGTTGAAATCCATCGAACCTGGCACGTAATTTCATGAATTATAAATCACTGATCGATTCTCTCATAAAAATATGTCTGAAATTTAATTACCTCTATTTCGATATGGTTGTCAGTTTTTTACTTCAAAACAACATTTGTCTGCCCTAAAAATCCTACGTCCATGAAAATCTATCGAACTTGTCACGTTATTTGATACATTACTAGTAAAAATCACTGAACGATTTCCTAAGAAAAATATGTCAGAAATTCATTGAAGTACCGCTGTTTCTATATGGTGGACAGTTTTTTACTTTAAAACAACTTTTGTAGTCTCTTCTCCTAGAAATCCAACGTCCATGAAAATATATCGAACTTGTTACGTTATTTGATACATTACTAGTATCAATCATTGAACGATTTCCTAAGAAAAATATATCAGAAATTCATTGAGTTACCGCTGTTTCGACGTGGTGGACAGTTTTTTACTTTAAAACAACTCTTGTAGTCTCTTCTCGTAGAAATCCAACGTCCATGAAAATCTATCGAACTTGTCACGTTATTTGATACATTACTAGTATAAATCACTGAACGACTTCCTAAGAAAAATATGTCAGAAATTCATTGAAGTACCGCTGTTTCTATATGGTGGACAGTTTTTTACTTTAAAACAACTTTTGTAGTCTCTTCTCCTAGAAATCCAACGTCCATGAAAATATATCGAACTTGTTACGTTATTTGATACATTACTAGTATCAATCATTGAACGATTTCCTAAGAAAAATATATCAGAAATTCATTGAGTTACCGCTGTTTCGACGTGGTGGACAGTTTTTTACTTTAAAACAACTCTTGTAGTCTCTTCTCGTAGAAATCCAACGTCCATGAAAATCTATCGAACTTGTCACGTTATTTGATACATTACTAGTATAAATCACTGAACGACTTCCTAAGAAAAATATGTCAGAAATTCATTGAAGTACCGCTGTTTCTATATGGTGGACAGTTTTTTACTTTAAAACAACTTTTGTAGTCTCTTCTCCTAGAAATCCAACGTCCATGAAAATATATCGAACTTGTTACGTTATTTGATACATTACTAGTATCAATCATTGAACGATTTCCTAAGAAAAATATATCAGAAATTCATTGAGTTACCGCTGTTTCGACGTGGTGGACAGTTTTTTACTTTAAAACAACTCTTGTAGTCTCTTCTCGTAGAAATCCAACGTCCATGAAAATCTATCGAACTTGTCACGTTATTTGATACATTACTAGTATAAATCACTGAACGACTTCCTAAGAAAAATATGTCAGAAATTCATTGAAGTACCGCTGTTTCTATATGGTGGACAGTTTTTTACTTTAAAACAACTTTTGTAGTCTCTTCTCCTAGAAATCCAACGTCCATGAAAATCTATCGAACTTGTCACGTTATTTGATACATTACTAGTATAAATCACTGAACGACTTCCTAAGAAAAATATGTCAGAAATTCATTGAAGTACCGCTGTTTCGACATGGTGGACAGTTTTTTACTTTAAAACAACTTTTGTAGTCTCTTCTCCTAGAAATCCAACGTCCATGAAAATCTATCGAACTTGTTACGTTATTTGATACATTACTAGTATCAATCATTGAACGATTTCCTAAGAAAAATATATCAGAAATTCATTGAGTTACCGCTGTTTCGACGTGGTGGACAGTTTTTTACTTTAAAACAACTCTTGTAGTCTCTTCTCGTAGAAATCCTACGTCCTAAAAAGGCTTTATTATTAAACTAGTTGTAGAGTTTCTAGAAATCTGGTGCCTGAAGAAACTAATCGAATTTGTCACTAAGTTGTCGTGGGTGTTCGGAAAACCAGTTAATCAACTGTAACTGTAGAGTAACTAAACTGTAGAATAAAATAAATTCGTACATACAATCATAATAATAAGAACAATGGGCGGTCTTATCGCTGGGAGCGATTTCATCCAGACTACCTTTTAATAATAGATATAATATAAATGTATTGATTCAGCCACACATATTTGTGTACAGGTAAATAAAGACCTTATTAAAATATTTATACCTTCAATTACAAATAGGAGGAATTACAAATACGCTTACGAGCGGATGGGTCCCGTACTTTTTTAAGGACAGATACTTGATACTGGTCGCTTTCAGCTTGTATTTCGAAACCAGCGCAAGGCAATATTTAAGCAAGTAAACGCTTCAGAAACACCAATTATGTTTTCATCTTGATTATATGAACTTGAAGCCGTCGTAATAATACGCTTTCGTTCGGTTGATTGATGTTCGAATAATCGACGCTCCACTGTACCTCTATTTTGATATGGTACAAAAGTCTTTGTTTTGTTGTTGTTATGTATACATGCTCGCACTGCCACTTCCCCCTTCATTACCCTGCACGCTGCTGTGATATTGAGTACTAGCTTCTGCCCGCGACTTTGTCCGCGTGGTGCGGTTTTTTAACTATCCCACGGGAGCTCTTTAATTTTTCGGGATCAAAAGTATTTTATATGTTGACCAGGGATATAAGCTATCGCCATACAAAATTTCAAGTAAATAGGTCCAGTCGTACAAACAGACAGACAAACAGACAAACAAAAAACTAGGCATGTTTGCTGAAGAGTTTCTTGCGCCGCTTCTTCTCTTCAAGCCACAACATGTTGTGAAGCGGTGGTAAATTAGATTAGGCTCCCATAGAGTAAATAATATCCATAAACAAAATTAAAACTAAATAATTAAAATGAACAAGTTGGCGGTAGGCTGAATAAAAACTTTGACAATACACGTTCGACAAATGTCATCTTTGTCTTCCGTGACCACGGCAACTGAAAAGCGGCCGAAACGTCGGATAAACCTAAATAAAATAAATTACCGCGCTTAAAACCGTTAAAACGTAGTTTTATTATGTGTACAAGTAGCGAAAACTTAAGAAAATATTATGTCTACAATTTTATTATATGTATAGATAATGTCAACTAGACATAAAACTTTTGTGTATGTTACATTTCGATCGTTACATTGCAGTTTCCAAAGATCTATGTGAACGAAGTACAGTGCTAGCTAGTTTAATAGTAAACCTAAATATCACGAAGATAATATCACACACAATACCTCTTCGTAGAGTCAGTGCAACTTAAATAGAAATTAACCAGAACAAAATTGATAAAGTTATAACCACAAGAAATTCAATGAGTGATAAAATTCTCACGTGAGCTTGGAAACGCAATATTGTAGTGTTAAAGTTAGTAAAATGAGACTCATAAAACTAAATGGGGTAAGGGTTATTGCACTTGCAAAGTTTAGAGACTGAACTGTCGCTGTGGAGGAGTATTTGCGGTCAGACACTGTCTACTTAGAGGTGCCTAAACTCATAGATTCAATTTAATTTTAATATAGGCATCCAGCGCCTGGATGAGAATTAGAAAAGAGAATTATGAAGCAACAATATTTCTTAGATTTATTTATTATTATTTATTCTAGAAACGCACATACATAAATATTATGACGTCTGTTTCCCATAAGCAAAGGCAGAGACGATGAATCTCAACTTGCTACGGTCTTGACATATTTGCTTCATCTACTTTCATTAATTTTTCAAAAATTTGAGATTTTATGACGTGACGTCATCCGCAACTCGATATGTACGCGTACTCGCCGGTCAGTGATGCTAGCAGTACTGAGTATTCGGCTACGGCTATGTCACCAAAATGGCGGCCAGGCGCAATAGCAATTTGCGGGGATTATATTTGTACAATTACAAATAAAGATTCATTCATTTATTCAAATCCAAAGCACCTTAACATGCTTTCTTACTCGCATTAGTACTCTTGTTACTCGTATTAGCTGTTCTTTAAATTATTTTACATCCTTATTCAAACTCTATGCTCCTGCATTACTCTTAGCTAAATTACTAAAATAGGGCAGCTTTCTTACTTTTACGGAACCCTTCATATAGTATTTTCTTAAGTTTCCGCGACTAGTGTAAAACTACGTTTTAAGGGTTTCAAGCGTGGTAATTTGTTTGTTTGATAACTTGTTCATTATAATTATTAGTTTTAATTTTGTTTATAGTTATTATTTAAGCTATGGGAGCCTAAGCTAATTTACCACCGCTCCCAACATGTTGTGGCTTGAAGAAAAGAAGCAGCGCAAGAAGCTCTTTAGCAACACGCTTAACTCTTATTCCCCATAAGAACACTGCATAATTCGTGGTATGTCTCGCATTTGACTCATTCATTAAATGTTTATTATATATTATTAGTCAATAAGCATACTACCCAGACTTTAAAGAATTAATTAGTATTAATTTTCCTACAATTTTTTTTATAAAAAATTACTCAAGCCTACTCAAAAATATATACAAGAGTGTTAATCAAATCATATGTATCATGAACAGTAAATTAGAGTCAAATTAATAAGTTCAGTTGACAGCTAATCAAATTAGATGAACTAATTCAACTAATAACTGCAGTTTGTCTGGTCAAGCACGTTTTAGCCTCGGAAACATAAATACAAAAGTGGCAAAGTATTCTTCGGCTTGTAATATCGTAAACAAAGTTATAAACTGCTGTAAATCATAAACCGTTCAATATCGGGTTTATTTATGTATTTCAATGTGGAGAAATACACCAAAGTAATCCATATAAACTTGATTTATTCAATGGCATTGAATACCGCTGTGCCCTTATGGTTCTATGCATTTCAACCGATTTGATTCAATTTGATTGAACCGTCTAATGTCAGCGTTGAAGCATACACACAGGCTGTAGATCTCTGCCTCGAATAAACACTGAGAAAGACAATAAAAAAACATCCATAACGCGCACACAATTATGAAAATATACTAAATGATATATAATATTCTATTATCATCATAATGTCTTGTATTTAATGAAAATATTATATGCAGTAATTATTATCTAATATATAAAATTCTCGTGTCACAGTTTTCGTTGCCATACTCCTCCGAAACGGCTTGACCGATTTTGATGAAATTTTTTGTGCTTATCCGGTATCTATGAGAATCGGCCAACATCTATTTTTCATCCCCCTAAATGTTAGGGGTAGTCCACCAATAAATTTATTTTTTATTTTTTTTGAACAAAATTTTTAATTTCTATTTTTTTATGATACAACATACAAAAATACATACAATCCTCAATTTTCACCCTTCTACGAACAACCCCTATTTTTTACCGGGCAGGACGACGTCTGCCGGGACAGCTAGTTTTTAAGTATAAATATATAACATAAAATATATAACGTCTACGTAATGTTAAGGTTAAAAAAGGGCGGGATCTTCTGATACAAGTAATTTTTAATTAAAACAAGGTCCCAACAATATATACCTAACAATGAATTACAAATCGTAGTTCTAAAATGGGAAATATTTTTACACTGCTTTGATATTGAACGTAGTAAGTTTACATAATGTGTTTTATAAATACAATAATGATATAATAACCGGCAGACAAACATACATATTGTATATCCCCAAATTAAGCAAGTTACGCTTGTGTTATGGGTAATATACAACGGACTACTATGGGGCCGATCCCAGCCAGACACCCAGACCATCGGAGAAAATACGTTTTCCGAAATTTACTATACCAGGAATTGAACCCGGAGCCTCTGCGTTGCAGTGAGGTAGACCAGCAAAGGCTTAGCCCGCTCAACCAGAGGCCGTATAAAATAAAATAAAAAACTTCGTTTAAAAAAACCGACTTCAAAAACTTTTTATTTATATTATTAATAATACATAGCTTTAGAAATAAGTTATTTTATACTTTTTAGTTTTTGAAGTCGGTTTTTTTAAACGAAGTTTTTTTATTTTAATTTATACTTTTTAGTGCCTAGCTATGTTTGGGTAGATATACGAAAGGTGCCGCGCTTCTTAAAAAATATAGGTCCCAAGAAACGGGAACATAAAAATGTTCGTAAAATGTAAACTACTGGGCCAAACTATGTTAAATTTTTAGGGGACCAAATGGTAACTAAACAAGACCGCATCAAACTAAACAAGAATCACGTAAATCGGATCATAAATCTCGGAGTAATCGGTGAACATACATAAAAAAAATCCCGACAAATTGGGAACCTCCTCCTTTTTTTGAAGTCGGCTAAAAATAAATTAATAAATTTATTCTCTGATCCGATCCAATGTCGTAAATAACGGTTTAGGTAGTTTTGTAACCTAATGTGCTTATGTTACCATGTGCTTACGTTTCAAGAATATGTTATGCGGAAATTTGTTTATCGAGATAATCAATGTGTGAAACCCGTCAATTCGCATTGGACGAGCGTCGTGATTAGACCACCCGATTACCTAAAAAGGTGAAGCCCAGTGATGGTTAATGTTATTAGCTGATATTAGGCCAAACAATAGACGGCGTTATCGCTAAAATCGATATCTTCTAGGCAACCTAACTTATAACCTATTCTTAACTATTCTAAGTCGTGCGTAAATATAGATAAATACATATACTTAAACTTACGTACATATATAGGTATTTTAAACAAATACACAGTCATTAAACATATTATTATTATTACATACACGTATTTCGCTTTTCAATTAAAGATTATATAACTATACTTTTTTCGATCCAATGATAATAACATTCATAGTGTTTCATTTAATAAATAAAACGTACATAAAGTGTACCGAATTTGGGCTTTATTGCCATTCGAGGAAGTAAGGAGATTCAATTAATACTGCGTCCCACAGGCTTCGCGATGTTCTCATTTCAATCAATGGAGCCATGAACCTTTTGTACCGCGGGTGCTAGATACGAGGGCAGCTTGGCTATCTCATTGGTTTATAATAACACTTGCAATTAGTGCACGTAATTAAAACTACATTTCAACGGTTATGATCATCAAAAGTAATGAGCCCTAAACCCTTTTTTTATACAGGGGAAATCCGTTTGAGGACGGTGAGGGGGAAAGCTCGCGGCGCGTGTGTGAGATTCCCCAGGTCGGGTGGCACTAGCACGCCACGAGTGACGTGTGACATGCTATTGCCACGCCGCGGTTAGGTATACCCACTAAAACCCCTGTCCGAACCCGAGCGTCCTTTATCCGAGCTGTGGGCTCGCTCGCGCATTCTCTACAAGCTCGAACGGACGGCGGCCAGCTCCTTTGCGGGCTGGCCTCACAATTTGGTAGTCGGAGATCTGGGTCTCTCCGGCCCTTCGATCTCACGGCGAGGTGAGAGGGGGCGCGCGGATCGGCGTGCGTCCCTCCTCTCCGGCCTTCATGTGCGGGCGGGTTCGATTGTTAACCCTTAAACTCAGCACAAGTTGTTTAAATAATAACTAAGAGTTCTTATAAAATATTTAAAAATAAACATAATACGACGGTTATAATTGGTGTTAATATTAATAATAAAAGAACAAGACTTGGCGCCGCTCGAGATCCAAAATCAAATTCCCTCTAGGAGAGTAGGTTCGAAGACTACCGGCCGCGCTAAGTCCTGTTTTTTTATTATTAATATAAACACCAATTATAATGTTCGCATTATGATTATTTTTAAGTATTTAACAGGAACTCTTAGTTATTATTTAAACAAATATATTATATTATAAATTCTTGTGACCGTATCCGGTTCAGCCATTATAAGGAGGCGAGGAACTCGATGATCAGTCTCTTGTCATGATTGATTGACGTTAATGACAATGACGTTTCATTTTACAGATTAAATACTACTGTTAATGCAACATATGCCAGACCTCAGGGCACTGTGATCACTTTCTGCATGCACCGGAACACATATAACTGTAACACCAAAGGTGCTTCCAATGTGCTCTGCTCTCTAAAGGGAGACTGGAACAGGTTAAGTTATGTCGGAACACAACTCAAGGTTGTTATGGCGGCATACTCAACCCTAAGGGTGGTAGCCATTCAATCGGTCAGTCTGTTTCTGTGCCTGGTGTCTACAGTACACGGGTACCACATCCTCTGCAAGTTTCCATTAACGTCTCACAGTCATAAAATCCTTGCAAAACGGATTGTGGACGCGTCGCTCAAGGACGGGCATGAGGTATCTTTATTACACAGAAAAAAACAAAGCAGCCGCGTTCCGCGTTGGTCTGTCTGTATATCCAATAACTCCAACTAAAACACGCAATAGATTCAAAGCGGTTTTCACTATCACTTAGATATCACTTAGATTCAAGGGAGGTTAATATATGTGACGGCCTCTGTCGTTGAGCGGACTAAGCGTTTTCCGGCTTACCTCACTGCAACGCCGAGGCTCCGGGTTTGATTTCTAGCACGATTTTCGGAAACGAATTTTCCGTTATTTACTATGGTCTGTGTATCTAGGATAGGCCCAAGAGTAGTACTACCCATATAACAAGCGGAACTGGCCTAATTTGGGGATATATAATGTGTGTGTTTGTCTGCCGATTATTTATTCATATATACTAATAGCTTTTTCCCGCGTATAAAGGTAAAAAAGTAAACACTTAAAAAGTTTTATGATAAGAACCTACGATACAGTTAAATCTCTAGTTTACCTATTATATTAACAATTCTAGTCAGATACGCCACAATGAGGCAAATAAATAATGACATCGTACTTTCCATATTTTTAGTGATATTAGGTAGGTCAAACATGTACAAATAAATATTTTCTTTCTTTGTAATTTTTTGTCTACTATAAGGGTATGCCCATGCTCTGCATTTCTATTTTCTACAAACTTGTAATATTACCGTCAAAGAACCAATATTTGCAAGATATTAATTCGAGTAATAATATAATAATAAAAATATAATAAGTTTTATTTGAAAATGTGATCTGTGTGGTCAAATGTTGTTTTACTGTTCTTTGTTGTAATACTTGATCCTATGTTTTTCTATTTTTCCGTGACTGTGTGCTATATAATATATGTGAAATACTCTGTTATCTTGTTAGTAGTAATTAAAATAAAACAATTTAAAATAATACCCATATTTTTGTTTATTAAATACAATCAATGAAGTCCAATAAAAATTATAATAGAATTTTTCACTGTTTCAGGTAACATGGGTACTCTGAGAGCTTACTCTCAAACGTATTTCATTGTTGCTTTCCGTTTTTGTATCCAATTATATTAATGTACTCCATGCGCGAACTTATTTTGCTTGTTTTTTTTCAATTTAAATGCATTTTCCATTGTAGGTTCCATTTATTTTAGTGTTTTATATACTGTATCGTTGTAGTATAAAGACATATTTGTCTTTTCTCCCTTCTGTCTAAAATTTTATTGACTGATCGTTGATTTTCACGATGAGAAAGAGAGACGTTTGAGAGTAAGGCTCCTGTTTCCTGAATTACTAAAGATTTCAGTAAACAAACTACATATTGTAGATATTAGTGCAATCAAAACTACATATAAAATATAAATAATTTACTTGTAATAGTAGTATATAACGGACAACGATAATAATGGTAACTTTAATTATATAACTATGACGATGCAAATAAATACACAATGTAATCTTCCATTTAATAATAATTATATTTTTATTTTATTTTATGGCAGGAGTTCAGCAGACAGTCAGACGGCCCACTTGATGGAAAGCGGTTACCATCGCCTATGAACATTTGTAACACCAAAGGTGTTATAACCTATCGCATTTGCTTCCAGAAAATTACGCCCTGCCGAAATGAAATACTCTGTCATCGATCGTGAGGCTTTAGCGATCATATTTGGAATTAAAAAAATTGATCAATATTTAAGAGGAACCAAATTCACCCTCGTCACAGATCACAAACCACATATCCATATCCTGGGAGGTCAACGCAACTTACCAAAACTAGTTAATAATAGACTAGTAAGATGGGTTTTAGTGATAGGAAGCTATCAGTATGACGTATGTTACAGAAAGGATGAAAACAATACCATAGCTGACTGCCTCTCCAGATTACCCAACCCTGAGACTGAACCATCAGAGACTGAAAGTATTGTACATAGAATACAACTGCGTCTTTTGGGAACCAGCATGGCAGATCTGCACCTATCAGAAGAGATATTAGCTAAAGCAACGTCTAACGACCCTATTCTTACGGATGTCTGTCGTTGTTTGAAGACTGGTTGGCGACAATTAGATTACAATATAGAAATGAAACAGTTCTACAGAAAACGATCGGAACTGTCCATTGATAATAAAATCCTCATGTGGCAAGGACGCATAGTTATACCTACAGAGCTTCGCCCAGACGTTCTTGCCTACCTCCACCGCGGGCACCCAGGCATTTCTGCTATGAAAGCACTCTCTCGATATTGTTTGGTGGCCCTCCCTTGACGAAGACATTGACATATTTGTCAAAACATGTAATAGATGCCAAGAAAATCGACCCAGTAACTCTGAACTACCAGTATTTTCCTGGTCAATACCAGAAGAAGTATGTGAAAGGATACATATGGATTTCGCAGGACCATTTGAAGGTACCTATTGGCTTGTTTTGTGTGATGCTTTGTCAAAATGGGTGGAAATCCGACCGATGAAAAACATCACCATAAGAGCACTTTGTTATACTCTCGACGAAATATTCTGTACATTTGGCCTCCCACAAATGCTTGTTTCAGACAACGGACCTCAATTCAGACCTTTTGAGTTTAAAGAATATTGCACGAAACAGGGAATATTACATGTGACTTCCAGCCCATATCATCCACGCACGAATGGCCTTGCGGAACCTTGAGAACCTTCAAGTCTCGAATGTCTAATAATGAAGGTGGTAACCTGGAACGACGTTTGTTGGAATTCTTATTTTCCTATAGGAACACGCCACATACTACCACTAGCAAATCTCCAGCGGAAATGATGTTTGGCCGACAATTGAATTGTCTTCTTTCCAACATTCGCCCTAATAAAAAGAAACACCTACAATATCAGCAGGTCAAAGAGAATGTCAGAACACGTCACCAAACTATCATCCTGGTGACAATGTTTTCATAAAAACACGAGATGAGAAGAAGTGGCAGCCTGCAACCATAATATCTTGGAAGCACAGATATTCTTACCTCGTCTCTACTCCTAGGGGAGATTAAAAGCGAAGATATGCTGATCATATCAGGCCTAGAATACCACCAGAACCTATCATAGAAACAGAGCTTGATATGCCCACAACCAAATCCCCGTCACCACCAACATCGTATATTCCGTCACCAGTTTGCACCATGTCTACCCCTTGTGCCACATCTACTCTACCTCCTCAATCCTTATCACCAGTGCCTTCACCAACAACATTGCCGTTGATTGAAAGGCCTGCGGCAGTAGCGGTCCAGCACCGCCGCCACAATCGGCAAACACGTCCACCCCGTCGCTTGATTGAGGAGATGTAGGTGGGGAGGAATGTTACAACTCCTTTCTAAGAAATACTTCTTAAAGATGTTCTATATTCGAGCATCACATAAAATTCTAATATGTATATTTGTCATATCAATAATCATTTTTTATGTCTTGGTAAAATGTAGTTTTATTAAAATAGAAGTAGTCTTTATTAAAGTTGTAACATTGTGAACCTATTTAGGTGAATTACGAATAAAGAATAGAGACGTGACATTGTCACTCTCTCAAAACTATAAGAAAATTATATTGTTGCTTTTTATTTTCTTCTTATCTCGACCACACATTTTAAGTGGTTATGGACCATTATTTCTATAGTTTGCATTAAAATTCATTATATGTAAAAATGGATTTGTGTAAAATGCAAATATCCAAGTTAGATGGGACAAATTGGGTACCATGGAAATATCGTATGTCGGCTTTGTTAAGAGACATCGATGGACTATTGGATATTATAGAAGGTCGAATAAGGAAGCCGGTAAGGCCTGTGGTGGTCGACATGAAGTTGACGGTGCAGCGGTCTTGGCAGATTTTAATAAGAAGTTGAATGAGTATATTAAATTAGAGAACACGGCTCTTCTTTTGATTACAAACAATATTTCTGATAAAACACTAGATAAAGTCATAAGATTTTCAAGTCCAAGAGACGTATGGGAGGAATTACATAGATTATATGACGGAACAAACGAAGGTCGATTGTTTGATGTATGTATGGATTTTTTCAAATTTAAGAAAGATATTACAGACAATATGGCGACTTATATTTCGAAATTAAAGAACCTCTGGCATAATTTAAATATAGAACTTATTAAAACTGATGAGATGGCAAAATTGCCTGAACTTCTCTTGACATGTAAGTTGCTAGATACATTGCCAGAAGAATATTTCTCATTTAAGTTAAGTTGGATGCTAATGTCTAAGAAGGACCGAACTGTGGAAAATCTGACGAGTCAATTACGTGCGCATGAAAGGGCAATATTGAACTCAGAGATGACTCAAGGGAATCCTAGTGGAGAGGCGCTGGTAGTGCACCCGCCTACAATGAAATATGGAAAACCAGATAAGACATCAAAGGTAAGAAAGAAAGTTACCAAAGTGTTAAGGTGCCACATATGCAAGGAGGTTGGTCACTTTAAAAAGGATTGACCAAATAAAGAAAAAAAAGATATAAGTAAAGGAGGTCGAGGTGGTACAAGCACTAGCATGTTGCTTCTACAGATAAATTCCTCAGAGTGCAATTTCGATCGTGAGAACTGGTATGTTGACAACGGCGCTACACACCGTGTTACCATGCGGGATGATCTTTATGAAGATTTTGATCACTTTTCGGCACCTCATACAGTTACTACAGCAGACGGTAAGGTAATAAAGGCCATTGGAAAAGGGTCAATAAGAATGCGGGCCCACGCTGAAGAATTCTTTCTTAGGGAGGTCTAGGGAGGAACTAGAGATAAAGCTCAAATGCCTGGAGAGCGCATTCATTCTGACGTATATGGTCCTTTTCCTGCATCTTACTCTAAATTTCACTATTTCGTTCTTTTCAAAGATGAATATATCCGCTATCGTTATGTTTATTTCATGAAAAAGAAGTCTTAAGTACCGGAAAATCTATGTCAGATGCTTAATGAAGCTGATGTTGCAAGTCATACTATTAAGGAATTTCTAAGCGATAATGGTGGAGAATTTGATAATGACAAAGTAAGAAAAGAGTTAGCGAAACGTGGAATAAATATGAGACTTATAATGCCGTACACGCCGGAACAAAACGGTTGTAGCGAAAGAGAAAACAGTACTATCGTTGAGTCAGCAAGAGCAATGATGCATGCATATGAGAAGTTACCTCAACAGTTGTGGGCAGAGTTGGTACAAACGGTTGTTTACATTCTGAATAGAACAGGACCAACTTGCGTAGATCACAAAAGTCCGTATGAGTTATGGTTTGGTAAAAAGCCGCAGATAAAGCATTTTAGAATCATAGGCTCGGCATGCTATGCTCATATTCCTAAGCAGAGAAGGAAGAAATTGCAGAAGAAAGCAAAGAAGTGCTTTCTTATTGGCTATGACAACGATGACGGTTACAGACTATGGAATAAAGAGTCAAATTCCTTAGTCAGATCCAGAGATGTGACTTTTGATGAGAGGCCAATCAAATCGAAGTTCATAACAGAAGACTTCAGTAACAATGAAGATATAGACGAAGTTGAGATATCTATAAATGTTCGAACCGATTGTAAAGAAGCTCCAGAAAATAACAATTCAGAATCAGATTAGGAAGAGTCTAATGAATTAGAGGGGGAAGATGTAGATGAGAGTGATAAAGATGAAAAATATCTAGAGTATTTGAAGGCCCGAACCCCGTCGTCGGAGGGTTTTTGCTCTCCCTTCGCACATCCGTTTGATATTACATTTATAGCCAAAATAGCTAAAATTATAAAAAAAAACATTAACGCAAATGAAGCCCCAGCATAAGTAAGTACTTATACAAATAACGATTTTTAAACTTTTTCGTTGTAATCAATATACATCTTTCTTTTATAAAATACTGTCTAGCAAGAAAGAAATATTCAGAAAAAGAAAAATAATTAAAATAAGAATATCATTTTTTACATTACAATTTTCAGCATGCGTGAAAGATGCAGTGATTTCTAAAATTCTTTGTTTTAATTTTATTTATTTCTTAAAAGTATTTTATTTTACTTCAATTCAATGTATATCATAATGTAAAGTGAATTTAAAGCAGTAAAATTATGGATGAAACCAAACAACCACAAGACGAGAAGCAGCAGAAGCGGCTCAACGAAGTTTTTATACATTACATGTCGTAGGTCAGCGCCACTAAAAAGCGAATTATCCTACACATTTAGAGAAATATGCCGATCTTCAACAGAAGCTACAGCGGGCGGAAATAGCAAGACAGCGTCATAACACCAGAAAGATAGAAACCAACCACCATAGCACAGATAATGAGCAATTCGAGAAGGAAAATACGGCCGGTGTGGATGGTCGGTTGACCAAGAAGAAGGGCCAAGAAGAACGTGAAAGTAGAAAAGGCAATCAAAGCATTCATAGAAGTAGTCCGTATTAAGGTTGTAACATTGTGTACCTATTTAGTTGCATTACGAATAAAGAATAGAGACGTGACATTGTCACTCTCTCAAAACTGACACTTACATTTTATTTTATTATAAAAATGTCTAAAACCGAGCTGCCAGTATTATAATATTTTTAAACAAAAAGTATTTATTCCACAACATACTCCGCCGGGTTGCAATTATAAATTGCAAAACAAAACAAAAAAAAACAATCAATGGACTTACAGAAAGTTATACAATTAAATGTATACAATTCAAAACAGATGTAATCAGAGATATTTTAAATAAAACAGTGGCGTATATTATATTACAAATCAATACCTATACCAAACGACCGGTACTCAAGCCATAATTTGTATCCTTGGAACTTTGAGAATTCTCAATAGCTAGTAGCTAGTAGCACTGATGATGATATCTGTGAAACAGACAACTCCAAAGACGTTGTAACGGATTTATACGCTCACCACATGCTAACCTAATTTTCCTACTTTATCTACATTACTTTATATTCTTATATGATACAACTTGC
Organism: Dendrolimus punctatus; assembly: GCA_012273795.1. Lineage (NCBI taxonomy): Eukaryota > Metazoa > Arthropoda > Insecta > Lepidoptera > Lasiocampidae > Dendrolimus > Dendrolimus punctatus. The sequence continues at coordinate 7,131,453 of CM022529.1, read as the reverse complement.
CCAAACACCTTATATTCATTATATTATATTTACAACTTTACAGCTCTATGCATAACATACTCTGTAATAACTCCTCACTCTTTTCATTATTCTCTCACACTAACCTGGCGCATCAACCTCCCCACCATGGCGCTTATGGAAGTAAAAAGCGCCTTCAAAACTTGTCAAATTAGTCTGCACACTGAATATGATAAACAAGCAAAGGTATTAATGCAACCGTACCTACATGCTTTGAATTTGTAACGCTTACATTTTATGCATTCTCTTAAAACTTTCTTCACAAGACAACGTATTCCCAAAATCCACCATTTTTTACACAGCATGCATACATAATTCTCATAGAAATCATCATAATTCACATCACAAATATCATAACTATCATTATTTCTAAAAGACTTGAATCTACTCTTTATCTTTAATTCCTCTATACTTGACAAAATATTACCACTTTCTATCCATGGAAATTCTACTTCATACTTCTTCTCAAATATTTCATTGCTTTTAACAGACGCTTCATCCTCAATCGCTAACAATTTTGAATTCTGCAGATCATCAACATCAAAACTTGTTTTCGTAATATTCAAATTGACAGAACTAGAATACATACTAACAATCGGACCTTGAATCGTCCAACCTAGTTTTGTTTCTATAGCTACCAAATTATCGCTCATGTGTACCGTCCGCTCAGTATAAAGTGAACCTAGAACACTAGAACCAATTAATAAAGAAATCTCAGATACATCATTTAAACAATCAGATAAAATTATACCTCGATTCTTCAAACCAGATAAAAGTTCACCTGGACCAACTTTTGGTAGCTCATCGCAAATAACTTTGAGTTCAAATGCGTCTAATTGAAACTCATGTTTTCCGTCTATACTTTGACAGTTCAAAATAAATGCTCTATGATTTTCCAGTTTAGTCACAACTCCAGCAAATAAATTATGTTGTAACTTTTCATAGCTGTCTGATTGTATTTGTAACATCTCGATCACATCAGACCTTACAAAAGAGCGTTGCGCACTGGAATCCAAAAGTGCTCGAACTATAATAGCTTTTTCATTGTGTACTATTTTTAATAGACTGTTTGTAATAGTACTGTGCTATGCTTTTTCCCTTATTTCATAATCGTAGGCTTTTCCTCCTTTTCCCGAGACTCAGTACATTTTATAACGTCGGGATACATTATAGGATGATGACTCCGAGAACAAATCAAACATTTTAACCGTTTTCGACATGAAAAACCATTGTGACCAATACATATGCATCTAAAACACGCTCTTTTCTTTTTCAACAAATTTTTGCGCTCTTCCAATGTCATTTTCTGCGCAGTATAACATTCAGAACTTACATGTGTTTTATCACACCAAATGCAAATTCTATCCTTACCTTTCTTTATATAACTTTTCACGTTGGCTTCTGGTTTACCCGATTTTTTAACAGTTTCTGCTAAAAAAAATTGCCGTCGGTGCTGACGTCATTAATTTCTTCTTCAAGAAACTGGAACGGGATAGCTGAATACGTTCTTCGGAATCCACTTCACTTCTTATAAATTCAAGTAACTTAGATAAATTTGACTTGTCTTTATCATCTGTGGAGATACAATTGTAAGGCGATCTATTCCAGGCTTTAAGCGTTTTCTCTGGAAGGGCAGATTCCACCATAGGATATAAAAATGCAGCATATTTATCTTTAGTTATACCCATGGATTCTAAAGCAATTATTTGAGTCATGAGCTTATCATACAAACTACGCGTAGCCATATTAGCTCCTGTCTTAGATTGAGTAATGACTAATTGCAATAATTCTCGTGTGCAATGTTCAATGAGCAGTTCGTCCCGAGCAAACCTTCTTTTTAACTGCTCTAATACTTTAGGGTAGTTTTCTCCTGTAGGTGGAAAACTCATGACTAACTCTTTAGCACTTGACCCTTCCTCCATGCTCTGAACCAAATATTGAAACTTATCATTATTATCGATATTTTCATCTAAATGTATTTTCTTGAATTGCGCCCAGAAAACTAACCATTGTTTTATTTCCCCATTAAATTTTGGAAGTTCTAACTGCGGAAGTTGAAAGTGCTGTTTTGGCTTATACTCTTTTTTATCATTACATTTTACTAATTGAGTGTTATTATGTTCTGATGAAAGCAAGTTATTTATTTTTCCTTCTAAATTGTAGAATATAATTTCATATGTACCTGACTGCTCCTGGTCTATTTGTTCGTCGCTCATTCCGGTTTCCAAAAGTACTTCAAAATACTGATTTTGACTACTTGTTAATGTCTCAAAAGCTATTTTCAATCTCTTGAATTCTACGGTTATCTCATTGATAGTATTAGCCTTTAATAACTCTTCAAATTTTTTTACTATTAATGAAAAACGCCGTCTTGCGAGTTTTCTATTAGCGCTTGTGCGCTCCATTTTCTTAAAAACCTATTTAACTTTACTTATTTAATAATTACAGGTTTTTTCACTCACGGTCGCCAGATGTGGTGGACCCGAACGAGGCAAAATAACAATTATAATTTAATAAAACTGGGACTAAATAAAATCAAACACGAACGAAAATTGCCATCGGCTGTCGACGGTGGTCTTATTTACATCGTCGTGCCGATGTCTATACTGGTGCCTCTTACTGTGATGCTCAGATAACGATGTGGCTTATCCCAAGGCCCGTGGAGAGACACGACTTCGGATTTGTGCAATGTCACTTTAAGACCGAGGCGCCGGATGCCTTCAACGATGTGCGCGACTCCAGCCGTGGCTATTAGCCCTTGTATGACTTTGTGATGTCAAGGGACACCGCCAACAGCTCGCCACCTTGGGATGATTAAGAGTATTTGAAAGTCATAAAAAGCTCAGACTTAGTAAATATTGTACAATAGCATAGAAGAAGCTAATTTACTATGTTCAGGTAAACAATAATTTATCTAGAGTAATTTACTTTACTGGTTTACTTATTAGGATGGTGCTTTAAATCATTGCTTTAAATACGGGGATGTTCAAGGTTTGAATTGCGATCGACCGGTAGTTCACGAGTATTTTTTTGTCGATCCAGAGAAACATTTGCCCATTTAGGTCTATCCAATTTTTTAGTTTTGTTTTTTTATTTTACTCCTAATAGTCCCCAGTACCTTAAGGAACGTTTTAAAATCCTTCGCCTATCCACTGCCCACAATTTGCGCTCTGATACGTATCGAAGACTTATGACACCTGCACACACTTCATCCTATTATGATAATATTTTTACAGTGCAGGCTGTCAAACTTTGGAATATGCTGCCTCTTACTGTCAGAGAGGCCAAATCCTTACCAAGATTTAGTAACTTACTCAGAAAACACTATTTATCCATAAATAGCTATGTCTGATTAACACAAAAATCATGCTAATACATTTATTATAATAACATATGTATTTTGTAATATATTATAGTATATGTATGTATTTGTATATTTATTTGTTAAATTAGTTTGAGTATTTATGTGTCCATTGCCTTTTTTTTTGCACCACCTTCATCGCCTGATTCAAATTTGTTTTTCATTTAGGTTGCCTGGAAGAGATCGCTTTGAGCGATAAGGCCGCCTATTGTATCGCCTAGAAAATATTGTAAATATTGTCTGGTTTGTAATTGTATGTTTTGGTGTGCAATAAAGAGTTATCTCTCTCTCTCTCTCTATTTATGAGCAGTTTTGATCCGGTAAAAAATAAATATATCTAGGTCAGAGATTAGCTCCCTGATCACTTTCTTTTGTCGTAATTATCTCCTAATGGTGGCAAAAAGAGACTTTATCAAAGAAAAGCGCGGTATTTGTCACTTGCCCTATGTATATAAGTATTTATGCCTGCGCCACGATACGCCCTACCTACCTAAATGACAATCCAGTATCACACATGCTTGCACAGTCTCAGAGTCGATCGATTGGAGTCTATCAATTTAGTGGTAGATCGCAAGCAGTTTAAGTTTAAGCACCACTGCTTTAATATATGGGTAGCACTTACTATTTAAATGTGTATTGGTGATTATTTACTATTTTTGATAGTATAACTTTTTTTGACGTTATATATATCTAGTGATCGCAAAACAAACTGAAGTAAAAGGCTGCAAAATGCGCATCACTAAAAATATTCTCGAGATCTCGGGAAGAACTATATTTCTTGCGTTTCTTCTGGCATCGGTATAAAATATTTTGTTTAAAGAGGTAGCTGTCGTTAGACGAATATTTGCAAAATTCATAGTCTGAGAAAACAAGCCAAACAGCGTTACGGCAAGCACAATGTTATACGAGTGTCTATGAAAAATTAATATTTCTGAGCATAAGTGTTTCTGCTCCGTTTTTTGTTTGATTAAAAACCGTATTTTTTTCTTAAGTTTTGAGACTAGTATACATAATAAAACTACATTTTATCGAATTTCAGCGCGGCAATTGTATTTGATTGATATTATTCCGACGTTGCGGCCACTTTTCAGCAGCCGTGATCATGGAAAATAAAGATGTCAAGTGTCAATGTGTGTGCTACAAATGCGCTGCTGCTCTCTTAAGGGAGTCTGGAACCTGGCCACTGATGCCGGAACAATTTTACTAATAGTAAGGCATAATAGAAGAAGAAAGAAAGAACAAGAAAAATTTGAAGTGCCTGTTTGTATTGTCAAAATAGCAGGTTTTTACTAAAATGCATATGAAAGTATATACGGTACTTAGACCAAAAAATTATTTTTTTGTCTGTTTGTTCCGGCTATACCGATTTTGACGGGGCTTTCACTGGCGGATAGCTGATGTTTTAAGAAGTATGTTAAGCTATTTTTAAAATTAGGGTTCCGCGAAAGTAATTCCACGCGGACCAAGTCGCGGGTAACAGCTAGTTAGTTAATAAATTATTACTTCCTCACTCAGTGTCGTGTCATTACCAATTCAGCAGTTCAAAATGTTAAAAAGGAGGGTACGTCTCTAATTGTAATCCTTCGTGTTACTTTTAACGCTTCCAGAGTACCCTCTTTACAATCGCGTTAAGGTCGTAATGGGAATTTTGACTGTTTTGATAGCGACAGTCAAATACATTGTGAAGGATTAATTTGTTGATTTCCTGCCTGAAAATGAGTTCGTTTATTTGTTGTCGTTTATTCTTCAATATATGCGATTCTTCAATATATATATATAAATATTGCATTTCAATATTTTTAATTATATTCCGTCACCATTTGGTATAATTGGAAAACTTGTAAAGTTGCCGGGTCTATCCGTCCTTCTATGTACGTTTTCCTTGAAAATAATGTGTCTGTAACGAGGAATGGAATTAGCACCTACATATGCAATGCTGCTAAAAATAGCTTAGTAAAACCATAAAAAATAGTGTACATATCGTATCTTTAGATAGATCTTTACAGATTTTGAAGATTTTCTTAAAGAATACAGCCCATAAATGTCCCAGTGCTGGGCTCGGGTCTGCCGCGCTTGTTGAAGGCGGCTTGGTAGGTTTGATACATCGGTGAAGTCGATGTGCGGGTCTCATCACGACGTTTTCCTTCAACGTTGTTAGCTCGTGGTAATAACGAAGTTTCTTAATATACTTATTATTAGATCATAATATTCTTGCAAGAACTGAGAAAGAGAACTAACTTAGAGGCCAGCGGCACTTTGGTTGCACCATCACTTATCATCATTTTTTAACAAAAATAATGCTTATCTTTTAAAATTTAATCGAATTCTTTCTGCAACATCTTGAAGTTGGTACCAAGTAAAACATTAAAACAAAAACTAAAATATAGTAATTTTTAAATTTAACCTCGCACCGACTTCAAGATGCACTTACGAATAAAAAGAAAATTGAAAATGGCTCCACAATTGATGGAGATACGGTTTATCAAAAAAGTCAGTTAACGAGTTTCGAAGATTTCTCTCGATTTCCATGGGATTCAGTCATCGGATCCAGACATGGTGACTATAGGACAAATTCAGGAGCATACACTTTCGATTAAAATTAATATTTTGAAAAAACGGTTTGCAATTAACGGAGATAATTAACGACCACACAGAACAAAAATAAAACGAATTAAGAACCTTCTCCTTTTGAAGTCGTTTGAAAAACAAAATGATTGCTTGTACATTTGCTTATAACTTTTTCTGGACATAACACGTAAAGTTTCTACCCAAAACAATGTAAACAGTTTACACAGGTCAATTGTTTACTAACAAGCTGGTTTTAGGTGGGCCGTCAGCCTGCCTGCTGTAGGTACTCAAGAAATAAATATAATACTGGGCAGATATTCATTTCAAAAGTGGTAACCAAGACTATCCAACCGTTGAGATTCATCATTCAACACAAATGGGTTGGAACAAGATCTGTCGACTAGTTTTGAAAATGTCAGATATTTTCGAAAAAAAAACTGTTGGGTTCCGTCGCCAACTGACATAAAAACGATGTTAGTCAACTCTACAGATCTCTTCATAGTTTTTAACCGTCATGCACCGATTTTTAATGTAAAAAAGCATAGTCTTAATACTCTTTTCTTTCTAGACAATAGGTCATTTCCTTAACTGAATAATAAATATTGTTATTTTTTCTGTAATTAGCGCCTGCTTTGTATAGAGTAGTTCTCTATAATTTACCATAATTTTATGTAACAATATTTATCCTTGTGGTAAGTGTGTAAATGGTCAATCAAAATCTCTCAATTGAATATAGACTGTATGTGGGGCGCGTAGCCCACGGATAGTAAGCTGGTTCAATTGTTATGGACTGTATGATAGAGATATGACCAAAATCCTTGTACTAGCAAAGCAGAAGCTCCACCAACCTTGAGATCCGCCCTCTCCTGGCTCGGTTCAGGTTGCATGCACACAGAAACAGCACACGGCACTATGTTGCACTTTCGAGCTAACACTTGTACAAAGTTTTACGGAGATCAAAATTAAATGTTCTTGGCACGGCCAGTAATCACACCAAGATGCTAAGTTTAGTAAAGTATCAGCGCACGGCGCGATGTTGTTCTTGTCAAACGTTGACTCGAAATGATCCAAAATGGCTGACCCTACCCCGCTGTGCATTGGTCATCACCTTACACAGAAAAAGGGTAGACAGCAAAATTCATGGAGCGATATTCTACCTACTTCACTAGGCAAGGACTGAACACTGTATTCACTACATTTTATTTTCATGTTGGCAGACGCGATAGATTTTTTTACTGTGTTTATTTATCTTATTACATGTAAAACTTTAAATATAATATTATATATTATATCTTAGATAAAATATTATCTGAAATTTCCAAACAATAATGTAATAAATTCTCCTCATTCATAACCTATTTAATAAAAATGGTTTATCAATGACTTCTAGCCGCTATCGGTTGTCCCAATTTGGTAAGTTTCTTATAGTGTAAAATTGTTGGAGGAATGGAGAGGTATTCTAAAAACGTTTGTCGAATGTGTAAAGTCAATGGATGGAATGTTCTTAGTTGTTGCAAGTATTACACTTCGAAAGACCGGTCTACCCGTTTTGTTTCTCTCTCTTCTCTTTTCTTTCACTATATACCAATTATTTGGGGTCGGTACAATATGTCTTTTCCTTCCACACTCCTCTACTCTGACATACATCTTCTGTCACACCACATCATCATATCATCCTTCATAAAATCCATCCATCTTTTTTTGGTCTACCTCTACATTTGTACCCATCTATCTTGAAGTTTAACATTCTTTTTGTCACGTGACTTTCATCCCTCCGCATTATATGCTCATACCAACTTAATCTTCTTCCTCTCAATTTCTCAGTCACGGGCGCAACTTTCGAAGATCCCCTTATGTACTCATTTCTGACCTTATACATTCTTGTAACACCACACATCCATTTCAACATTCTCGTCTAAGTTGAGTGGAGAAGTTTGTGTTTTATCACTTTTGTGGCCCAGCATTTCGACTTATAAGTAGCAGTTTAAGTATAGCATTTCTCTGCAGCTTTAATTATAATTTCATGTAAATACAAACTTAAAATTCCTTTGAAAAAGAACGAACGTTGCATAGTATATTTTAATCAAAGTATTTAATGCACTTTGTACATTAAAAGGAGAAATTAAAAATTAATTGGACTTTAGAAAACGTGCAGGTCGCTAGGAAATCGCATTGGATTTGCGACGACTTACAGCGTTTCAATTAATGGAAGCTTTTGAGTCTAGAGTTTATTACATGTCAGTTGCAAACTTGAGAGCAGTGAAATAACCTTCGTATTTATTTTAACTCCGTAATCGGGTATTTGACAGTTAAATTAACCAAAATAATTTTTATCATCGCACAAAACGTTATAGCCTCCTTGATTTTGTTTTTTTGATTTAAGAATTCTTGCTTATAACGTCACGATTTTAATGAGTCAAATAGCGTATTAATTGTTGTTTTTAAATTATAATTAAAATTATAATATTTCTATAATGAACTGTTGAAAGTAAGATAATAACAAGGTATTTTGACGGCTGCTCTTTTGTATAAAGTAGTGCTCGCCCATGGTCGAAATTCGACCATAACAATTAATGTCAAATATAATCTTCTTTAATCTCAGATTTCGCCAAGGCTACACTTTTTTTCTTTTTTTTTACATGGGGAAATGCGTTGCCGCACCGTCAGCCGCGCGGGGGATCATGCGCGGCCGGTGTGTGGGGCTCCCCGACGCCGGTTCAATACGACCGGCTGCCGGTATACCCACTAAAACCCCATGGGAGCCTTCCTTCCGCCTAGCGCCGGGGTCGCGGTACATGCGTGAGCTTAACCCGCAACCCCGGCAGCGGCCGGCCGCCTCGTAAACAGAGGCGGCCTCTCCTGTGTGCGGGCCGGGGAATGACGTTTCCCCGGCCCTGAGAGGGACGCGCGGCTGCCTCTCGCGCCCTCTCGCGGCATTAGTGCGGGCGGAGGTCTATGTGGATCCCCCAGACCTCGACGCCCGCTGCCGCCGGGAGGGGGAGGCTGCGAGGATTACTCCTGCGCCGTCACCCCTCCTTCCTCTTCCCCCCGCCGCCTCGCGCACTCAGCAGCGTCAGCGGCGGGGGGGGGGCATCGCGATAGGGGGGGGAGGGGGAGGCTGCGAAGGATTGCTCCTGCGCCATCACCCCTCCCTCTCCTTTCTCCCCCTCCGCCGCCTCGCGCTCTCAGCAGCGTCAGCGGCGGGGGGGGGCTTCGCGATGGGGGGAGGGGGAGGCTGCGAAGGATTGCTCCTGCGCCAATACCCCTCCCCCCTCTCCTTCCACCCCGCCCCCCCCGCCGCCTCGCGCACTCAGCAGCGTCAGCGGCGGGGGGGGCCTTGCGATAGGGGGGAGGGGGAGGCTGCGAAGGATTGCTCCTGCGCCAACACCCCTCCCCCCTCTCCTTCCTCCCCTTTTCCCCGCCGCCTCGCGCACACAGCAGCGGCGGCGGACGGAGCGGGGGAGGGTAGGTCGCCGGTCAGGCCGGCGGTGGTGGGGTGGACATCACCACCGCCGTCCTCGACGGCCAGCGGAGAAAATCTCGACGCTGGCGGTCGCAACGGAAGGGATGGGTGTTTGGGGAGGAGGTTTGGGAAGGAAGGGAAGGCATTGGGATTTGGAGGCGGAGAGGTGGGACACCACTGTCACGGAGTGAAAGGGGGCTGTGACAGTGGCGGCTCGGGGCCCCGGGGACGCGTCCCCTCGTACCGCTTCCTGGACGGAGTAGAGTCCAGGGCGGCACCCCCTGGGGGGCCAAGGCTACACTGTTAATTTGAATTTAACTATAAACAAACACAATAAGCGTGTGTGTGTCAAATACGTGGTAGTGTTTTTTTTATTGGTTTAATGTATTTCTTTAAAGCATAATTTCAAAAAAAACTTGGCATTCTTCGCTTTTTCTCTGCATAAACTATAAGCGGCGAAATTTCATACTCCTCCGTGCGCGCAATTTTCGTAAATATGGGCACAAAGTTTTTGCTTAACGTATTAATATATATATAAATACCATCTTTGAATTTCTTGTAGTATGTGTTAAATGCCCAATTTAAAAAGCATTTTTAAAGACACTAGTTTAGTTTCGTTGGTAATTGGTATAAAGTAATTTTTTACTTATAACATTTCTCACATTGCAACAAACAACTATTTAAATATACTTTTATATAGCTTGCTCGTCTCTATTTAAATTAAAAGTTTTCATTTTTTTAACTATTTAGTCTAATAATGATGAACCCCCAGTCATCTGCGTTAGTGTTGCAGATTTAGGCTGTAGCCGAATAAGTCTTATTTAAAGCGTTAAAAGTAACGCCGTTAACCTGTAGCCACATTAGTGTTTATACATACGTTATCTGTCAATATTTATCGTCATTAAAAAATAAAACGTGTCAAAACGAGAAGCTAATCCCTCACGTCATGCAGCCACGTAGCATTTTAAAGCATTTTAAAATTATACACTTAGTATTATTTTTTCTACCATAGTAGCAAGCGGGAAAGTGCCATAGAAATGGCCTGCACAAGTATGTACTAAGCAAAATATATATCATACATTGCTTACCACTTCACTCGTCACTTTCCTGCTTCCTGCCGGGGGTGAGCATAATGTGTACAAGGGGTTACATGCAGTGGCTTTCTTAAACCTAAAACCAAGATAGTATATTTTGAACCGCCTTGAAAAAGGAGGAGGTTCTCAATTAGACTGTATAGTTACAAACATATTTTTTTGTATGTTTGTAAAGCGGTTTGTCCGTCAATTGCTGACCGATTAAAGAAATATATTCGAAAGGTGAGGGGTGGGGCCACCCATTGAAATCAAGTTAGGATCCGATGAGTGAGGGTTCCAGGGAAATCGAGAGTAAAACTTGTTGAAGAGCGCCAAGCGCCCACACACCTCGAAAGCCAAACTTGTATATGAATGAATGAATGAATAACTTTAAAACACATACATTAAAGTACAATGGGCGGTCTTGTCGCCAAAGGCGATCTCCAGACTACCTTATACAATTATCATACGCGTGCCAATTACCTTTTCTAAAGCTACTTGTAAGTTTATATCTAAAGCTATTAAAGTGGAACTGAAAAATAGATTTTATGCCGAATACAAAATCGACTTCAAAGTAAAAAGCAAAAAAATAAATATTTTCTACATCTTCATTATCCGTGCAGGAACGGAGAAAGAATACAATTTCCTGCGGCCGGGCGGCCTGCCGTAAGAGGCGACAAAATACCCACAGCCAGGTGGTAGGGCATTTGCCCGACAGGATGGGTACCACCCCTGGTCTAAAGTATGTCGACAACCTTGAGTTGTGTTACAGCATTAGTGAACAGGTTCCAGTCTCCCTTAAGAGAGCAGCAGCGCATTTGTAGCACCTTTGGCGTTTCAAACGTCCATAGGCGACGGTAACCGCTTTCCATCAAGTGGGCCGTCTGCCTGTCTGCTGAACTCCTGCAATAAAAATAATAAAAACATCTTGAAATCAAAGTTGTGAATCTAAAATTTTATACGAAAATGTATCTCCAATAGTTTTATATCCTAAATTTGAGGAGCCAGCGCCTGTTGAGCGTCGCAACAAGTGATGCATCGATCAGTGACGCAAGCACCCTTCCCCGCGGGTCGCCCTCTTCCCTCCCCCACCTCTGTGACCCGCCTTTGACCGAAAGCTCCCAAAAATGGTTTTGTCGGAGAAATCTTTTAATTGTTATATTTTGTGATCAGAATCCGCTTTAATTAAATAACTCTTTTATGTTCTTTCAGAGGGAAACAAAAGGGAAAACAATTTTTCTACTAACGACGTATTGGACCATAGTGTCATTTAACTGATAGAAAGAAAAAGTTTATTTAAAGAAATAGCAACGTACATATAGTCCGAGGCACGATTCTTGAGCGGTCACTTTGTCCTACGAACAGTAAAATTTCGATTATTTTTCGAAGTATGAGGTATTGTCCCTTTCGAATAAAGAGACAAAAACATTATGTTGTCGATAAATCTCAATACATTGATTACTATCAATGCGTAAAGCGATCCCTACCATCCCGCTTACTGCTCAAGATTCGTGCCGGGAACTATATATAGATTGTTTATGTATTATGTAGAAAATGTAGCATAATTTGTACGCTGCAATTTCAGCAAATAAGGTACTACAAGGCACTTACGTTTGTTTAGGCAATGATTCAGTAGGTATTTAAAATATATACCTATTTGCACAAGTATACGTATAAATTGGAAATGAAAGTGATTTTTGAAGGGAAACTTCTTTTTTTTTATTGCAGGAGGTCAGCAGACAGGCAGACGGGCCACTTAATGGAAATCAGTTACTATCGCCTATTGACATTTGCAACACCAAAGGTGCTTCAAATGCACTGCTGCTCTCTTAAGAAAGACTGGAACCTGGTCATTAATGCCAGAACACAACACAAGGTTGTTATGGCGACATACTTTAGACTAGGGGTGGTAGCCATACAGTTGGGCAAATGGCCTACCACCTGTCTGTGAGTTGTATTGTCGCCTCTGACGACAGGCCGCCCGGCCGCAGGAAATTGTATTCTTTATCCGCTCCTGCACAGATCGAAAATATCGTTAGAATCGTTGTGATTTGAAATGAAAAAGCGACACTAAAAGGAGATAAACATATAAATCTATAGGATGAGATAACCTTTTTTTAATGTGGTAAAGGAGCAAAATTGAATATTAAAAAAAAACACAAAATTGAGAATATCTTGAAAACCGTTAACTTTCGGCTGTACATATAGTGGGTTAAATTAAATTGTTGCATTTAAGCTTCCCTAGCCCATCCGATACGTGGAGTTTCCAGTAACCTTTGTTATATATACCTTAAGCAATTATCATGGACGTATTCTAATAGACTACTTTTATCACTGGAAATAGGAGAGGATGGAATTCTTGGAGGGATAAAGATTTGAACTTTACGAGATCTCAGTTGAATGTATCGATTAATATGAAATTTGATATATTAAGTCTTTTCGATAACAGAGATGACAATAGATACTATTTTAAATCGAAAAGTTCTCCTAAATCCTAGTGGAATATGTACAGACTATACCTATGCCGTAGAGGTATGAAAGCTATACCTGTTATGCTTCCCTAAGGTGGATTGGCAGGTTGCATACATCGGTCCTCTAGATGTACGGCTTTCTCACAATATTTTACCACACTGCCACCTGACAATTGTGGCAGTACATTAGGTAGGAAAACTGCTAGAGCGGTGCATGCTCAACGGTCAGGATTCGAACCCATCAGTTACCACGGTTCAATTACCGTTTTAAAATATAATAAATACTTTACCCCGTACAATACAGAACCAATGCCGAAATCAGTAACAATTAATACCTTTCTCATTAATAATAAAGCTGTAGTCCTATGACAAATTCATCGCAATATTCATTAAGAAGTCGCAAAGGCCCGGACACGGAGGCAATTATTAAATTATTACTGGCAAAGATGATGGCTATTTCTGTAACCCATGTATATATAACCCAGAGGCAATTCATTCGTTAATCAGACACATAGTATAAATAGCAAGACAGTCAATGCGTGCGTTCGATTATGCTGAATAGATGAGATATTTTACTTTGATGATTCAAATTCATTAATTTAGATACATTTTATGAATTTGATAAATTACACGTTAAAGTTTTCATAGTAAGTTAAAGTGTGTATATCTTGTTTCTCCTTATTTTTTGGGGATTTTGGCAGTGTCATGTAGTCCCATCATCTCCCAAGTGGATTAGTTAACAATTTCGACATTTTTAAAGCTGTTTGAACGTACACTTGTCTTCTGCTATTATGAAATGGATTTTATATATGTATTTGTATAAGTATTGTATTAGGTAATTTATAACATCAATTCATTATTATTATATTATATATTCATTATGATATTATTATATATTACCATTACCAAAAAGTTTATTTGTAGCTATTTAAATTAGCTAGCGATTTATTGTTATAATGTAATGACATAATATATATAATGACAGTAACGTAACAGCAATTCTAAAAATCTTTCGTTTTAAAAACTGTACACAGAAGTAACTTATAGCACATCTAATATAAAATTCACATTGCACGTTCCAGTAAACATCAAGCCCAACTACTTTTGTTTAGAACTCAAGCAACTAAGACTTAACAGACAATTCGAAGATAATTCGCAAGATTCACTCTCTGACCAACTGAATAAATTAATAAATGAAAACAGTTTACTGGTCCCAAAAAATTAAAACTGCGTTCCTATAATCTAGATACAATAAATGATGAACAAAGGGCGGCCTTATCGATTAATTCCAGGCAACTTCATAAACATTCCAAACATATTAAATAAATAAATGAAAGATTTTATTATAAACTATACAAATAACGAGATATTAATACTAGAGCGTAAATAACGGGAATGAAAAGTATGTAAGAAATCAAAACGTTTCTATAAATAAAGAGGAAGGAGTATGAGGATCAGCAGAAATCGTACAAAAGAGAGAGAGTGAACATTCCGGCGAAGGCGAATAGTTAACCACTTGGTACAGTCAATATTGTACAACTGATAGTAATATGAAATACTGTACATGTATGTTCGGGCGTTCCACACTTGACATGTGTAACATAATAGTTGTATTAACTGTACAATAATACCAGAACCTTTTGTTCTCATTTCCTACAATAGTCTCAATATGTAACTATAGTGTGGTTAGGGTTTCATTACATGGAGAATTTTACCAAAAGGTTCTAACGTTGTCGCACGGGGAATAATTTGTCAATAGACGTGAGGACCAAGCTAATTGTTTCCTTACGTTCGTGTTCATTGCATTGTATTGTTACGAGCCGCGAGACTGGAATTAAAATGCCGTTAGAATTACTATAGAATTTATTAAAACTATACAAACACGTATAACACAGGTACATAACCGAACACAACAAGTCCAAACGATATGCAGAAGGTCGCAATTCCATAAAACGCGTTAAGTCCGTCAGTTATTATATTCTAGATTGTAGTACAGAAGTATTGCTTCGCTCGTAGTTATTGCTCGACTGCCTTGTCCCTCAATTGGGGCATTGCTTTGTACTGCACATCTGTGCGTAGATACAGGCACATTGCATCTGCAATATGCCCGTATCTACGTGTATTTTAATCCAACACACCAGGCTAATGACTGCCATAAAAGATTACAATACAACTATGGACTGTTCTCTAGAATAATAAGTAAACGCATGCCAATAAATAAGTAAACAAAAGAAGTCCAAATGATTTAAAAGTAACACAAATATCTGCTAGGAAATCATTGTATTAATGCATATTATAATAATACCGATAATCATGCTGAAAATAGTTTTTAAGCTGACCTATCACGTTCACTTTTTTGGATAGTGTCAGCATTGGATTGAGCGTGCGATATGTACAGTGGCGGAATAAACAAGTTCTCCAGTCAAATTGATTCATTTAACGTTCCGCGAGAACTTTTATCTTTTCAAACTAAGTCACAGAACAGACTGTTCCACAGAAAATTATGTTTAACTGTTTGAAAATAAGGTTTAAAATTATTTGGATCAAAGTTATTTGATACTCTATCTTGTCTAAGAAAAATTGACCAGAGATGATCTTTTTATTGGTTTTAATATTTATGATACGCATAGTGATTATATCTTCTTTGTTACTTTATTAATTATATCAACATCTGTCATTGCCAACATTACAAATTATTTTTTCACGTTTCCATCTATACATACAAATAAATAAAATTTATTGTCAGTTTGTAAGGTCAGAATAACAGCTTCTTACTAAATGCATATAAAAGTATATAAGGTACCTATATAAAAAATCAATTTTAATTTTTTTATCTGTCTGGCCGTTCTGGCTAATCTCTGAAACGGCTGAACCGATTTTGACGGAAGATAGCTGATGTTATAAGTAGTAGCTTTGGCTACTTTTTTTACAATTCCATGAAAAAGAATCTTATGCAGACGAAGTCGCGACCACAGCTACTATTTTATGAACGTAACATTAATTAAATAGTTGAAAGTATTGTTTCTTGCACTTGTATAAGCAAAAGTTGACTTGAAGGTGGCGAACTTTTTCATTCCGCGAGTGTACAATGTACATTTTAAGTATTACTAAATCCAACTTTGGAGGTCAATAGTTTTCTTCGTATAAAATTTTATAATGCGATTATTACTATGGACGTGCAGCTGGTTGATATATAAAATAAAATAATATTTATGTGTTTTTTTTTAAATTATATATATATTTAAAAAACATTTTTTTTTAAGAATTTGTTCTTAGTAATTTGGTATAGTTAAGCGTTTTTTTAAGCAGGGTGCCAATAGGATAATTTTGATATACTCGTATTAAAGGTATATCGATATTGTATTTTATTTTATTAATGAATGCCTAATAACCGAGTTAAGCAACGAGAAAGCTGTAATAAATATTAACATTCAGTAAGCAATGGTATGTTTCATCATACATACGTATTACGACTTAAGGTCCAACAGGGAATGCCATCTAAAATGTATGAATAGTATCGAGCCACGAGTTTGTTGACAAAAGTTAAATTGCGTCATTGCCAGTGAACTTTGGTGGATTAATCAATGAAAACCAATATGCAGAGGTCGATGAATAGCCAGTTTCCAATATAAAGTCCGTTTTGGGTGTTAAACATAATTTTACTCATGTATGAAGTGTGTTTGTGGGAAATTGAAATGATTTTGGTATTTCATATTATATAACTATACTCACCACATTATTCGCGCTAGCTATACTTAGATTAATTACATGTTTTTTTCTGAACCCTGTAAAAAATCGAATTCAACAATTAAGTAATTTTTTAAGCTAATTGCGGCTCCGGCAGACGTTGCCTGCTCTCAAAAAATAAAAACCTAGGATCCGATCCCAGCGCCACCTACCGGTTCTAACTGCAAATCTAAACCATCCGGGAACCCACTCAAACACACAACAACAAAATCACCAAAACCGCTCCAGGTGATTAGGAGGATTCTAGAACCCGATCTCAGCCCCACCTATCGGTTCCGACGGGATAAAAGTGCCCTATGTCGGTCTCCTGGTTCTAAGCTACCTCCCCATCAATTATCAGCCAAATCGCTACAGCCGTTCTTGAGTTATAAATAGTGTAACTAACACGACTTTCTTTTATACACATAGATATAGATAGGTTATATTGATCGTACATTTTAATTTAAATATTTTTATTTTAATGTGAATTACATATGAAAATGGACTATGAATTTTATCCTTAAATTGGTATTCACACAAGAATAATCGTACTGTACAAATGAGTGAATTTTATTTTTGGCTTTGTATAGTCACCTTCCAATCCACTTAATTATTTCTTTCTTTCAATAAGAAAACCGTAGAGTGACTGACTGTTTTTCAACACATATGTAAATTAATTTTTATCTCCAACAGTGTTAAATGAAATCCGTTGCACCGTCTCGCAACGTATTTGTGAAGGACTTTCCAAATTCAGGAAATATTAAAAAAAAACTATCATTCAAATATTCAAACTAAGTACCACTGGAATACCATTTTATTAAAAGTCATATATTATAAAAATTCTAATATTGATTAGAAAAGTCTTTAATCAATCCATAATATATAAGCCATACTTAAAAGCACTTCAATAAATAATTATACAAATTCTGTTCGCGATCTTAAGCCAAACATCAAGACAAATGTGAAAGGACACGGAACGCGCGGTTCAAATGTTGACAGTGTTAGCCGTTAGGAATTCCCCGTTTTAGCTAAAAATCAGTTACGAGGCAATATACGACATTAGATTTTTTCAGTTTTTTTTTATAGTCAATTACCATTAGACTCTCCTTCACATTCAAAATCAATTTAAAACTTGATACCGATAAACCGCACTATTGTATTGTTAGTTGTTATTTCTGTTAACTGTATCGTTTTATACATAATAAAGCATATTCATTTATGATTAGGCATCGTATAAATATCAGTTTAAACCTCAACTTTTGATATTTATTTTATATCACAGACATAAACTTAATTTTCATAGTGTAGAAATATTGTCCTAAACACATAATTATTCAGAAGAGTCTTACGACTTGAATCTTCTTACGTATTTACATAAATGCTTAGGAATATTTAATAAGTAGGCGTGTTGAGCAGGCTACAAAACTCAGACTACAATCATTTACGTCTGAATTTTAGCAAAAAGCATGGACCCTTTAATAGCTTCTATGATGTACGAAACACGCCATTCCGC
This sequence comes from Dendrolimus punctatus, assembly GCA_012273795.1. NCBI lineage: Eukaryota > Metazoa > Arthropoda > Insecta > Lepidoptera > Lasiocampidae > Dendrolimus > Dendrolimus punctatus. The sequence goes on along the minus strand of CM022529.1, from coordinate 7,113,260 downwards.
TCTGAGCCTGACCCCACCAGTAGAACATTTATAAGCTGTTTTTATTACTCGTTTTACTTAAAATAAAAAACTTCGCGAACTTACGAATTTATTCTTAGATTGTATTTATACTGTGTACATGAACTTGTCTGCCAATGAAAAGACATTCCGAACACGATATTGAAGACAATATTCACTACAAAGCCTTTTATAGCGATAGCTCTTAGCTGACACAGAGACTAGTTGCCATCTTATCTGCCTCTTCAACTTGCAAGCGTCGTACTTAAGTTGTCCTGCAGTCTGGGAATACGATGCCTACAGTAACAGTGAGATAATGAGAGCGTCTTTGTTGCTCACAGTCCAGGGATTTAGGTTTCAACATTCCTCATATCAATATTGAAGCTATCGTCAATATCGGTGTTGGCAATAAACAATCGTAGTTTGTTTGGTCAATAGAAACATGTTTCAATAAATTTTAATATTTTTAGATACAAATGAACGGGCATAAGAATAATATCTTGTTATGTAATTTTAAAAATATCAAGATAAAAATAATTTTAATTATTTCTCCATCAATTATTTTTAATGCGCTCTCTCAATTTACTTTTACCTAATTATGACGGCATTGGTAGGCACGCTCGTATAAAATCAATGAGACTACTTGGTTTGACAACCCGCTCTCCTAATGGGTTTATGAGATGTTGCAATGAATTCTAAAACAATTCAGACAGCCTCTGTGAGTAGGCCTTTGCCGACCGACCTCACTAGAACACAGAGATTCCGGGTTCGATCCTGGAATGGTAAATTTCATAAATGATTTTACTTTAGTAATTTAATTCAAAAATATGTTTTAAATAATAAGTCATTGCTTGAAAGTTTTGATTGAGATTTCCTATAGAAACAAGAAACTACTGGTGGCGCTAACTATCATTGCAGTGTTTTATGAATTACTTTTTAAATGTTCGATTATAGTTTATCAATGACTCTCTATTTTCTCTTTACTTGCATCTTCTTCCGATTATTTGGGATCGGCATAATGTCTTTTCCTTACATACGCCTCTATTTTGGAATACGTTCTCTATCACACCACAAATCATCATGTCATACTTCACACAATCAATCCCTTATTTTTTGGTCTACCTTCACATATGTAACAATCTTCTTCTTCCATGACTGAACTGTGAATTTATGCAACGGTTCGCAATTATTTACTTACTTATAAGATGTGCAAAGTTAGAGGTAGGATGCTACACTATTTATGCACCAGTTCTCAAGTTAATTAGCGCTGGAAGTAACTACCCGTATTATCCGCGCCGACATGATTTAAGCTAGGTTGGGTGCAACCGTGTTCCATATACAGATCTCAGTATTCTATAAATAAACATGTTATAAGGTTATTATTCATTTATAATGTAAGGTCAACCCATTGCCAGAATCTGTCTTCCTCGATATATAAAACCTGGGTGTCTTTAAGTCCTGTATGAATACGAGTAGGTACGTACCTTCCAGGAAAGCGTGCCTCGTCTTATACCATATCTATATTGAACATGGGGCGAGATCATGGTCGAACGCGGAGTAAGACTACAAAAAATGTTGTTAGTTTGTAATTCACAATAATACATACATACATAACTTCACGCCTGGTCCCTTGCGGGGTAGGCACGAACAACAGAGCGCCATTTAGGCTTATTCTTACACACCTCACTTGCTTCTTTGACATTCATAGTTCTTGTGCACGCTCGTCTGTTTTTAAGGCTCCTGACATCACCTTCTGCTAGTACACGATCAATTTGATCATGGAAGGTGTGTCGTGGCCTTCCGCGACTTCTGTATCCATCCACTTTTGCATTGTATATCTGTTTAGTCATTCTTTCATCATCACAATAATCCCCTTTCTAAATTACAGTCACTTAAGACAGTTGTGACATATAAAGTATTTTTAAAATCGAAAATACTGTGGTCTTCCTTTACCATTTCAGGAACCCATATTATAATATAAGGTCACAAATCTTGATTTAATTTAAGGTAGTAGTGGCGCCTGAATGGAAATTGGTTTGAACATAAGACTTCATATTTGAGATACAGCGTATTTTCGATGAAAGATTTTTTAGAATTCTGTAGCTTATAACACAAACGAGACTGTCAAGTCTCTTAAAACACAGTAAAATGTTATTGTAGTTAGTTAATAACATAAAATTTCACAGAAAAAAAAATTACATCTTTCCTGCAAAAGGAAAAGTAATTTAGTAGTGATTTAACTAGCTCCAGTTTTAAAAGTTCTTTAAATAAATTAGAAATAAATTGATAGATACAGAAATACAGCTTTTTGGTTTTCAATTTTATTTCTTAAATCCTTTTCAAGCTAATTCATCTATTTACTAAAAGGAAGTCAATAAACATAAAGTGTAGGTACTCCTATACCATATATCTCCATAGCGGGAACAAATCTATTCGGCGGGCGTGGAATTAGTACGAGTGGCCTTTCTGGTGAGTGAGTACGATGGCTAAAATTTGTTGCAGACGATAGATTTTTAAATCGCCAGAAAGAAACAAGCGCCTATATACTATTAGGAGGATTCTAGAACCCGATCTCAGCGCCACCTACCGGTTCGAACGGTTAAGAATCCTATGTCCGTCTCCTGGTTCCAAGCTACCTCCCCCCCCAATTTATATAGATATAGTTATTTTGTAAAAGCAAAATAAAATCTTTTATTTTGACCCTTGCTAAAACCACAACAATTTGCCGAAAATCACGCCACACCTGAGATATTTAATAATATTATAGATGAACTTTCATAAAAACTTTGAACCGACATTTACAATGAATTTGAGTTACTTTTTATTTCAGACATAAAAATCTTTATTATTGAGATATCGGTTTGTCTGCCGTCTGCCAGCCGTAAACCAAGCTCAGATTCCCGGAAAAAGATTTGTGCGTACTATAAACCGCTTGAAGAACTTTCCACTTGAGCTGATTTCGTCTGGAACTAGTTTTTATTTTGGGCCGATTTCGCTTGGGATTATTGACGAAATTGTTATTGGAGGCAGTTAGAGACTTTGTTGCTTAGGTTTATCTAAATGAATTTTTCGCCTGCCTTTATTGTTGGTCTTGAATAAAGAAGCGTTACTGGAATTTTCTAGGGCTTTAATCTTCCTCAATATAAATAGAAATGAACCGTGGAAATGTATGTATGCGCATAAGTTGAGAACGATTATACCGATTTCGATGAAATTTTTTGCGTGTGTTGCAGTGCGACCCTAAATAGTTTAGATTCAAAATTGGGACCGGTAGGTGGCACTGGGCTCGAGCCCTAGATTATTACTTTTCAGGGCAGGACAACGTCTGCCGGAGTCGCTAGTGATAAATTAATAGTCATACCGTATTTGGTTCATGGTTTTTTTATCGTCTAAGGACGTTTGTTGCCAGCCTTTTGTATGGGAGATAGGGGATAGGAGAGGGGGAACAGAAAGTAGTCAACCTAAATGACAAAAAAGCTAATTAAAACAAAATAGTGATTTGTTAATTTCAAGCCGCTGTGATTTGAAGTTATCAAATCACTATTATTTTCTAATTCTATAGCTAATTATTTGATCAACCTCATACGTAGATTTTATAAACTTTCTATTGTCCTGTATAACATTGTTTTTTAATTAACTAATGTTTTATCTACGAGTATCTTCGTTTCAAACTTCATTAACATTTGCTTTGTCGTGAAAAAGGATCAAATAGACAGAGTTATTTTCATAAATATTAGCAAAAGTATATTATATCCTTTTAAAACATTTAGCTCTGTGAAGTTGGCACCTCGAGTTGCGAATTTTTTAACCAACAATATCTCATTCGTTTGCCCATCGTTAGTCCACGTTTGCCCAGGAAAAATTTTCGTTTGCCCACCCTTGGTTCAAAAGTTATTGAACAAAAACTTTTTTTGGAAAAAGAAATTTCGGTTCTTCCCATATTTTCGCGAGGTTTAATGTTTATTACACTTGAATGGACTTTATCGTTAGCTGATCCAATGAACTCGATTGTCCAGGCAAAATTTTTGTTTGCCCACCCTTGGTTCAAAAGTTATTGAATAAAAACTTTGTTCTGGAAAAAGTAATTTTGGTTCTTTCCTTATTTTCGCAAGGTTTAATGTTTATGACACATGAATGGACTTTATCGTTAGCTGATCCAATGAACTCGATTGTCCAGGCAAAATTTTTGTTTGCCCACCCTTGGTTCAAAAGTTATTGAACAAAAACTTTGTTCTGGAAAAAGTAATTTTGGTTCTTTCCTTATTTTCGCGAGGTTTAATGTTTATTACACTTGAATGGACTTTATCGTTAGCTGATCCAATGAACTCGATTGTCCAGGCAAAAGTTTCGTTTGCCCACCCTTGGTTCAAAAGTTATTGAACAAAAACTTTTTTTGAAAAAGAAATTCCGGTTCTTCCCATATTTTCGCGAGGTTTAATGTTTATTACACTTGAATGGACTTTATCGTTAGCTGATCCAATGAACTCGATTGTCCAGGCAAAAGTTTCGTTTGCCCATCCTTGGTTCAAAAGATATTGCACAAAAACTTTTTTTGAAAAAGTAATTTTGGTTCTTTCCACATTTTCGCGAGGTTTAATGTTCATGACACATGAATGGACTTTATCGTTTGCTGATCCAATAAACTCGATTGTCCAGGAAAAATTTTTGTTTGCCCACCCTTGGTTCAAAAGTTATTGAACAAAAACTTTTTTTGAAAAAGAAATTCCGGTTCTTCCCATATTTTCGCGAGGTTTAATGTTTATTACACTTGAATGGACTTTATCGTTAGCTGATCCAATGAACTCGATTGTCCAGGCAAAAGTTTCGTTTGCCCACCTTTGGTTCAAAAGATATTGAACAAAAACTTTGTTCTGGAAAAAGTAATTTTGGTTCTTTCCTTAATTTCGCGAGGTTTAATGTTTATGACACTTGAATGGACTTTATCGTTAGCTGATCCAATGAACTCGATTGTCTAGGCAAAAGTTTCGTTTGCCCACCCTCAGATCAAAAGTTATTGAACAAAGACTTTGTTCTGGAAAAAGTAATTTTGGTTCTTTCCACATTTTCGCGAGGTTTAATGTTCATGACACATGAATAGACTTTATCGTTTGCTGATCCAATAAACTCGATTGTCCAGGAAAAATTTTTGTTTGCCCACCCTTGGTTCAAAAGTTATTGAACAAAAACTTTTTTGAAAAAGAAATTCCGGTTCTTCCCATATTTTCGCGAGGTTTAATGTATATTACACATGAATGGACTTTATCGTTAGCTGATCCAATGAAATCGATTGTCCAGGCAAAAGTTTCGTTTGCCCACCCTTGGTTCAAAAGTTATTGAACAAAAACTTTTTTTGGAAAAAGAAATTCCGGTTCTTCCCATATTTTCGCGAGGTTTAATGTTTATTACACTTGAATGGACTTTATCGTTAGCTGATCCAATGAACTCGATTGTCCAGGCAAAAGTTTCGTTTGCCCATCCTTGGTTCAAAAGATATTGCACAAAAACTTTTTTTGAAAAAGTAATTTTGGTTCTTTCCACATTTTCGCGAGGTTTAATGTTCATGACACATGAATGGACTTTATCGTTAGCTGATCCAATGAACTCGATTGTCCAGGCAAAAGTTTCGTTTGCCCACCTTTGGTTCAAAAGATATTGAACAAAAACTTTGTTCTGGAAAAAGTAATTTTGGTTCTTTCCTTAATTTCGCGAGGTTTAATGTTTATGACACTTGAATGGACTTTATCGTTAGCTGATCCAATGAACTCGATTGTCTAGGCAAAAGTTTCGTTTGCCCACCCTCAGATCAAAAGTTATTGAACAAAGACTTTGTTCTGGAAAAAGTAATTTTGGTTCTTTCCACATTTTCGCGAGGTTTAATGTTCATGACACATGAATAGACTTTATCGTTTGCTGATCCAATAAACTCGATTGTCCAGGAAAAATTTTTGTTTGCCCACCCTTGGTTCAAAAGTTATTGAACAAAAACTTTTTTGAAAAAGAAATTCCGGTTCTTCCCATATTTTCGCGAGGTTTAATGTATATTACACATGAATGGACTTTATCGTTAGCTGATCCAATGAAATCGATTGTCCAGGCAAAAGTTTCGTTTGCCCACCCTTGGTTCAAAAGTTATTGAACAAAAACTTTTTTTGGAAAAAGAAATTCCGGTTCTTCCCATATTTTCGCGAGGTTGAATGTATATTACGCTTGAATGGACTTTATCGCTAGCTGATCCAATGAAATCGATTGTCCAGGCAAAAGTTTCGTTTGCCCACCCTTGGTTCAAAAGTTATTGAACAAAAACCGGAATTTCTTTTTCCAAAAGTTTTTGTTCAATAACTTTTGAACCAAGGGTGGGCAAACGAAACTTTTGCCTGGACAATCGATTTCATTGGATCAGCTAACGATAAAGTCCATTCATGTGTAATATACATTAAACCTCGCGAAAATATGGGAAGAACCGGAATTTCTTTTTCAAAAAAGTTTTTGTTCAATAACTTTTGAACCAAGGGTGGGCAAACAAAAATTTTTCCTGGACAATCGAGTTCATTGGATTAGCTAACGATAAAGTCCATTCAAGTGTAATATACATTAAACCTCGCGAAAATATGGGAAGAACCGGAATTTCTTTTTCAAAAAAAGTTTTTGTTCAATAACTTTTGAACCAAGGGTGGGCAAACGAAACTTTTGCCTGGACAATCGAGTTCATTGGATCAGCTAACGATAAAGTCCATTTAAGTGTAATAAACATTAAACCTCGCGAAAATATGGGAAGAACCAAAATTTCTTTTTCCAAAAAAAGTTTTTGTTCAATAACTTTTGAACCAAGGGTGGGCAAACGAAACTTTTGCCTGGACAATCGAGTTCATTGGATTAGCTAACGATAAAGTCCATTCATGTGTCATGAACATTAAACCTCGCGAAAATATGGAAAGAACAAAAATTACTTATTTTTAAAAAAAGGTTTGTTTAATAATAACTTTTGATCTGAGGGTGGGCAAACGAAACTTTTGCCTGGACAATCGAGTTCATTGGATCAGCTAACGATAAAGTCCATTCAAGTGTAATAAACATTAAACCTCGTGAAAATATGGGAAGAACCGGAATTTCTTTTTCAAAAAAAGTTTTTGTTCAATATCTTTTGAACCTTGGGTGGGCAAACGAAACTTTTGCCTGGACAATCGAGTTCATTGGATCAGCTAACGATAAAGTCCATTCAAGTGTAATAAACATTAAACCTCGTGAAAATATGGGAAGAACCGGAATTTCTTTTTCAGAAAAGTTTTTGTTCAATAACTTTTGAACCAAGGATGGGCAAACGAAACTTTTGTCTGGACCATCGAGTTCATTGGATCAGCTAACGACAAAGTCCATTTAAGTGTAATAAACATTAAACCTCGCGAAAATATGGGAAGAACCAAAATTTATTTTTCCAAAAAAAGTTTTTGTTCAATAACTTTTGAACCAAGGGTGGGCAAACGAAACTTTTACCTGGACAATCGAGTTCATTGGATTAGCTAACGATAAAGTCCATTCAAGTGTAATATACATTAAACCTCGCGAAAATATGGGAAGAACCAGAATTTCTTTTTCAAAAAAAGTTTTTGTTCAATATCTTTTGAACCTTGGGTGGGCAAACGAAACTTTTGCCTGGACAATCGAGTTCATTGGATCAGCTAACGATAAAGTCCATTCAAGTGTAATAAACATTAAACCTCGTGAAAATATGGGAAGAACCGGAATTTCTTTTTCAGAAAAGTTTTTGTTCAATAACTTTTGAACCAAGGATGGGCAAACGAAACTTTTGCCTGGACAATCGAGTTCATTGGATCAGCTAACGATAAAGTCCATTTAAGTGTAATAAACATTAAACCTCGCGAAAATATGGGAAGAACCAAAATTTCTTTTTCGAAAAAAAGTTTTTGTTCAATAACTTTTGAACCAAGGGTGGGCAAACGAAAATTTTTCCTGGGCAAACGTGGACTAACGATGGGCAAACGAATGAGATATTGTTGGTTTAAAAATTCGCAACTCGAGGTGCCAACTTCACAGAGCTAAAACATTTTCAAATATAGCATCACACACAACCGAGAATATTTAAGTAAAGTTATGCGACCTACGATACATTCACATTTAAAAAGAAAATAAAGAAATATGAAGTTCATATTAATCAGGTAAAATTCAGGACTGTGTTACCATACCGGAATTAAAAGTTCAGATAAGTTAAGTTTTAACTACAAACATAATAAAATATAACAAGAGAAATTGAATCATGCTTTTTATTCTTCTTGGATTGTAAAATAAATCGTAAAATAAGTATTAATAATAAGTCGTAAGTAAGTAAAGGATGCTGATGATAGCTATCATTCCAAATTATACTACCAAATTATACTGCTCCAAATAGTACTTCTCACTGGCATTAAAATAATTTCAATCTACCTTTAAATTATTAACTTTGTAGCTCTTTGTTTTCGAATACTTTTAACTGCTTAAATTGTTACTCACGTCATAGGTCTTAAGTCGCTAGAAGGAACACCTAAGAGACAGGCTTGACCTAGTTTAGGTGTTTATAACCAAACAGTCTTCATTTTAAGATATGTGAATTTAATTTTGGTGTGAATAAAAATCTTATTTTTATTATTATAATAGGTGGCAACGCAACAGCGTGCCATACTCGCTTTTGGTCTCACGGACATATATATGCATTTACAAATAAAGCTCACTCACATTCGTGAATAGCAAGACCTATAGATAAAAATTACCTATATGACTAAGAAAGTACCTAACTTTGTTACTCACGAGTGGCTTGTTTAAGCAGTAAAGCGCCATCTCATTTACATGCAAAAGGAAATCATGGACACGAGAACCCAAAACGGTAGGTAAGGGTTCACGAATTTATAAAATAAACCTCTGGTTTAGAATAGTATTTAAACATAGCGCCATCTGCCTATAGTTTGAGGAAACAACTACACTAGCGACACGATACTGTAAGATAGAATGCCTTCTTTTTCACGCCATAAAGAATACGAGAAATAACCATTTCAGTTGGTACTTGAATGTTTTGCCATGATGGTTAATTTCACTTTATCTCCTAGATGTCGCAAATAGTGATTCATAGAATATTTACATTAGTAGGTAGCATATTATGTAGATAAATATGTGGAAACTTATTCAGTTACATGAGTTCAAGTATATAAAAAAATGAAAATTCCCAAAAAAATTGCATCTTTTTAACATGGTTAACGCATTATAAATAGTTTTTCACCAAACGATCATAAACAAATGTATTATAATTCAGACATGGCAATATCTGTTGGGTTTGTGTTTTCTTTAATGTTCTGTCTTTATATGAAACGTAACTGATGAGCCTCTATATAGTAATCAATCTAATTACTATTATTTATACAAAACTGACATAAGACACTATTTTGACTAAAATGACTAGTACCAATCGATAAGCACAATATCCGTTTGTGTATTAAACTGAAAAGCGCACATTATCTTGAAACATTAGCGGTGTGACTGCTTGGAATGAAATAGGGATGCGTAATAATGAGATAAAAGTCGATTGTTTCGATTGTTCAATCGTCGCTATGACGATGACGAAGAACCGCCGTACAAGGGTGAACGCCGCATTGTACAGTGAACTCCTCCTGGTCAAGCAAGATTTATACATGAATCACTCTGAACAGCGGGTTGTCGACGATTGGTCGTACAAGGTCTGTATATGAAACATTCCGAGCAGCGGATTTTCACCTAGTGGTTCATTCGCCATCTGCGCATGGAGAAATTGCGGGCGAGATGATCCGATGCAGATCGGGTAAATTTCAAGAACATTCTATAAAGTTTTCATACCACTATGCTGCGGCGTGGTACCAGGGCCTTAGAAATGGATATACACAATCGGACGGCGCGCGCCTGCGACCGCTAGGCATAAATCATCCAATAGTTGACTAGTAACAATCGAAAAACATCTTTATTGTTTATAGCGTCATTAATCGATTGTATCTTGGAATCGCCTGTCGCTAGCTATATATGTACACGTGAATGACTATCAGGCTCCCGTCAAGTGAAATTACATTGGTTTCAACTCACGCGTGTAGAATGTTCATGTGGTTTATTTGGGACAGGGTAAAGTGATTTGTAAACAATTTTACACCAAATATATATACTATATTGAATAGATTCGAAATATTATTTAATAGTCTAAAAGCCGTACTTAGTTTTAGGAACGATCAAAAGGATGCAAGAACACAAATATATTTTTGTGTAAAATAAAATTATTGTTACTACACTTCTTATACGGCTTTTGTGTCATGGCATTCTTCCGATTATATTTTTTTAGGGTTCCATATTTAATCATATCTACAGAACCTTCCAATGTGTGTACTTCGATCACGCACTTTGCCGATTTTTATAATGGATAAATATAAAATACTTTATTGTTCACCATATACACATAAATTAAATCATTTACAGTCATTTCGTAACAAGGCAGGAACAAAGAGCGGCCTTATCGCTTTAGAGCAATCTCTTCCAGACAACCCGGGCTGTGGATTGTGTGAAAGGAATCAACAGTGTATGACGGTGGTGTGCACATCAAATACATGTAATTGCTATTAATTACATAGATATTCCACAGTACATATAATTAAGAAAAAGAGAATAGACCACATATTAATGTTATATATATCCAAATATATACATTATTAATCCCTATTAATATTATAAATGCGAAAGTAACTCTGTCTGTCTGTCTGTTCCGTTTTCACGTAAAAACTACTGGACCAACTTGGCTGAAACTCAGTATATATATGTTTTCGATACCGAGAATGAACATAGGATACTTTTTATCCGGAAAAGTGGGATAGTTTCCGGGATAAAAATATATTTGTCTTTCTGTTTATTATTTAGCCTTTTTACTCATTTTGGCCATGTCGGTCACAGTAGCCTTTTTGGTAATTTTGGCCATGTCAGTAATTTTGGCCTCTTTGGTCATTTTGGCCTTTTTGGTCATTTTGGCCTTTTTGGTCATTTTGACCTTCTTGGTCATTTTGGCCTTTTTGGTCATTTTGGCCTATTTGGTCATTTTGGCCTATTTAGTCATTTTGGCCTATTTGGTCATTTTGGCCTATTTAGTCATTTTGGCCTCTTTGGTCATTTTGGCCTCTTTGGTAATTTTGGCCTCTTTGGTAATTTTGGCCTATTTGGTCATTTTGGCCTTTTTGGTAATTTTGGTCTTTTTGGTCATTTTGGCCTATTTGGTCATTTTGGCTGTTTTAGCCTTTTTACTCATTTTGGCCATTTTGGTCATTTTGGCCTTTTTGGTCATTTTGGCCTATTAGGTCATTTTGGCATTTTTGGTCATTTTGGCCTATTTGGTCATTTTGTCCCTTTTGGTCATTTTGGCCATTTTGGTCATTTTGGCCTTTTTGGTCATTTTGGCCTATTTGGTCATTTTGGCCTATTTGGTCATTTTGGCCTATTTGGTTATTTTGGTATTTTTGGTCATTTTGGCCTATTTGGACATTTTGGCCTATTTGGTCATTTTGATTATTTTAACCTTTTTGGTCGTTTTTGCCTATTCCGTCATTTTGGCCATGTCGGTCACTGTGGTATTTTGGTCATTTAGACCATTCTGGCCTTTTTGGTCAAGTTTTGTAATTTATTTTGTTGACAGATAGACGGGGGATGGTATAATTAGCGATATAAAATGAAGTGAATCTACCGTGAGCAAATACATAAAAATGTAATATAATATAACCTTTAGCACTTGCTCTATAAACAAGAGATACGCGCCAGAAGTTAACCCGCGGCGCAGCCGCGGGGTAAACTCTAGTATGTGTACAATTTTAAGATGAAAATAAAAATAACCACCCAAGCACACAATTTTCACTTATCATTAAGCTAAAGTAATTTTCCTTTTGTTTATTTTTAGTTAGTAAATTAAACAGTCTATTTTCGTTAGGGATTTATTACGGAAATGTCAGGAACAAGGTCGTAAATTAGCGGGGTGGCGGTGAAAGTATAAAATAAAACCTGCGGACGACCGATAACGGCAACATCTATAGTTTGATTCGCGCCCTTAAATGTAATGACTGCTGAACTCTGATAAATGTCGCTTCAATCAGACGAGCAATATTTTAAGATAATTAAAATTTATATGGTCCTGTTATTTTGGTAAACACGAAACCCTAATAAAATCACGTTCGTCTATCTGTATGTCTGTCTATGTATATCACAGATTTTTTTCTAAAATTGATTGTTTATGGGTAAGATAAATATAATATGTATTGATATATATAAAATGCTTGTCACATGTAATGTTCACAAATATAAATATATTTATTTAGCTAATTTACATCCAGTCAACAATACATCCAATAATTATAGCTTCCCTCCGACATATATATATATATATATATATATATATATATATATATATATATATATATATATATATATATATATATATATGTCGGGTATAACGCACAATATCATTTGTTTACATTTCAATTCTTAATTTAATTTGATTTGTTAAATGTTCTATAACTTAAAAATTGTTCTAACCTAATAAAAGTTATGAATATTGTAATTTAATAAACGACCAATCAGAGCAGAGCATATGGCGGAGCGGGGTCAAACGCCCTCTATACTTTGAGTAGTATCTACTTGGGTAGACTGAGGAGTTTTTGTGGCACATTCGGTTGATGGCAATAGGTCGAGTTGGACCATGGATTATTTTAAAGAAAGTATTGAACTTGGAAGTATGAGCGATGCCCTGAACCCACTGCTCGATCTAAACTATGTTGGGATGTCTTTTAAATCTAAATTAAAAGTGTATAAACCGTGGCTATCGTGTTTTATGCTCGCATTTTACCCTGATGACGCCCACTAAACCGGCAATAACTAAAGGAGATGTCGTGAGAACGAAGCCTTCTCCGACATATATATATATATATATATATATATATATATATATATATATATATATATAACTTTTGTATTTATATACGTATTAAATTCATAAATTAGTGTAAGTATGTATATTTCAATTGTACAGTCCTATCATTTTTCTGCTCCACCTACATCGCCAGATTAGTTAAGAATTTCTTTTAAGCTGGCTGCGATCTCTTCAGGCAACCTGAAGAGATCGCTTTTAGCGATAAGGCCGTCTGTTGTTTCGCCAAAAAGTATTGTAATTATGCATTTTGTTTTTGTTTGTTGAGGTGAGCAATAAAGTGTTATCTATCTATCTATATATATGTATAAGATTTTATTTTGTAACCCCATACACAATGACACTGTGAAATTGCGTAAAATTAGGGGTGAACGCCATATGCATAAAAAATTATGCACATAAGCGTTGAAAATTTCAGCACACATCGGTTGCTGTGTTGGATTTTTTACGAAAATACATACTTCAGAAGCCACAGAGTTTAATAATTATAAGACAACGTCTTATAATTCGATGGAGCCGGCTGCACGCACGAAAAAACATGACTCATGCGGCGTTACCTCGCTCTGAGGCGTTCCATTTAAGGCTTGAAGTACAAGCGAGAGCGCGGAACGAACGACAAAGAGACATTATCGGTCTCCGCGTTCGGCAGCGTTCGACATCTGTCTCTCTCCTACTTGAGTGCTGAACGTTGTCACGTTCAACTATCGTCAGTAAACCGACTTTACAGACAACCGATTTTCTTATCTAAAATTTCGGGAGTCATTAGCGTTCAAATTCGTTAAAGTGTATTCCCCTCTTATTTACGAACTATGATGTGTCTATTTTTAAAAACAAAACTGTATTTTAAAAAAGCTCAAAGAAAATTAGTTTGATTAAGGGCCGCTTGCATAAGGTTGCTTAAATTTATTTAAGAAACACAAAACGTATTTAACACCCTTAAATACAATTAGCATCTTGCACAACGCAAAATTGCCGATAAATATGTTTAAAGAACTGTCAATACGTTTAGTGTAAAACGTATTTAGGCAGTTTAATATGATTAACTAATTTTAATTAAAGGCGATCGTTATGCAGGCGTTTCTAAGATTCTTTCAGCAGTTGTCAGAATACCCCATTATTATCGATTAAACACTATTTTTAGGGTTCGGTGGATAAATGAGAAAAACAATGCACTGTTATTTTTTTACAATAAACTGCACATCAAAACTACTCTTCAAGTTTCCCCCCCCGAAGCACTACTACTTACTGGCAGGAATTTAATACAAACATTCCCAAGACTCAATTAAAATTGAAATTCATTCCCGATAGCACAGATCAAATATACCGAAGCATGAAAAGTGTAATTGGATTCTCCGGTTACGGGATTCTATAAATAACCATCATCGTAGAATTCATCTTATATAGTGAAATGCATATACTTAACATCGATTAGTTAAGATATGTTCAGAAGGTTTTGATGTTAGAGGAATTTTAGAATAAATATAAATTTAAGTTTAAGCAAGTCATGGTAGCGTAATGGCTAGCGCACGCGTCCCAAACTCAAAGGGCGCGGGTTCGATCCTGGCCGGAACGCATGCACCACTTAGTCAGTTTTCTGATCTCATATGCATATTGTTACAATTACCACGTGCTAAAAACGGTGAAGGAAAACATAGTGATGCAACCTACACATCGAGATAACCGATGTGTCAAACGTGCCAAGCCGCCTTCGAAAAGCGTGGCGGGTATACTGTCCATTCCTCCTATAATGGGAGGCCCGAGCCCACCATTGCGACAGTTATGGACTGATATATTATATTATTAATATTATAAATTTAAGATTTCATAGCCTAAAGACGATTGGTCGATATTTTCACACGCTTTTATTAGTTTAACTTTTATGTATGTATATAACGGAAACTTTCTAAATTATTTACAACCACTGGCAGCCATGTGATTAATTTGAAATATTTCCCACGTAATAGTAACGTCCTGATACCTTAACTAGGATCATCAGGATGACAATGGAGTTTGGAACACTCGTCCATTTTTTAATTTTTTTTATTTGGACAAGGACGACGCTAATTTCCATTTTTCAAACATTCAAAGATAATTTGTTTATAAAGGTGGGATGGCTGGTGCTATTTTGCGATTGGTTGGTTTGTTTTTGTTAGTTCCGAGATTTAAAAAAAAAAGATTTATAATACGGAAACTAAAAAATTAACTTTTGATAAAACTAAAACAAAAAAATATTTTTTAAGTATGAAGTTATTTTGAAAGGCTTGGGTTGCGTTTTACTATTTATGTTCATTATAACCATTTGATGTCAAGCGCCCTACGCATTTCTCAATAACAATGTAGAACAAAGTCTCCATTCTTAAAAAATATTTTCTGTTTCGGTTCGAGTTTTAGAGTATCAATACCTACCAAATTGCAGAGATGGAGGATGCAAAACATTTCTTTGTTGATATAAGTACTTTTCAATGTGTATTACACCATAAATAAGCCAGGATTTTATTTACGTTAAATCCAGGAAAACTTTCCGTAATAAGTTGAATGAAGAAGAAATTGAGTTGACCCTAATATAGCCAATAACGGTACGGCGAACTCAAACAACTTCACTCGAACGAAATAAGGATATCGCTTGAGGAAACAAACATATCAGGTAACTTTTCACATATTTTCCAGGTTGTTTAGAAATTTCGCTTAAGTGGACAAATAGCTATTATCGTATCGATGTTAACAACACCAAGGGCAAAGCCAACGTGTTGGAAGCCTCTCTATGCTAGGATAAAGAGTATAGGAGACATTCCTTGCTACTTCTTCTCTTATTAACACGTTGCGAAGTATACATAGAATAGGAAGTACAAAGAGATTTCAATTTTAACTTGTATGTACCTACAAAAAATATTGCCACTGGATAATATTTTTTGAAGGTACACCACTTATTGCGAACAAAAACTTTTAAATTTGAATTTGGGATAGCGTTGAGGACGTTCGAGAGATAGGATAGGAGGGATAAGTTAGAGGAAATGGCTTAGAGATATTAAATAAGGGAAAGGAAAGTGGGTCGCTGGAACGCGTTTTAGGGAGGGAACATAAGTCCAAAATCGAAAAGAAAATGAAAATATTTAAACCATAATTGAATTGTTTTGGAGCTGCGTGTTTAAGATTAGATGCGTTTTTTAGACTTTTATAGTCGTAATTTACATATATACATATTGTGTTTTTACTTAACCTTTCTTCCAAAATTTTCAATTTGTTTATGGTGAGTCACTGTTTACTAGCACCGACTCTCAGTCACATTGCTGTCATATTTTTTTTTCTAATTGGTCGTATTTTCATTGCTCCATATAGATTTAATGAAATTTAATACACAATTAGGAATTGGGATTGTTCACTTTTTTCAATCTAGCTATTTGAAAAACCATTTCGAGGAATAGTGTCCTTAATCATTTCTGTCTAGTTAAAATTCCAAACGTACGATCTTCTTGTATTTTGTAAGAAATGCGTTTGACCTTTATTTGCCCTTACTAAATCCAACCAGAGGGGCCGTCTGCCTGTTTGCCTGCTTCAGGTGTAAAAAAAATCTAGCTGTACATTATTTGATTTAAGTTCTGTAAAATGGTTTTTCCCTAAAGACCAGTTTAAAAAATTCAACGATAACTATAGAAAATAATAATGGTTGATCACGAAAACTTATAAGCCTAGCGACAAAAAACACTAAAATGATCACGATACGTAATGAGTAATGACAGTGACATTTAAATAGTAGCACAGATTACTATGATTATATATAGATAAAACTTATTTTTATTATTTTTGTTTTCTAGGCAAAGAAATCAATGTAAACTTGTCCCTTATGACGCCATCGGAGAAATAATTTTAAAATCGAATTATAAAAAAACTAACGCTTAAAGTACAAAAATATTCAAATTAGTGTTTTAAAATACCCTATTTTACGTAACAAAAATATAAAATCAGAGGGTAATTTTTTGTGAACAATCCCCATTCTTACCAAAAAACGCATATGTAAACACTCAATACAATATTACATGATAATTTAAGTGTAACGCGACCTACGTTATATAGTTAAATCTGCAAATGACGGTGGATTAGTGTTTGTGATTAGTGTTTAGCATAAAATAACAGTTTTTAATCGTATTTAAATATGAATTTTAGTGAATGGACTTCGAATGTCGTTTCTTTGTGTATTCAGGTAAGCCTAGTGCATATAGTGTTAGGTAGTTAGCGTATATTTAAGTACCTATTGTATGTAAGTATTAATATAAATAAAACTTTGTCTTTCAAAGAAACACATTTTTTAAGCTATTATATAGTTTTTATCGCGAGTTATGAGCGCGGCGACCGAATGAAGAAATTCCGTAACGAAAATAAAGCTCCGTGCGCCCCGTAAGTATACATGTAGGTATATATGATACATAGGTGATTTTTTTTCTTATCGGTCACTACGCTCAAAAAGTGTAACTTGAATTAATATCAAAGAAAAAAAAATCTGCATAAATAAAAATAAATAATTATAATTGCATGAGTTGGCAGGAAGGCCACGACACACCTTCCATGATCAAATTGATCATGTATTAGCAGAAGGTGATGTTAGGAGCCTTAAGAACAGACGAGCGTGCATGACAAGAGCTATGAATGTCAAAGAAGCAAGTGAGGTGTGTAAGAATGGGCCTGTGTGGCGCTCTGTTGTTCGTGCCCACCCCGCAAGGGACCTGGCGTGAAGTTATGTATGTATGTATGTATGCATGAGTTGATAAAAAATGCTATGCAATAACGAGTGCCACAAGGAGTTTTTATTCCTTGAATACTTAAATAATAAAGAGTTGTCTTATATAGATTTTTTTACTTTAACTCAGTTTAAACACTTCAAATAAGTAGTTCAAGAGCTCAAGAATAAACTGGCAGTAGGGATTAGTTGCTAACTCGCTTAAGGAACTTTATTGAATTTCCTCCATAAAGGTAGATTTATACGGGACCTAATTGAATGACTTTTCTTTTAGTTGTTAGTGCTGTCTTAATATAAGGAAACTTGATATTGGCTTCTAAACTTCCGTATGGGTATTTGTATCGTGTTCTGTTATTGTCCTGTAATGCATACAAATTATTATCTATAGCTTCTTCACCTTGTTCTACTTACCTATTTCTCCTTTTCAAATTTTCGTAGGTATGTTAGAAAAGTCGGAACCCCAATGAAATTGACATCTCCCGACGTCCGCGTATATTGGTTTTCTTCGTTACTGTCATTTTATCAGAATCTATTTTCTTTGTTTAAGTAAAACAAAGACATAAAAGTGTATTCTATGTATTGTACAATGATCTAGTAAAAATGAGAAAAATTAAAGATTTTTGATCTTTATATTTTTATTTATAAATTATATTTTTTTTAACAAAAACAAAATCGACTTCAAAGTAAAAATAAATATTGATACTGTTTCCAAGCGTTTATTTTGCTTTTGACGTTTGCACGTCTATTCAGTGACATATTTCTTGACAGTAAAGCCCACATGAAATTTATTGTTGTGGGTGACGAGACGCACAGCCTATTAAAGTAACGACAGTTTACGTAAATAAATAGTAAGGTATTTATTTGGAAATAAAAAAATGTTCCTCTTTATTTCAAAAATGGCAAATTTGATATAAGTAAAATATGTTCATTGACATGTGGGTATACTTATTACACGCTATAGTATTTTTAGCAAAAGTATATACAATAAGTTATGTTGATTAAAACTTATTAATAAAAAAAGTCGATTTTTATAACAAATCGAGTCGGTAAGTCGGTTAGGAAATTAATAATTAATCCGTTATCGGGCTGTCAAAAGTAAAATAAATGTTTGGAAAGGGTACGACCGACTTCTTTCTACAACATCTTGAAGTCGATGCCGAATAAAAAATAAAACAAAACGTGTGCGTCTCGGGACTCCGACAGAAGTGATAACTTAGCCTGCCTACCGGTGCCATATGCATGAGAGAAAGAGAAGCCAGACAGACTGGCGCCGTAACGCGTTACGTAACGAAGCGTTTTACCCTCCCATAAGAGGTTATCACTTCAAAACAACAATAAATTTGCACAATATTATAATTTTTAGGTTCTACTTCGCATCGACTTCGAGATGTAGAAAGAAGTCGGTTAAATATTTCATTTTTAGTTTGAAGTCGATTTTTTTTTGTTAAAATATACTTTTTTTTTAATTGTTATTAGCGCAAATACTTGAATAGCTTTAGTAATAATATATTAAACGCTTGTTAAAATTATAGTACTGGCACACGTATACAAGCTATTTTTTCAATACTTTAAACACTATGCATATACAGGTAGATTTGGAAATATTTTGAAAATTTAGTTAATAATTAATATGTCGTGTTTTAAAGCTTAAATATATTTAGTTTTGAAATGTGACGTCACTAAATTTAGAGCCCCGGCTACCCCTAGTCACACAAAGTCATACTTCGTCGACTACCCTAAAGTGTGAAGTAATTTATGTATGACTCCTAAGCGGTTATAGTCACCAATAGACGATTGAATATTAGGAAAGAAGCCAACGCGTTACCAGCCTTTACGATGGGTTAAAGAGAATAGGACAGGAGGGAAGGAATTGAGAAATCAGACAGTGGGAATAGTATGGGCTAGGAGGATATGATAGAGTAGATGTATATGATAGGAAAGATGGGATAGGAGGATATGATATAATAGAGGTATATGATAGGAAAGATGGGATAGGAGGATATGATATAATAGAGGTGTATGATAGGAAAGATGGGATAACGGTAGGATAAAATAGGCTGACGGAACTCCCACTCACTACACGAAATATGATTAATAAAAGGCTAACGATGCTGCATGATCTTATATTATACAGGTTGGAATTTTTTAATGCCACCTGGAGGGAAAGTACTCTAAATCATAGAGATAGCAAATTTTACTCCAAAGAAACATTTATTTATTTTTGCAAAGAATTAAAGCTGCATTCAAAGATTTTCGAAAATTCTCTATCTTTACCCGGGAATCGAACCGACTAAAATCTGTAAAAATTACACTCTGTAATTTTATTGCATCGATCGTTAAGGTCAATAAAGGGTCAAAATTTTGCTATCTCTATTATTTGGAGTACTTTCCCTCCGGGTGGCATTAAAAAATTTCACCCTGTATATATGAAATAAATTTTAATATTAATAACATGTCAAATTATTTAAATTAGATTTTTCCGTTCTAGTCTTTTTGTAAAAATATTTAAAGCCACCAGCGAGCGGTTGTTATAAAATATGTACATTGAAATGAGTCGTCCGTCCGTCGGCATTATGACTTGGCGAGACGTGTTCCCATAAAAATAATAACGTTTAGGTGTGGACCGGAAACATTTTTACGAAGAGGTGTGTATTGTAATAGGGTAAGAGACCAGTTATATTTAGTCTCACCTTTTCAAAATTACGCGTTTTGCCCAAGAAGTTTATAACATAGTTACATCTATCTATAGCGTAGAGGATCAAATACATTCTGCAAAAAAAGTATTGGGACTGGACGATCTGTTTATGGTTCCAAATTCATTTTTTTTTATGTTTGATTGGCACAACTGTTTTTCATTTTGGCGCGGAGTTTGAGTTGCTTCGGTCATTTAGATTAAATACAGCACTGTTTTAGTTAGATCATATCTAGTGTGTATGGCGAATTTCGTAATTGGACAAAAACATCGAACAAATAGTTTTGTCTTAAATTTTGCATCGTCAATGGAATTTCGTTAAATTTCAGAGACACTGAAAATGTTGCAGACGACTTCGGGTGTGTCGACTTTATCAAAAACACGCACTTTTAAGTGGTACAAAGCGTTCAAAAGCGGTCGAGATATAATGGAAGATATGCCTCGCTCTGGTAGACCATTAACGTCTTCAACTCAAGTTAACATCGTAAAAGTAAAGGCAATTGTGACTGAAAATCCTCATTCAAGTTTGAAAGAAATAGCCTGTGAACTTTCTGTGTCTCGAGTCGATCCGTATCATTTTAAATAATCACTTGGGTATGAAACATGTTGTCGCTGGGCTAGTCCCAAAAGGCCTGAATTTTCTCCAAAAACTCAATCGCGTAAGAGTCGGTGAAGACATGATAGAACGATTTAATTCCGACCCAACATTCACGGAACGCATTGATACTGGTGACGAGATGTGGGTTTACGAGTTTGACATGCAAACTAGTCAATAGGCTTCGGAGTGGCGCCTTCCAACTGAACCGAAACCGAAAAACCACGCCAAAGTCGATCAAAAGTTAAAGTCATGGTGACTGTTTTCTTTGACTATCGCGGTTTTGTGCACTCGGAATTCTTAGCGGAAGGCAAAATGGTACATAAAGTATTTTATTTGAGCGTTATGCGGCGTTTAAGAGAGCAAATTCAACGAAAAAGGCCAGGTTTGTGGAAAGAAAATTCATGGATTTTGCACCACGATAATGCGCCTTCGCACAAGGCCATCATTGTGAACGAATTTTTGATCAAAAACTCAACAAATAATATCGAGAAACCATTATTCACCAGATACGGATGCAGCCAACTTCTATCTTTTTCATAACTCTGAATTACCTTCATGGCAGCCGTTTTTATTCGTAGAAGGCATAAAGGAGAATCCGCGACGAGAACTCAATTCCGGAAAAAGCGTTAAACAAATCTTTTGATGATTGAATTATTCCTTGGCATGATTGTATCGTTTTTGAAGGAGCATACTTGGAGGGTGATAAAATAAATTATATGAATAACTAAAATTTTGTGTATTATTGATCCTTTCCCGGTACTTTTTTGACAGTGTAGTGAACAGATAAGGAATTCGCGTACCCCAGATAAGCTCACCATGTTTATTGTACTTATGTCATGATTTAACTAGTAGGCAAGGCAAATAAATAGATAGTACGATATAGAAATCCGGCACTATTTTGTTGACACCATGGCTCCAACCCAAACAATTTTCCTTACTAATAACAACGTAATATTTTCACCCTTTTGTCATATTATATGTAACTATATTAGTCTATCTATAATGTAATTTATTATGAGATAAATGAATTATTGGCACTTGTTAACAAAGACTGTCTGTAATGTTAGAACAAATTCTTCTTCGAATATTTATTTATATATAACTGAATATTTTTTATTGCGTGAATTCAGCATACACGCAGACAGCCTACCTGATTAAAAGCGGTTATTATTGCTTATGGACTTTAGTAACCCTAAAGGTGCTAGCTACCAATGTAATGCCACTTTGTTAAGGGAGACTGGAACCTGGGCACTTGTGTCGGAACATATCTCAAGGTGGTTATGGCGGCATACTCTACACCAGGGGTGGTAGGTGGTGGTAGTAACTAGACGGGCAAATACCGTACCTTAAGACAAGCCGGCCGGCTGCATGAACTTGTATTCTTTGTCCGTTCATACACGGATGAGAGAGTATAAGGTGAGTAAATATAATATACCGATAATAATACCGATGTTTTTAGATATATGTTATTGTTGATTCTTGTTATGTCACATACACGTATTAATTTATCACTACAAACAACAAATATAGAAAACAGGTATGTATTACCATCAGAGATGCGTCTCACGAACATGTTCAGAATAATTAGGTTTTTTATTGTATCACATAGCAGTTAAGATTTGTTTTTGGGTATATAGTACCTATATTTAGAACATATTTTTAACCGACTTCAAGAAAGGAGGAGGTTCTCAATTCGTCGGGATTTTTTTTTGTTTGTTATTTTTTTATGTATGTTCACCGATTACTCCGACATTTATGATCCGATTTACGTGATCCTTTTTTGGTTCGACGTGCCGCGATGCGATTGTTTTAGATATTATATATTAATAATAATAGCTTTAGAAATAAGTTATTTTATACTCTTTAGTTTTTTAGTTTTTGAGAATTTATAGAATTATAACCAACTACAGATTGCCCCCCCCCCGCGGCGGCGCCGCGTGTCTAACTCTAGGCAGTACTTTTGTTTTACCTACTTACACAAAAATTTGATTCGATGTTTTACATATAATCATAACAAATGAAAATGAAAATGAAAATGAATTTATTTATTTCAAAATGGAATCTTACAGATTACTTATTGAAAGTCATGACTCTACCACCGCTTCCAAGGCAATTTTAGTTACTGTTAAAGGAGAAGAAGCGGCGCAACAAACTCCCCAGTAACACATCTTTACTTTGTAATTATCATGTTTAATCACTCGTCTTTTTATTTTTTATTATGTAGTTTATAATAATACAATGTTTTACAAAGTAATTTTTATGAATGATTATTGAAAAAGCTTGATAGCGATTGCATTATTCCCATTCGGTGCAGTCGTCTAAAAATTCTTTCGTTGTATAATAAGCCTTCTTGCACAAACGTTGCTTCACTAATTTTTTAAACTTATTTACTGACAGTTCTTGAACGTTTACTGGGATTTTGTTAAAGAACATTACACTTTGCCCCACGAAACTACTATAAACTTTATGGAGCCTACACGTGGGAGTTTCTAATTTATTTTTGTTCCTAGTATTTTTACAATGTATATCACCTAATCTGGGATAATCCGTGATATTTTTCTTAACATATAGAACATTTTCAAGTATATACTGTGAAGCCACTGTTAAAATATTTATTTCTTTAAACTTATCTCGCAGGGAATCTCGCGCTCCCATGTTGTAAACTGAGCGAACAGCACGCTTCTGCAAGACGAAAATAGCATTTATGT
Organism: Dendrolimus punctatus; assembly: GCA_012273795.1. Taxonomy (NCBI): domain Eukaryota; kingdom Metazoa; phylum Arthropoda; class Insecta; order Lepidoptera; family Lasiocampidae; genus Dendrolimus; species Dendrolimus punctatus. Next base: position 7,089,572 of record CM022529.1, on the reverse strand, counting down.
CAGCTGCATTACCCCATAAGAGGATGCCATAAGACATAATGCTGTGAAAATAGCTGAAGTAAACCAAACGGGCAGTATCAACATCAGTCATGAATCTTATCTTTTTTACTGCATATGCTGCAGAGCTTAGTCTATTCGCCAGTTTACTTATATGGGCCCCCCATTGTAGTTTCGAATCTAATGTAATACCAAGAAAAATGGTCGAATCCACAACATCTAGAGTTTCTCCATTTAATAGCACATTAGTTTTTACCGGATAAACATTTGGCATGGAGAATTTAATACATTTAGTTTTTTTGTTGTTTAGAAGTAAATTATTCACTCCAAACCAGTGTACTATAATTGAAAGCGCGTTGTTTACGTCGTTAAAGTTTGATTTATGTCGTATAATTTTAAAAATTAAGGATGTATCATCAGCAAACAACAAAATGTCATGTTTATTTTTTACCAAAAAAGGTAAATCGTTTATATAAATGAGAAATAGAAAAGGACCGAGAATCGAACCTTGTGGGACTCCCATATTAACAGTGGTTCCAGGAGACCCTTTTCCATTGATCTCGACCTTTTGGATCCTACCATTTAGGTAGGATGTCAATAGGTCGAGAGCCGAGCCTCTTATACCATAGTGGTTTAGTTTCCTGATCAGTGTTTCGTGTTTGACACAATCAAAAAACAAAATAACTAAGTCCATGTTGTGTAGAGAACTACCCAGCAAAACAAAGGCGAGTCGAAGCTAATATGTCTTGAAGTAATATAAAAAATGACATGTTGCTTATGACACCGTAAGAGTTTCTTAGTACATGAAAAAACGTGATTGCAAACAGCATCATTTATGGGCGGATTGCTCGGTTGGGGGATATAAGCCGCATCTCTGTCGAGTTTCGTTCATAAACGTTGTATAGTTTTCAAAAAGAATCCGTTCGCAGTGCTATATTTTTCGATATTTTCCTCTATCCCGCGGAAACGACCTTATTAATCGGGATAAAAATTATCCTATGTTATGCCCCGGGATATGAGCTTGCCTGTTTTGAGTTTCATTTAAATCCGTTAAGTACTTTCCACATGATGCTTTGAAAACCAGACAAATAAAAATTCAATTAATTGCATTTTCGGAAACTCCTGCTTCAAATTATACCACTGATTTTATTCACATTTTAAACGCATTGTACGAGCTAGAAACATCGTACAGAAATAAATAACTTCACGCCAGGTCGTTTGCGGGGTAGGCACGAACAACAGAGCGCCATTCAGGCTTATTAGAAACATATAAGGTATTAAGGAAGTACTCACATTGTGTCTAATGTCCATTGGTGCTAGTAGAGGCAGCTCACGTCGCTTTGGCTTTCTCCAAAGCAGCACGATGACTGCAATCAGTAACACAGTACCAGCTCCAGCCATAGCACCGAGCGCCGCACTCCACGCGTGGCTGTGATCTTGCCAAGGACTTTCTATCTGAGCTTGTGGAGTGACGACCTCCCTTTCAAACACCGTAGTGGTTGTTTCCATCTTATTATCGTCGTACTCGTACTCCCATCGTATCCCACTGAGCCCGCTCCGCTGTGCCCATAGCTTATCTGTGAGATAACAAAATTAGTTACGTACAATAAACACATCGATCGGTTCAAGTTGTTGTGTATCGCATTCAGTGTTTTCAGATCGCTGAGATAAAGAGATACATATGTCACAAAACATTATTTTTAGGATGTGTCCGTGGATTCTTTTGGTTGAACTTTACCTCTCGAGAAGGGGTGTATTCCGGGATATAATAACATTTCATGTGAATGTCTCCTTTTCACTAGATTTGTAGGACAAATCTTGCAAACTGAATTAGAAACATTTCAGTTCATTTCCTTCTAATTCATCTTGCAAATTGGCGAGATTTTTCTTTGCAAGAAAGACATCTTGCGCCAAGCTTTGTTATAACATTGTATAATGTAACAAAATTATGGGTTTAATGTATTACATTAAAGTAAAATTTTCCTTTTATTGCATATAAATAAAAGCTTCTTATAAATATATTTTTAATACGTAACATATTAGTTGCAAAATTTAAGTATGTAAATTCGTTTCGCAACTATGTCGAGACGTTTTGATATTCCCAAAAATAATCTGAATCTGAAAAAACTACTAAATCCTGTATCACATCTCTCCGTTACCTCGCTTTTTAAGGTTTATTAATTAAAACTCTTTTTTATATCAAATCTTTCAACACTTTGTTACAAGTAAATAATTTTCTTTACTGATATCTGTAAGAATTAACATAGGTAACTGTATAATCAGTCCTGGGCGAGAGAGGGGATTCTCTATACGATATCAAAATGATAATACATATAGATCTCAAAGAAAAATTTATTACAGTGAGTGTCAACAACAATCAAATAAAATACACCCGCCTTATACACGTACAAAATGCACACCATACCGCGATGTAACTTTCTAGTGGCGCCATCTAGTTCTAAGTAACAAAATCTACAAACAGTAACCTTTTTTAATAAATATTATTGAAGGATATAAATAAGAATTTCTTAGGCAGTCCATAAATCGATAGTAAGATTTCGTTTCTTAAAAACTTTTTGTTCAAAAACTCCATATTAAGGCTTTCGATAAGGAAAAAGTAGCACGTGTTCGATGAGTTACAGTTGTGATCTACTTGATTCAAAAAGTAAATAAACAAAGTAGCGAGTAACACCCAACTTAGAAACCTTCTCTGGCTCATGCACAACAACTTTGCTAAAGATCATCACATGATCAAATGTATAGTTTACGATTCTATAAAGGACATACAGACAAACATTCATTTTTATATATAACACTTAGTTTTTATATATTAAGTTATATTATATATACCTTGATACAAATACATATAAACTATGTGTTAGGTATGAAATAGGTATACTAAAAGTACTGAAAACACATTGAATCCAAACAACAACTATCATATTAGTCGTTTGCTCAGTGGAGATGCTCACGTTTTTAATGTTGATGTTGTCACGGGTCTACAGTGTGTCCTCAACTGGAAATATCACTTAATATGATAATAAGATGTCTTATCCTTTGGAGCTTAATAAAGTTAAGAATACAATGAAAGTGAAGCTTGAAATTGCGATTTTGTTAATTACGTTGTGTTTATCGTACCTACCTATTTAAAATATATCATAAAATATGACATTACATTTATTATGATATATATTTTTTTACACCATGTAGTTTTTAAACATATATATTATAGTGGGGACTAATAAGATCCCGGCAACGCGCGGGCAACCACCCTCAAAGATCGGCCAGGGCCAAAAGGAGGCGGGCACTAGCCTCTCTACCCCACCTGAAGACTTTCCCAAAACTGGGCAACCAGAGCAACCGAGGGCCATGCATGAAAATGACCAAGAAGCCACAAGGCGTGCCAGGAACCACTTCGGTGGCTCCGGAAAATGACTCCACAGAGAGAATTGCCCGAAAGCGACATACCCACTGTCCAAGAGGCGAAACAAGTTGCTCAACTACGGCAACCGCCTATGGAACAGAGGGCAACGGGTGCCTCACCACCCGCAGCTGCTAAACAAGCGCAAATAAGCATCATAACAGTAACATGTCTCCACTGCAACCACCAGGCACTGCTGGAGAGGACACCAGCTCCCACCGTCGGGGCTGCTCAGCCATTACCGCATCGTCAGCCGAGGAGTAGAACGAGGCGCGCACCGCCCCTCCTACACCAAAATCTTAATCATCCAAAGATACTTCAGATAATTCTCCAGCGAGTGCTTCGCATGGAGGTATTTTATTGGACCCTAAACTGACCTGATCTCCACCATCACAGCTGAGGCAGATCTTAAGCTTTTAGCTATTGACGCCGTTCGTCATGGACAGGACATCAGCGGACCAGCTCAGATTATTATATTGGCAATGACGGAGGAGCGGCTGATAAGAAGCTTCTTGTGATATATGTACAATTGTACACGACGTTCTCCTCGGCGAGATAAATTTCGACCGAAGATCACGTTCTGGATTCTGAACTTCGTCGTGTACAAGCGTGACGAAATCTCTCCCGGAGCCTACCGTATAGGGGAACGGCCGTCCTGGCGAAGAGGAACATCGTCCACGACGAGGTTCTGCTTATAGACTTTCAAGATCTCTGCACGATCAGGGTGCTAGTTAAGGCGGCTGTAAGGGAGGTGAAAAACTTCGTTAGCTACCGGCCGCCGAGCCCTCAACTGGTCTACACACGTCGCACAGCACGACCGGATTTATCACATTACCCGGCTAGAAGTAGGAAAGTATTCATACTGCCCGGTGCGAATGGTAGATTTAAGTTATCTTAACCGTGATTTTTCAAACGAGCCAAGGGCCGCCGGGTTTTATTAATATAGGCCAGCCAAACTAATTAATTTAGCAAATTAACCGACGCTCTTGGTCATTATTTATAATGATCGGTCCATATAAATATTGCCTGATTAATCAAATTGCCCGTAACACATACAAATCTATAACGTATCTTGGATTTACACAAATAAAATCCCCAAACTCTGAATGTGTCAAGTAGATTTTATGTACAACAGCATTATCTCTAAAGAGGATTTCGGCTCATCCCCTAGAGTAAAAAGTAATTTTTAGAAAACCCTACAGCCTTTCTTCAAAATGTACAAATGCGCTTTATTATTTATTTGGTAGGTACAAGGGTTATATATTTTATGCATCTTTGGAACAAAGATATAACATTTTTGTTGTACTAAATTTCTTTGTCGTACAAGTTATTTATTTATTTACGTAAACAACGTCCCTTTGACAAATCAATTTCTATGTTGAAAGAAACAATAAACCACCATTGGCCTATTAAATTCTACTACTTTTGAATGATATTCTTATATGCATATGTATGTAATGAATAATATAATTAGAAGATGGATGGGTACAAATGTAAAGGTAAAAAAAAGATGGATGGATTGTGTGAACGATGATATGATATGTGATGTGAGGCTGTGACAGAAGATGTATGTCACAATATAGGAGTGTGGAAGGAAAAGACATATTGTGTGGACCCAAATTAATTGGGATATGGTGAACGAAAACAGAACTAACTTTAATGTACATATAGAGAAATAGCATGGGGTGCCAAATACCTTACAATCATATTACGAGTACTTTGAAAATATCACGCTAAAACCAATTTTAATTACTATTTAAACAATAAACATTTCGCTCTTAGACTTGTTAAAGATATGACGTCATAAGTCATTATGCTCGTACAAAATCTAGGGGCTCGACATGTTGAACGACGATAAGAAGTGTCTCAGGTGATTTGGCTGTCAACTACCTTAATGTATGTTTTATTAGTAACTAGTTTTGACCGCCTTTTTGTTCCTGTGGGTACTTTTTAACCGACTTCGTAAAAAAGGAGGAGGTTCTCAATTCGTCGCGATCTTCTTTTTTGTTCTTTTTTTATGTATGTTCACCGATTACTCCGTGATTTATGATCCGATTTACGTGATTCTTTTTTGTTCGACGCGGAATAGCTGCCATGTGGTCCTCTGAAAATTTGACATAGTTTGGCCCAGTAGTTTTCATTTTACGAACATTCTTTTGTTCCCGTTTCTTGGAACCTATATTTTTTAAGAAGCGCGGCACCATTCGTAGGTCCACCCATACATAGCTAGACACTAAAATGTATAAAATAACTTATTTCTAAAGCTATTATTATTAATATATATTATCTAAAACATCTTAAAGTCGGTGCTTAGTAATTTTCAAAATATAGTAATTTGTATGTTTTACTTTGCACCGACTTCAAGATGTTTTAGGTAATATATATTAATAATAATAGCTTTAGAAATAAATTATTTTATACATTATTAGTTTTTGAAGACGGGTTTTTAAACGAAGTTTTTATTTTTTTATATATTATTACTAGCTATATATTATTACTAGCTATTATAATGTTTTATATATTATTACTAGCTATCCCGGCAGACGTCGTCCTGCCCGGTAAAAATAGGGGTTTGTCGCAGACTGTTAATAATTTAGGGTTGTATGTATTATTGTATGTTGTATCATAAAAAAATATAAATTAAAAATTTTGTCTAAAAAATAAAATAAAAATTTAGGGGTGGACTACCCCTAAAATTTAGGGGGATGAAAAATAGATGTTAGCCGATTCTCATAGATACCAGATAAGCACAAAAAATTTCATCAAAATCGGTCAAGCCGTTTCGGAGGAGTATGGCAACGAAAACTGTGACACGAGAATTTTATATATTAGATTTTCAAAATTCTGTGGAGATACCATAATGAAACGTATAAGGCAAATATTAAGACCTGTATTAATCCCTAAAAAACAATTGAAATATGTCGTTTCGGAGCCTATTCGAGACCCTATTAATGAGAGTAACAGACTAAATAGTATAAACAGTAATCTAATATTAGGCATCGTATAAATAGCAGTTATAGTAGCATTATAAAAGATTTGTGATTAGAACTAGTTTTATTTATTTTTATTTTAGGAGTTTTTATCTAAATCATGAAATGCCTTCTTTTAGTTTTCATTTAAAATCTCTTCGCACAAGGGTTGTTTGAAGAGATTGCTATGAGCGATAAGCTTTTTATTCAAGTCGCAGACTAATGAAGTGTTACAATACAATACTTTCTCAAAACTAACACTGATAAAAACTAAGGAGCTCAGTTAAAATATTTCACTTAGGGCCTATTTTTTATAGCGCAAACAATAATTTTCACAACTAATCATAGGACTAAATAAAACATGAAAAAAATAAAAATGACATTTGCAAGAATCGTTGTTTTACATTCAGTCAGGTTGTAATTTATTCGATGCATAACTTTTATTTGTTGAATAAAATACAGTTCTCAATCAAACAAAAATCACTACAGATTGCAAGAAACCATATCGAGAGATCAGCTGTCATGCAGATGGCATAGACGGTTCTGATTACGCTTCTAATAAATTTATCGACGCATAAAAGCCGTAAAAGTTCGTTGGCATACACTGTTAACTTAGTTAATTGGTACACGAACTACTTTTGTATGCAGTTTTGCAATTTCACCCATTTCCACCAAACATATGTTTTAGAAACACATAAATATTTTAAAAATATATATTAATAATTACGTACCCATTCGTTGGTTTCAGTTGAAATTTTATCCGCAAGGGTTTTATTTGGGTGCGTTGGTAAGTTCCCTGTTATCAAGAGACACGTGTTATGGGCGGGTGTACGCGTGCGACTGGGCGGCGGCAACGTTCCTTTATCATTAAAGCAACTTGTTTACTCAGACAGCACTGCGTGATCTGTATCGCTGCATGGTTTATTGCGTTCAAGTAATCGACTGTAGGTCTGTTAAATCTCTGCTAGTGTTATTGTTAGTATGATATGAGTGAGAAGTCAAGTTCGATGAATGTTGCATTTTTTTTAAAGTCTGGACACCGGGTTACGTCGAAGAGTTCGGTATAAGCGTTAAAGCCACCCATAAATAAAACAAATGTAGCCATATCAATTTGCATTATAAAAAAAATAAAGTTTATGGTGAACAATAGTTTTTATTTATTCATGTCTTTTTTATTTGTTCTTACATTTATTTTAGAAATTAGATATTTTATTTCATACAAATTAAAATAGAATAATCGAATGTTATTTTAAAAAGTATACTAAACAATAAAATAGAACCGAAAATTAAATACTTAAAAGTAAATAAAATTATAGATAAAATATTGGTCCCAAACTATTGTCACTTACCGGTACCGTTCCTAAAAGACTGGCGGTGTTACCACGCTGAATAGCAATGCTTACCGTTGGAGAAAAATAGACACCAGTCTTTTGGTCGCGTGAGAGGTCTACCAAGCGTTCGGCGACATCTCGATAAAGCTTTAGAGCGTTAGGACCCCGCGGGCCTAGAGTTTCTACACTAAACGCCGCAAATGTGTAACTCACGGAATAGATAATATCTATTCCGTGGTGTAACTATTGCCGATGGCGGCGTACTTGCGGCGGTTGAGGGCCTTCTGTTGGGCTGCAGCTGAACCGGCGGTAGCGGACGTACTTGAGAGATGGGACGTCGCCTGAGTGTCAACGCAAGTAGCATCCCACACTAATGGGCGGCCCAGCTTCCAAAGAAACTAACATCATACCATCCGGAATCCTGCCACAATCGAGGCAAAGAAAACTAGGGTATAAAAAGCTGGAATATATAAATAAGAATTCATTATAAATAATTAATAAATAAAATTGAAAGAAATAAAACAAGAAGATACACAAAGACGTAAAAAGTATTAATCGATGTAAATATTATATAGTAGAAATAGTTATAAATGTATAGGAATATACAAATACATAGCTGTTGAATTAATAAGTATAAACATAAAAATTTAGATATAAGTAAAATATAATGACAATGTACAAATGAAATATATACGAAGAAAGAAAATAAAATTTAAACATGTCAAAACATAATTATGTAGAAATAAATAAACGTGATCAATAGAAAAAGGTATTTCAAGTAACGAAGTCATTATAACCTGATTATTACGTACAATTCAATTTCATTCCAGTCCACTTACACCACTGAACTTGTTCAAAACATTCCTGCAGACAGCACCTTGGATATTAGGGGCTTAATAATGAGTGACAGCCCGAAATCTTTGTTTATTAGCTTAGGGTGGAACGTCGACGCTCAGAATCGTAAACAAGTCCAAGCAAAAAATAGGCAGGCTTGAATTGTATTTCAACGTACGAAATCAAGATTGCTTTCTGGCGTGAATAATGTAACATGGCAGAAGAATACTTCTTTTATCTATAATTTTAATGTAATAAAGCTGTAAATGGTTCGAATCGTACATTACGTTTAAAATGTGAAAAACCACTCTTCGGGGGATAATTTGGACCAGCAGATTCGGAAAATATTTTTTTTAGGATTTTTCCAGTCTGTCTGTTAGAGTATCACGAGAAAACTATTGAACGGATTTAAATGAAACTTGTCATAAAGCTAGCTTTTATCTTGGGGTGTAACTTAGGATACTTTTTATAGGATAGACAAAAGATGGCGTTATGATCGCATATTTTTTGGATACTAATGAACTTATATGAATGAAACTCATCGTAAAGCTGGATTATAACCCGAATCAACACTTAGGATACGTTTTATCCTGATTAAAGACATCGTTTACTTATTATGTACTTTACAGCAGGTTGGCTGCGACTTTTATTCGTATTGTTGTGCAGTTGTCTACACTTTATTTTAGGAAGGCTTACAATATAAAATATACAAAATATAGAAACAATAATATTAAAAAAGAACATAAAAAAACAAAAGACATGTATGTACACGATATTAATATAACAGCGTGGCGGGTATACTGTCCGTTCCCCCCTATAATGGGAGGCCCGAGCCCAGCAGTGGGACATTTATGAGCTGATATTATATTATTATAATTATATATTTATAATGTAACAACTTTTTTTGCTGTTTATTGTATCGAAGAAATTTTGAGCCAAATTGCCCTTAACAGAATTTATGGGCGTGCAATACAAGTCGAGTTTTGAGTCTACTACTATTTCATTAAAGGAATTTGCGCTTATTAACTTCATTGTGATTGTAGGTAATGCAACAACAAACTTAACTATTGCAGTTTTATATTTTAAAAAAACCACCTAATTAAATGTTTATGTACGTTACATAACATACGTAATCGTAATCTACCTAGGGATTTTCAGGCGGCATAACCGCGGGGAAAACTCTAGTAGTAGTAGATTATAAGAGACCCTTTTTATCGCAGGAATACAGCAGATAGGCTGATGACCCACCTGATGGAAAGAGGTTACCGTCGTCTATGAATCCTTTCAACACCATAGATGATACCAATTTGCTGCCAACCTGGCTTCTAATACCGGAACGCAATGTAAGGTTGTTTTGGCGGAATACTCTAGAGCAGACGTATTATCCCCGAAAATTGGTAATGCGCCTGGCCGCCATTTTGGTGACGTAACCTTAGTCAAGTGGTTCCCAAAATTATTTGTATACCGCCCACTTTCAGAATAAATTATTTTTTAGCGCCCCCATTTTTTCACCTACTTAAAAAACACTATAACTTCAAATTAAATTAATTGATTATTGAGAGCTACATCAGCGGAGATTAAACATTCATTCTAAACAAAACTTTTACTATAGCCCTTGCGCCTAGGTGTCAAGTTAACTCTTGCAGTTAACTTGACACCTAGGCGCAGTAAACAACAGCGCTGAGGTCTCAAGTTAACTCTTACGGGCTACACCTGCCAATGCCCATTTTTCTGGGTCTCTTACCGCCCCCTTTTAGGCCTGCAGCGCCCACAAGGGGGCGTTTCGCCCACTTTGGGAACCACTGCCGTAGCCGAACACTTAGTACCGTAAGCATCACTGGCCGGCGAGTCCGCGTACATATCGAGTTCCTAATGACGTCACGTGAATGTTAATTTGACAAGGTTCCAGCGCATTAGCAATTTGCGGGGATAATAGTAGCCATACTGGGTAGTATGGATAGCTATCCAAACGGACAATGCACCACCACCTGGCGAAACTATAACATTATCTACCAGTGCTAGATCAACGGTGGCGAATTAATCTATAAGATGGTCTGAGAATGTACAACCATTGCGGTTCATAGTACAGCATTCGCCTAAGGCGAAATTAATCAGTTTGATGATGCTATTAGTGATCTTATTACTTGTATGTTCAGATAGAAAGGTTATTAATGACAAAACACATCGGAAAATATTAACAACATACCTCAGAAACAACACACTTGTATCATTACAGTGGCGGATTCCTAAAAAAAAATACTACAAGCAAGATACCTGTAATGACATCTTCCAAATTACTACTGCCTTTTCAAAATAACTAAGCAATATTAAATACAATACATCATTGTTTGTTTTGTAAGCCTTATGCGAAAAGGCTAGGTAGCTCAGGATGCTACGTTAAAGGATAGCTGACAAAAACATTTGCAACATTCTATGAATGAATACAACTGTTTTCTAGGCAATGCTTTGGTTTTTAACAATATTATGTATCTACTGAACACTAATGATGCAGAATAAATGCTTATTTTATTATTATTTGGTTTCGTATTAGAAGACGTGACTGCCGCACTCGGAACACTTAAATGACTGTTTCTTGTAATTTCTTTACAAGTTATTATTTTACTAATTGTGACTTAGTTATATTTGCTTTTAGGCAAACTTGTAAACGGTTGATAGCAAGCGGTTAGTATCTAGTAT